>JAZKJV010001173.1:600000-1037421 GCA_037367405.1 Ottelia alismoides | reverse complement strand
TGGTTATAACCGTCCCCTACAGTTCCCCGGGTTGACAAAAAACAAACAGGGGCTAGCATATTTAGGGACGAGTAAAGAACCGTCCCTAAAGGATACTTAAAGGCGACGGTCGATATTAACCGTCGCTATTACATTAGAAAGGCGACGGTTTGCTACTGACCGTCCCCGATATTGTTATTGGGGACGGTTACTTCTTGACCGTCCCCAATAAGCGTCCCCAAAGGACGTCCAGTTTGTAGTGCATTCAGTTCCTGTTTAATGGTGGTCGTATGGTTCGGGAGGTTAACCATACCTTCATCACTCTTATCCCTAAGACTCAATCCCCGTCCTCCATTGGTGACTACAGACCTATCTCTGGCTGCAATGTAATATATAAGATTTTCTCCAAATTGTTGGCTACAAGGCTTGCGGTGGTACTTCCTGCTCTTATCTCACCAAATCAATCCGCCTTCATCAAAGGCAGAGCCATTGGAGACAATATTCGCCTCGCTCATGAGCTGCTTCAAGGCTTCGATAGGAGAGCCTCCCGTAACAAGGCTTGTCTTAAAATTGATATTTCTAAAGCTTTTGATTCCATGGACCACACTTTTATCATGAGGGCTCTTTCTGAGATGGGTTTTCCGCAAGCGTGGATCTCATGGATTGAAAACTGTATTACCACCACTTCCTACTCCATCCTTATTAACGGGTCCCCTCATGGGTTGTTTACGGGTACCCGTGGCCTACGCCAGGGTGATCCCCTTAGCCCCCTCTTGTTCACCATCGGAATGGAATCCCTCTCATCACTGTTGGACTGGGCCGCTATTTCCGGTTTTTTTAAAACCATGGGGAGGGGTCGTACGAAGGCCCCCACGCATTTAATTTACGCCGATGATGTCCTCATTTTTTGTAAGGGCTCGTTGAGCTCGCTAGAGGCTGTGAAAGAAATTCTCAACTTTTTTGAGGTCATATCCGGCCTAAGGATGAATCCGAAGAAGAGTAAGATTTTTAGGCCCAAATCGGCAGCCCTTGACTTTGTGGTTACCCTGCGGCTGGGATTGCTTCAGCATAATCTCCCCTCGGTGTATCTTGGCCTCCCCCTTGCCACTTCTCTTTCTCGTAGCAGTGATTCCAGAGCGCTCGAAGACCGTCTTCGGAAGTTCTTCAATGGCTGGAGCACTAAATGTCTATCCATGGCCGGCCGCGCTATTTCGCTCAACACTGTCATCCGTGGTATACTACTCTATTGGACTGCTGGCGCTCTACTTCCTCTATCAGTGATCCGTCGTCTTGATAAGATGTGTGCCCACTTCCTCTGGGGCCGCCATCGTCATGATATTTCTTGGCATCAGATTTGCCTTCCTAAGCATGAGGGGGGTGTGGGGCTCTCTTCATCGAGTTCCTTGAGGGATGCCATGATTTGTACTTGGATTTGGAGATTCCTCAATGGGGACTCCTCTATTTGGGATGCTTATATGCGTGCTAAGTATCTGAAGGAGGTATCTTTCTGGGACGTCAATGCTCCCCCGTCTTCTTCCTCCAGAATTTGGAGAGCCATGTTGCATCTAAGGGCCAAGGTCCGAGTAGGTATCGGAGGTGACTATCCCTCCCCTACTTGGGCTCCCTCCTCCAAAGGTTTCTCCTTCAAGAATGCCTATGATCTCCTTCGTCCCCGGGCCTCTACAGTTGGCTGGTATTCGATTGTTTGGAACAGGTTCACTCCTCCCAGATGTGCATTCACACTCTACCGTGCTGTTACCGGCCGTCTTCCCACCATCGATCGGCTAAACTCCTTCGGTTTGGACCTCCCTACTTCGTGCCCCCTCTGCTCCGTTCATCCAGAAACTCATGATCACCTCTTGTTCTCTTTCCACTACTCCTTGATGATTTTGCTTGGAGCACGTTCGCTACTGGAGATTGCTGCCCCTCCTTCGAATCTTCTTCATGATGTTATTTTATGGATGCTTACCCAGCTCACCTCCAAAGAAAGAACTGCTGCTGCTGCTTTTCTCGCCCTCACGGTTTGGCAAATTTGGCGGGAACACAACAACACCTGGGCTTCATCACGGTGTCAGCCCCCTGATCGCTCAATTGAGGATATTGTCACCAATTTCAAACTTATAAGATTTTTGTAGGGCTCCCAGGTTTTGGCGCGAGTCAGACCTATACTTTGTCATGATGTGTTAGAAGTTAAACGTGCTCTGGGAGCCTTAATTCTTTTTTGTATGTATTTTGGTTTGGTTTATTTCGGAAATATATAGTTTACCTTACTTATCAAAAAAAAATACATCTAAACCATTGTTTGGACAAATCAACTCATGTCACCTCGCTCTCAAAACTAATGTCATTGGTTGCATGCTCTATCGCTTTTGTTAACACATGTTTTTTAATCGATCAAGAGACCCACATCCTCCTTTTTCTTGTTACTCCTTTAAGAATGTGTATAGTTTTTTTTCTTTCTTGAGAACATTTACTGTTGCTAATTGATGAGTTCATGATTCATCACCTCTATTCTTTTATTCTATCTTTATTTTCTTAGTCAAATACTTGTAAATACCCACTAATTTTATGAAATTACCATTTCACGTGCATTTGTTAACTATGCATTTTTAAACACTTTTTATATTCAAATAAAATAATAAAGAAGAAAAGAAAAAAAATAAAAATAAGGGATGTATTTATGAAATACATGCAAACTGTCCTGAACTCTAGAGAAGGTCAAAACTTGACCTGATCGATCAGGAATAAAGTAGGTGGAGATATGGTCTTTAATCTAAAAATCTAAAAATATTTTGTAAATATTCTTCTTTTTTATTTTTGAATTTACTCTTTGAATATTTGTACAAAACTTACACGATTTCATTTATATATAAAGTGACCTCGAACTAAATATTTTTCTAAACAGAAATTGTAAACAAAAATATTTTGTAAATAATAAAAATAATTGCAAAGTAAAATTATGTATAGAGTAAAAGTAACCAAACTCAGAAAAAGGCTGTAAAGTGACTGTTGAAAGATCAACTCCGGTTTCATACGAACTCAAATTAAATCAAACTCACTTCCATTGTACTCTAAATTAAATTATCTTTAAAATGGTTGTATTTTCATAATTCTTGGAATTACGGTTGAAGTCAATTTTCTAGGATGGTTTTTGCAATTTTACCATTTATTTATTATATATTTATTCATCTTTATTTTTTACACAATTTAAATAATTATAAATATTTTCATAATTATTTAAGATAAAAATAAAAAATAATAAAAAATAATAAAATAATAAAAAAATTAAATTCCTTATTTGTACATGTGTGTAATGTACTATATGTGTATATTACTTGTATATAACTAATTTTCTTATGTAAAAACACCAAAAAAATTAACATCTAATATTAATTAATTAAATTAATATAATTATAAAAATTTAAATTTTTATTTATTTTATTTAATTATTTGATTTGAAAACCTACCATGTATATAAAATTTGATTTTCTACCTTAAATAACTACCAATAAGGTGGCTAATAAATTTTTGTAAATTAATTTAATTATTTTATTTAATTACAAATTTTGTTATTTATTAATTTATTAACTCATTTTGTTTATTTAATTAACCACTAAATACCTTCCTTTTTGTAATTATTTTCCTTTTTTATTTTTCTTCTTTTTATATAGTTCCTCATTCATTTCCTCTTGATCAATCTTTGGTGCAGAGGAGCCCGATCTCCAAGAGCTTCTTATCGCAGAAGGGTGCCTAGCCTCCGAGCCGTCTGGTGACAACGAGTCGATCCTTGTCAAGATCATCACGACGTATCCGATCACAAGGTGAGATCCACTTTATTTTCCGTCATTCTTCTAGATTAATTTTAGATTTCAATTCACAGTCATTTAGTTGTAAAATTTTTAATCATAGTTGGCATCATTTTCGATCTCATATTTGATTTTCAATCTAACACCGATTTTCCATCTCATTTTCTCGATCTAGTCGCTTCACATTCTACCTCACGCAACCACACGCCTCCGGTCACGCATGATGACCAGATCTCCGGATCTATCTCCCACTTCGCAGGATCCGCAACCGCTCGCACTTTTTTCGTGTTTGATTTTGATTAGATTGAGCCATTCTGCTCGTATCCTAATCTGTTGATACAAAATAAAAAATAAAAAATATTATATATCTAACATTTGTTTTACAGGAACAAAAAAATAAAAAATATTTTATATTAACTTTTTTTTGCAGCAGGAAATTAAAAAATATATTTAAAAAACATTTGCAGTTTTAAAAAAATTTAAAAAAAATAAAAGTTTTTCTCTTCATTCAATTTTACAAAATAAAACAGAAAAATATAAAAAACGAAAAAATATCCGCACGAGCCTTGTTACCAACTCCACTGCCTGGACAGTCGCTCCTTCGCCTCGCCTCGCAGACCTCCTCCGTCGCGGGGCGTGTGTCACCCTACCGCATCTTCGTCGCAACAATCCTCCCCTCCGCGCGAGTCACGACCATGCCTCACTGTCGTTCACTGCACCACAAGACCCGCCTACACCTGGCGTCCCCCTCCGCCTCCAGCGTTCTCAGCCAGCACTGCGCAGCCCTCCGCCGCTCGCCATCGACGCAACACCCTCGCTCCATCGTTCTCCGTGGCGACCCCACCTCTGAGCCCGCACCGCCTTGAACCCCTCTGTCCATTGACCTCCACATGCGAGGCCGCGCCATCCCCGCGAATAGCCACCGCCTGTAGCTTGGGAGAGAAGGAAGAGGGGCGACGACCCGTTTGCCCTCTCTCCCTTGGCTTTTGAAACAAAGGAACCCAGGAACCCTAAGGGGGGATTTTAAAATAAAAAAAGATTTTGAGAAAATTACATCCATGCCCCTAGGATTTCGGAATCTTGCAAAGAAGCCCCTGAATCCGATTTTTCGTCTCACAACGAGCTCCATACATTTCACATTCTACCTCACGCACACACTCACCTCCGGTCACGCACGGTGACTGATCTCCGGATATATCTCCCCTTTCGCAGGATCCGCATCCACTCACATCTCCGCTTGATTTTTGCATTTCGAATAATATGGACTGAATTGTCGTGCTCGTGTCCTCATTTATTTATAAATATAGAAAATAGAAAAATTAAAAATTAAAAAATATATATAGTTATCTTTCTAACACTTATTTTGTAGGTTCAAATAAAAATTTAAAAAATATATCTATTGTGTTTGTGTTTAAAAAAAGGAAAAAAAATAAAAAAGCAGCGCGGCAGGCGTCGCCCCTCCAGCCCGCAAGCGGCACCCGCCGACATCGACCACTCGCCAACGCCACCGCGGCCAGGCACGCCGCCGCCTGTCCTTCCTCCGCCACGGGGCAGGTTGCTTCTCCTCTGCCTGGGGTGGATCCTAGTCCAGCGACATCCGCCGACCTCCTTGAAGCCGCCAGCCTAGCCGCTCTCTGCGAGCGGCGCCCCCGCCTATACGACCCTTCGCGCGAGCCACCGCCGAGCGGCAGGAGCCGCATCCCCCGCCGCCCATGCGGACCTCCCTCTTTCGCCGACACCTCCTATTTTTTTTTTTGTGCAGCACACCCCTACACCGCACCGACTTCCTCCTCCGTCCGTCGCCCACACGGCAGCTCTGACCTTGCCTTCCAGAGTGTCGCCCAGCCACCATTCCCCCACAAAGACCGTACCTCACCAGCGCCTCTGTCGCCGCTTCCACAGCCCGCCGCCTGCGCGCGTGATGGCGCTGCCACCGACGAAGACCTTCGCCACGAGCCCCCCTTCACCGCGCCAGCCCGCACAACCACCGAGGACCCACTGCAAACGCTGCTGCCGTGCGCCTGGGGAGAGAAAGAGAAAGGGCGCGGCCTCCCTTTTGATTCCAACACGTACGAAGAAGAGGAAGCCTATTGGAAGCCCTAATTTTTGGGCAAATTGCGTAAAGAGCCCCGGAAGTTCTGCGAAATTTCAGTAAAGCTCGACATTCAGATTTAAGCACGTGTAAGGACGTTTTTCCTTGGTAAATTACACTTGTCTGTTGTTTATTTATTGTTATATCTGGATGCAAAGACGTTAACTATTTGCAAATGAACCCTTGCTGTCCAGACTTCTGTTCATGCCTTTTTCTTGTTAAAATAAATGCTAGACATGCTAATTAAATTCTAGAAAATTTATTTTAAGTTCCTGATTTGTGTCTCTTCATTGCATAAAATTTTCATTGCATTTTATTTTCATTTGATAACAACAACAAAGCCTTTTCCCACAATTAAGTAGGGTTAGCTACATGGATTCTTCACCTCCATTAAGATCTATCTTGTGTCAATCCTGGGCTTATATCAAAAAAACTAAGATCCCTTCATATATTCTCTTTCCAACACTTCTTGGGTCGTCCTCGCCCTCTCTTAGCCGACTGAACATACCAACACTCGCATCTCCTAACTGGTGCATCCGTTGATCTTCTTTGCAAATGACCAAACTATCTTAAGCGGTTTTCTCGCATCTTATCCTCGATCGGAGCTACACCAATTTTCTTTCTGATTGCAACATTCCGAATCCGATCTTTACATGTGTGTCCACACATCCACCTTAGCATTTTCATTTATACTACAACCATTCTCTACACATGTCTATGGTTCACAGGCCAACATTCAGATCCATAGAGCATAGCAGGTCTCACGGCTGCTTTGTAAAACTTTCCTTTAAATTTTAAAAGAATTTTCTTATCACAGAGAACAACAGAAACTCCTCTCCACTTTAGCCATCCTGCATTTATTCTATTATTAATATCTCCATAAATTTCCCCATCCTGTTGCAAAATAGATCTTAGATATCTAAAAGAATCTCTCTTCCGAATGTTATTGTCACCAATCTTCACCTCAATTCCTTCACCATTGCTTCCATCAAAGGTGCACTCCATATATTCCGTCTTAGCCCTACTTATACGAAATCCTTTAGTCTCCAATGCATATCTCCAGATCTCAAGATTCTCATTTACTCCATCTCTAGTCTCGTCAATCAACACAATATCATCAGCAAATAACATACACCAAGGTAACTCATTCTGAATGTGACTTGTCAACTCATCCATAATCAAAGCAAAAAGAAATGGATTCAAAGCTGAACCTTGATATAAACCAATGTTGATGTCAAAATAGTCAGTCTTCCCAGACGGGGTCCTTACACAAAATAAAGCTATATCATACATGTCCTTTATGTGGTTAGTGTATAGGACAAGTACCTATCTCTTCTCCAAAACTCTCCACAATATCTCTCGTGGGACAGAATCATAAGCCTTCTCTAAATCAATAAAGATCATATGGAGGTTCTTCCTTTTATCTCTATAAATCTCCACTATTCTCAGCAAATGGATGGCTTCAATAGTTGAGCGACCTGGCATGAATCCGAATTGATTTTCTTTTACGTTGGAAACTTTTCTTAGCCTTCTTTCGATCAAAAGTTATCATATTTTCATAGTGTGACTCATCAGCTTGATACCTCTGTAATTTGAACAATTTTGAATGTCTCCTTTATTCTTATAAAGAGGCACCACGATACTCCTTCTTCAATCTTCAGGCATTTTCTTGCTTCACCAAATAATATTGAATAGATTCGTAAGCCCAGTCAAATCGTGCTCACCTAAAACTCTCCATACTTCTACAGGGATGTCATCCGGTCTTGCACCTTTCCCAGATCTCATAACCTTCAAAGCCTCCTCTACTTACTTTCTTTGTATTCGTCTATAGCTTGCACGATTGAAGTAACTTCCACTACTAGCTAGATCACCCAAAGTGATCTCTTTATTTCCTTCTCCAATGAAAAGTTTTTGGAAGTACTGCTCCCATCTAGTCTCTATGTCCTTATGAGTAACAAGGACGTGACCTTCCTCGTACGTAATTCATCTCACTTGAGAAAGGTCTTTGGTCTTTCTTTCTCTTTTTTTGCCCAACCTGAATATATCCTTCTGACCTCCCTTAGAGTCGAGATTTTTATAAAAAACTTAATAAGATTTTGACTTAGCTTCACTTACAACCTTCTTTGCTTCCCTTCTTCGCTATTTTGTAGTTGGTGACAGTTTCCGTTGTTCTATCCTTATACACAGCTTTAAAGCATGCTCTTTTCATTTTTAGTTTCTCTTGCACCCCTTCACTCCACCACCAAGCCTCTTTTTGACATGGAGCTCCTCCCTTTGGCTCGCCTAGTATCTCTTTTCTACCTTTCGATTACAAGATGCTAATGTCTCCCACATCTCGTTTGCACTTCCGCTACAATCCAAGATAAGTTTTCTAAAATCTTCTCCTTGAAGCCCAATTGCTTCATTGGAATATTCATTTTATTTTCATTTGATATTATTAAAAAAATCAAAAAACAGTTTCATTTTCTCTGCCTGAAATATGAAAAACCATAAAAATTCCAATATTATCTGAAAAATATCAAAAACATTAGATTAGGTGTATTTTATCATATTTTAATTTCTGTCCAATTTTCACGCATTAATTATTATAACATCCAAAAATTACAAAATATCAAAAATCAAATAAAAATCATAAAAAGTTATAGAAAAAAATCTAAAAATAGTGATTTCATTTCATGTGTATAGAGTTTGTCTATCTTTTTGTATAGAAATCATTCCTAAGAGTTTTAGGCACTTAAAATATTTTTAACTTGCAAATTACTCCAGGTTGTGTACTGTTTATTTTTTACCATTGTTTGTTTTTTATAAAATCACAAAAATATCAGAAAAACTTGGAAAATTTATCAAAAACATTTTGAAAATTCTAAAACCCAAAATAGTTTCTTTGAAATTTTCTAAACATTTCAGACTATTTTGAAAAATACAAAAAGAGGGTGGTGTGTGTATTTCGTCCCTTGTACATATTGTTCCTTATTTGAAAATTAAAAATTTGAAAAAAAAATCGCTAAAAATTTTTATCTCCAAAATTTGACTACTGAGTTCTTTAATTGTGCTCCTTGTGTTCGACCCTATTCGTTATACCAGGTAAATTAAATAGCGAAGACCGCTTACATTACATATTCTTGATTTCCTTGAGTGGTTTTATTTTCCTAGTTAACTGAATTGATTGACTAGGGACAATGACTTCTTGACTTATTTTCCACCTTAGTCATATATATGTGATTTTCGGGTCATCAGAATGGCATCGTTGTCGGGGAGCATGGCTTAGTAGTCATTTCAGTCTTTATTTTTATTTTTATCTCTATCTATTATAATTGTTTTCTGACCATCTCTTGTTTCACTTTTCTGCGAGGAACCGCCGTGGATACGACTCGGATTCTTTGGAGGGACAAGCACAGGAAGAGGAGTAAAAGACAGTTATTTTATTTAGAGAATTATTTTTATGAATAACTGTAATAACTTAGATATTTCTGGACACTTGGACTCATTTGGACACTTGCACTATTCGGGGTCTATTTCGCCAAGTGTCGGTGTACTTGGGGACCTCACCGTGTTTTATTCTCTCGCTTTTATTTTTATTTGTTTCACGTGGATTTTTTGTGCTTGAGCCTTTAGATTTAGGTTTCTATTTGATTGAGAAAAGTAGCATTAGGTCCAAAGCCCCTAATAGAATATCTGTTTTTATAGGACTCACTTGAACTTAGACAAATAAAACTGCGCTTCATGATAATAGAAGTTCATGATTAGGACGGTTCTCGATTGCATTCATATAGAGTAGTTTAATTTTTCTGCACGGATCATATTGCATGTAGAACACTAGAGTCAGGTACGCACCTCTATATCTAGCATTTGCATCCATATTTTCTCGTGCATTTGCTTTTTTGTTTTTCCTTTCTACTTTGTGGATATAGTAATAAAGGAAATCAAAAATACCGTTAGTCGTTTCATTGAAAAATATCCAAAAAAAGAGAAAATCAAAAATTAAAAATTGGGACTACTAATTGAACTTGACCATTAAAATGAAAACGTAACTGATACACTTCATTGCTTTGGGAGAGCAACCCCCCTTATTGAATTCGCATTTTACTTGCTCACGTACATACTAAGGTTAGTGCCCCAATCCTATAAGCCAACTTAAGTGTTTGTACAGCTTTTGTTTAATCACCTAACTCTAAAATTGAAAAGATAAAAGACCAGATCTCACGGTCTTCACATTGAGTAGAGTTGGTGAAATGAGAGTTTGCTTTGTGTTTGGATGTCTTTGCTGTGAGTTGGTTACGATCATCATCTCTAAATCATTAGTAGTCCTTTCTCATCATCACTCTGTACCCCTCCCTCCCACCCTTCATCTTTCCATTCCCATCATCATCGACCAACTTCTAGGGAGGTCGAGACCCCGATCAACCTCTTATCTCATTCTCTTTCTGCCTCCTCCCCATACCCTCTTTCTACTAGGCATGTTGTGCTTGACGCCCGCAGAGATCAGACTAAGCAGATGCGAGTTCTGGGCGATTTCTTTGTTGGGATGACAATGCATTACATATGAGATCACATTGAGCAGTTGCGAGTTTTAGACAACTTCTATTCTGGGATGATGGATGAGCATCCAGATCAGGAAGCACAATCAGCTTCTACATTGAGTCCCTTCATTCTGGACTTAGAATTCATTCAGCGACTGCCAGAGTTTTTAGGGGAAGTACACGAGGAGCCTTATCTCCATCTTTCTGAGTTTAAGGAGTTTTGTGTGACCCACACATATTTGGATATCACTTCTAAGGATCTGATGTCGATGACCTTCCCATTTACACTTCAGAGCAGAGCCATGAGTTGGCACTGGTGATTGGGAAGAAAGTTCGCTACGTGGGGGAGATTTACGTTCATAGTTTATAAATAGATTTTATCCCCAACGTAGAGCAGATTTGATGTGGTCTTGCATTCGAGATTTTTCAATAAACTCCCATGAGCCATTGAGAGAGTCATGACTTAGGTTTGTTGACCTATCGAGGAGATTTCCAGACCATGGAATCTCGACGACTGACCTTGTGCAGTTCACCATGAGGGGGATGACCGCAGAGCAGATAGAACTGGTAATGACCTCGTATGGTGGTTCAGACCACAATCCCGACATGGATATACTTTTTACCATCTTGGGAGAGATTTCAACCAATTCGTCAGCTTCACAGCCTTCACGAGATGATTTATTCGGGACAACACACGAGGGAGATATGACACCAGTTGATTGTGTGGTATTTCATGTCGATTCAGACAACACACACTATTCAGAGGACATGGATTCTATTACATTTCATATGAGGACGTGTTGACCACCACTGTGAGTTTCCAGAGCCAGACATTGGCCAAGTTCCCGTTGGTTTTACACCCAGAGTTTGAGCCAGTCCCACACTTTCACGTTGAGGATTCTTGTATTCTAGATATGCTAGTATCACAAGAAATAGAGGAGGAGCCCACATTGTTCCAACCATCCTTTAAACCATTTCAGTGTCCCTATCCAGATGATTCAATTTCCATTCTTCAGAAGACCTTCTCAGATTCAGATAATACACATTTGGATCCATCTTAGCATACAGAGCTTTATGAGGGATACTATTTTGATTTGACAGACCAAAATAGTCCAGCCTTTGAGCCGTGTGTTCTCCCACTTGATGACGTTGATACATTTTTGAAGGAGTTGATGATTGACAACATTGCCGCAGTTCGAGAATCAAATCTTGAGATATCAATTGCTTCCGCATTATTGACTAGCAACATGCCATGCCTCGAGGTTGTTCAGATGCCATTTACAGCTGATGAGTTACTTTGGTGTAGGAACCTGGTGTTTGACAACAACGTAGATCCCTAACACGATCTGATTCCCATCTTTTACTGACAAGCCTGCATCTCTCCCTGAGGGTTATCTGCGGGAGGATGCATTATATCCCTTGTACTCAGTTTTGCTGCCTGGACGTGTTTCCGATATGTCGGATCATGAGACCGAGCCATCGAATACTTTTGATTTTCCCAATTCTGAGTTTTCTCTCCTCGACGACGAGGATGAGTCGATCTTTGAGCTATTCAATGATGTTGCTTATTTCTCTACACTATATACATCGAATATCAGTTTTCTTAGTGAGACTCCTGATCTTGATCTTTCTTATCTATTCGAGACGGTGATTGACATAGAGGATTCCTTGACAGATCCTTCCTTCTCCACGTTCGATTTCTTTGGCTCCATCCATTCACTCCATTCAGACCTTGAGCTGCTGATTTCTTTTGTGCTACCGGAGTATGATCATACCTCATCTTCTCTTTTCCCAGTAGCCGACACACACTTGAGGGCATATTCGGGTGTCTCTTTTCACCATCCTAAGTCCGTTGTTGTTCTCCTGTCGAGATGACAACGACAGTATGGCATACATATTATAGATGTTGTCCTGAATCTTGATATAGCGTTATCCTAGCCTTTGCGCCTAGCTAGGGGCTTAAACTCTAACGCATGTTGAGAGGCACCTCAACATTGTCTTACTTGTATAGATTCATTTTGTCCATATCATTCATTCTTTCTGTCTAAACACCCCATCTTCATCTCATGATTATGCTACACTTAGGGTGCACTTTACCATAAGTATAGGGGGTGTCAGACTTGTGATTATCCATTTGATTCTATTACCTCTGTTTTGCTGCCTATACTTAGGGATATTTTACCCTAAGTATAGGGGAGGTAATATTTGTACATCCTATCACACGGTAGTTCCCTTGTGTACAACCTTCTATACTTAGGATTACTCGATCCTAAGTATAGGGGGATCACCGACTCCTATTGATTTTATTCGTTTATTCATCGCGTAGCATAGTATTATTTTCACTTTTCTATACTTAGCACAAGTTATATCTTCTGTTGCCGCTCTATGATCACTCTGAGGATATAGTTCGAGCTAAGTATAGGGGGTGTCGTATATATTATATATATACTTTAGCCATAACTCGTACCTTCGTATTTTAATTATGGCTAAAATATTGTATAAATACATGAAGAATTCAGTAAAATCAACTAATAAAGAGATGCAAATATTTCCTTAAATTACTTTTTGTACATACTGATTAATAAGTCAGGTTAAAATATTTTGAAAAATATTTTTAAAGTAGTTTGAAAATCTATTTGAAAATCTATTGAAAACTATTTGAAAAATATTTTGAAAAATATTTTCAACCTTTGTAAAAGTATTTTGGTTTGTGAAAATTTTTCTTTGTGTGAAAATAAATTATCTTATAAAACTATTTGCGAATGTCTTAAAAATGGTTGAAAATTATTTTGGAAAAAAAAATCTATATATACTGTTTGAAAAATGCTTGTAAAATAGTTTTCAAATGTTTGTAAAATTATTTGGAAACTTATTTTGGACTATAGTTTTCAAAAGTATTTGTAAAATTATTTTCAAATAAGTCTGAGGAATATATGCATCATCCATAAAATTATTTACCAACTGTATATATGTACTTGTATAAACTACTAATACTCAAGTTGTAAATCCTTTCACCTAATTCTTATAAATAATTGACTCACTCCCGTGTAAATATGTGTATCTTATCTACTAACCACAACCCTTTAAAAAATCCCTAATAAAAATATAAAAACCAAAAGCCTACAAAAATTTGCATTAAAAATCTTTTTACATTTGCATTTTTTTCAAAAATCCACAAAAAATTCAAAATTAGAAAATGTTGCAAAAATGATTTTTTCTCCTCTTTTCTCTTTACATTGTACATATTTTCTCACATTTGCATGAGCATTTTTTAGAGTAATATTAACATTTTAACTAGCATGGAATAAAATTAGGAATGGAGCTTAGTTAAGACCTTAATCCACTTAATGTCAGAGGAACCTTATACGATCTGAGTTTAGGATTTTTCAGGCCTTGAGACTTAGTTCTTCAAGTCCACTAGGCTATATTTACATATCATCTCGATTTGTCTAAATAGAGCACTTAACAACACACATATGACTCTCGCAGACAATGGCTTGACTTGCACACACACTTTATACATGGCTCAACATGGATGAGGTGGTGAGTGATGAATCTCGTATTCATCATGCTAAAATTAGTCATTTAGGCTCTGTCCCCCATCATCCACCTGTAATTATTCATTAATAGATCAGTATTAGCCATCATGCATGTGTAAATAATATCTGCATTTCATCATGCATAATTGCATTTAAAAATCCCCAGTGTAAATTAGCCCAAAAAGCCGCTAACTTCCCACATTTTTAGTTAATTCATCCTAACTTCGATTGACCCAAAACTACCTCCATTGTGTAGATATTACTAACCTTATTAAATAAAAAATACAAAAAATTTATTAACCCTAATAAGTGTCAAATAATCCCAAAGTCAAATTTCATATCTGACGAACTAAAATGAGCATATCTCCCACATACAGTGTCCGATTTTGGTATACTCACTTTTAAAGTACTTCATTTTCAAATACCTTCAAAACAAGACCAATTTTGTAAAATTCGGAGCTCATATGTGAAAGTTGGGTTTTGGGCCTCTTTTGCGCATTTTAACTTTTTGCTAATTTTGACCTGAGATTTTATGTGCTTAATTAACTCTTTTAATTTTATTTCTTTTTCATTTGTGTCCTTTGATGAAAGTTTTAATAAGAAATGCAAACATTCAAATCCAGATTAAAACTGAGATCAAAGAAATTGACCAAGTCCGAGTATCCGTTGTCGGTCTGCACAAAAGTCGTGTGATTCTGACTTCTATTTTATTTTCCTATTTTCTTATCCATTAAAAATCCAAAAAAATTAGATTAATGTGTAAATAATTTTCTTCTTATTTATCGTATTTTTTCTAGAATTTTTATCCCCTCTAAAACCACCAAAACAAATTACAAAACCCCCAAAATCTGGTTTTCTATACACATGGAAAACCACCAAAAATACCACTTCTCACAAATGACCTCTTTTGTTCATAGGTCCTTCATGAAAGTTGTAGATCTCACCTAGGCGAACAACTTTTATGTTGATCACTTTTTCATTTGAGTTCATACTCTATCACTTATTATTGCTTCTTCTTATCTTGAGTATTGGTCAAAGTCAATGACACGTGGCATCCTTACACTGGTCCAATATACCCCACTTAACCAAGTCATCCATTCCCCTCACCTCCTCTCTTTTCCAGCCAATCAAACCCTTTCTTCCATTGATCCCCTAGTCAACACCCTCCTCCACCAACCGTTACATGAAGAGACCCGACGTACCCACTCCTCCTTCATGAATGCCACCTCCCACGTCCTTAGATCCGCAATGCATGTAACCCCCATCGTCCCATCATGTAACCGATGTACTCACGCCGCATTCTCCAGCTATTCTCCAAGCCATTACACCTACCGTTCATTCCATCACCACCGCACGGAGCTCCACCCCCATTTCCCCTTTTCGTTCTGCTAATCCTTGCAGGTCTCCATCGTTGCGCGTGGCGGCACAGCCCACCGAACCGCCTCCGCCACTACTGCAGCACGTCCAGCCTCTCTCGTCGCCTCGGCACCAACCACGTGCTATGCCCAGCAGTGCAACATCTCCATTGTAGAGCCCCGCTCCTCCATAGGAGTGCAGCTCGACCACCTTTCCAACAACCTCCGCTTCTCCAGCATCCGGTCGTGTGTCGATCGGACCACTCGCCATCGACCCCTACTGCCTCGACCTCGCGCACAGCCACCGCTCCTCCTTCTTTTCCTCCTCCATTATTCTTCATCCTTCTTTTCTCCATATTTTCTCTCTCTTCATTTCATTATTAATCTTTCATCAAAATGCCAAAATAATTGCATTTCCACGGACATATCATGTCTTCTCATCATGGATATGATTTTTATTTATTTTTTGGGTGAAGTTTTATCAATCGATTAATCAAATATTTGCATCAGCTAAACAAATCCTACCAAAACAGGAGAAGGTGTGTAATCCCCTGTTTTGGTTGAAATCACCTCACGACCTCTCTCCTCACTCCTCTCTTCCCTCTCCTTCTCCTTCTCCTCCTCCATACTTCTCCTCCTCCTCCCTTCTACTTCTTGCACCTCTTCTTCTTCCCTACATCCTTCTCCTTCAACCTTCACACAAGCCCCACTGGATCCACCGCTACCACTACCTCCTTCGTCACCCAAGCAACTTCTCCTCTTTCTCTCCAGATATTCCACCTCCGGCCTCGCAAAGGCCGGAGCTCCAGCTCCATTCCATCACCACCGCGCGGAGCTCCACCCCCATTTCCCCTTTTCGTTCTGCTAATCCTTGCAGGTCTCCATCGTTGCGCGTGGCGGCACAGCCCACCGAACCGCCTCCGCCACTACTGCAGCACGTCCAGCCTCTCTCGTCGCCTCGGCACCAACCACGTGCTATGCCCAGCAGTGCAACATCTCCATTGTAGAGCCCCGCTCCTCCATAGGAGTGCAGCTCGACCATCTTTCCAACAACCCCCGCTTCTCCAGCATCCGGTCGTGTGTCGACCGGACCACTCGCCATCGACCCCTACTGCCTCGACCTCGCGCGCAGCCACCGCTCCTCCCAGGTCGCCTTCCGCGCGCGGAAGCACATCCCGCGCCCATCGCGCGCAACCGTCCCCTCCTCCCCTCGCGTGGCCGCACGTGGAATACCCACCGCGCACGGCTGCGCACCTCCCGCGCCCACCGCCGCTCCGCCCCAGCGCCGCACCTGCCGTCCTCGGCCATCGGGTGCCGCCTGCGCCCAGCGCGCGTGGGTGTCCTGTTCTGGAATCTCCCCTCACGTGAGAAGCACGTGAGGCGGGGGTTTTTCATCCAAGCCCCCCCTGTTCCTGCAAATCAAGAAGTGATCCTCAAGCTGACGTCAGCGTCACGTGCTGAGCACGTGACGCACTGGAAATTTTGCGAAAGGACCCCTGCGGCTTTCCGTTATCACAGATAAGTTCCTCCAGGGACTCCTTTGATATAAAAACTCCTATTTTTCTTGCATTTCAGTCCCTATAACTTGTTTATTGCATAACTTTCTCATTCGAACCCCAATTTTAGCGCATAATATATCATTTTGAAGCTATTTCGGTGATCTATCATATTCTATACTTTGTGGACTGATTAGAGGATATTTTATGACAAATCTTATTTGTTGAACCTCTGGATATACGCAGGCTGATTTTCTGATATTTTGCGCAATTTTTTATGGAGAAAATTTAACGATATAATTTGCAGGATCTAGATTGAGGAATTTAAATTGATCAATCCTCTTATGATTGTATACGATCATTCTTTGATAGGGGACTCGATTAAGGAGATTTAATCTGAATAATTTTCTTTGATGATTGATCTTACCATTTGAGAATTTATTTTTTGCAGGGACATATTTATGGTGAAATAATTGATCTAGTCTCTTATTAATTGTGATCATTATTGGAAGAATAAATCTTAGAAAAATTGGAGATCAATTGTTATTGTATGATCATGCATAGAAATATTCACCCTCTTGCTTGCTTCTGGAGTTAATTTGAGAAATATTTGTGGATTTGATATTTGATTGATCTATGATCAAATTTGAGGATATTGATTAACATTATTTGGATAAAAAAAATCTTAATCATAGATCTCGTGTTGAACCGACGTCTCTTCATTTTTGCATCTGCTTGCATTTCATTACATTGTATATTTTTGCAACACATAAATTGATTAACATTTATTAATTATTTAATTTAATTTAAGACCACGCAACTAAAAATCACCGTTCCCTGTGTTCGACCTTGGTAAACTTGCCAAGTAAAATATTCCACAACATTCAAAGCTTGTGGTATTTTGACGATCGAAATCCGCCTCCTATACTACAATTCATCTTTATTAAAGAGGTGAATTTCACGATCATCAAATGGCGCCGTTGCCGGGGAACGGCGAATTTTTAGGGTTTTAAATCAATTTGATAATTGATTTTTGTGAAAATTAATTTTTGTGCCATTTTTTTCTGCATTTTATTTTTCTCTCTTACTTCTGCTACTAACCGCAAAATCTCTCTTTGCAGACTTCTGGGAGCTGGATTTTTATATTAAATCAAGGATCTGCGATGAAGACTGAATTTTAATTTTGTGAGAGAGAGTTAGTATAGATTTAATTTTCTGCAATATTCTCAGGGTCCCTCTCGTTGAACCCTTGTAATAATTAAGACTGAACATTCATGTGGTGTGTCGGGTCTGATTCAACCCCTTCTGTGTGGTTGGGACCCGACTTGAGTGGCGTAGGACTTAGGCACATATACGCTTGCTTGTTTATTATTGATTGTGCTCGTAATCTCTAGGCCACACTTTTTCACTAATTAAACGCACTATAGATCGTTCAACATTAGCCAAATTTTAAATCAATTCTTCCCGTTAATAGAACTATTTGTTTAGGGCGTTTTTTTTCATCTGTGCATATCATTTAGTGTAAATTTAAAATTCCTTGTCTTGCATCCCGCATGAAGAACGCGAGGATTCACTGTAAGTCCTTCTCTTAAGCATGCATCATTGATTTACGCTTGCATTGGCTTTTTCGATTCTCCCTCCTCAAGTTTTACAACTTAGGAATTAACAGAATTGGGACTGCTCGTTAGGCGTGAATTTCTGTGCTCACCTAAACTACAGTGATAACCTTAATCTAAAATTGGGACTGCTAATCAAGGTGACTGCAAATAAACTGACCTAAAATTAACTCTTGTTTGGTGGAGATAAACCCACTCATTGTTTGTTTAAGGACAAGATCGCACACCTTAGGGTAGAGCCAAAAACCGAAATACTTCATTCAGACTACTGTTTTTAAAAACAATTAGCTACTTTTCAGTGAGGGTCTCGGGTAGCCGTTTACGATCCGACTTCCCTTAGCAGAGTAGGTGGTTTAGAGGACACCGCGGAAGGCACCGTCCTCAAGTAACACGGGTAGCCGTTTAAACGGTCCGTACTTACACCTATACTGGCTGAAAGTGGGTGCAACTAGTTGTATGAACTCGGGACAGTCTTTATGAAATATTTCGGCACCTAACAGCTCCGCTTAATTTGCAAGATTGTCTTGTCATTAAATTAAAACTGAAAAGATAAGCGGCCGAACCCTGACGTGCCTTCATCTGTGTTGAGTGGTGAACTTGAAAATTGGCTGGTGTTTGCTTTGTGTCTGCTTCCTAGTAGAGATTCTCTCCATGCTCCTTGTCTTGTTCTTTTCACTCCTTTGCTAAGGAATCTCTTATCCTTATCAAAAACCTCATTCAATTCCGGCTCTTAACACTTAACTCTTCCTTTCTGAAGGTGAATAACAATGCCTCCAAAGAAGAACCCTGGTGACGATGAGAACAACAATGACCCCATCCATGCCCTCTTGGCTAGGATAACTGCTGCCGAACAAACCAATGAACTACTTAGGACGCAGTTGGCAATAATACAACAAGGCGAGGCTACTATGGAAGACACGTATCTCCAAGAATTAGATGAAGATTATAATTGGTTGAGACCTGTCCCCCCTGAGGATGCGTTCGAACACAAACCGCATTTCCTGGCACTATTGCCAAAGTTCGGAGGAAATAACCATGAAGAACCATATATCTTCCTCCGCGACTTCGAGTTAGTCTGTGCTAACCTCTGCCACCCTAAGGTTAGCCAGGACTACATAAGGTTGAGAGCTGTCCCCTTCGCCTTGACTGATAAGGCGTCTTACTGGCTAAAAAATCTAGGGGAAGTAGTCACGACATGGGCCACGTTCAAGATTCTGTTCTTAAAGAAATTCTACCCAGTTAGTAGAATTAATCAAATGAGGATAAAGCTCACGAGTTTCACCCAACACCCGAGTGAACCATTTCATGAAACCTGGGAAAGATTCACAGACTTAGTACAGAAATGCCCAGGACACGGGATAAGTAAAATGATGCTGGTCCAAAGTCTTGTGAGCGGGCTGAACCCTGAGACTCAAGGGTTGGTTAGTGCATCTTGCGGAGGAAGCTACATGGGGCGCCACGAGGACACCATATACAAGGTGTTCGAAAGACTTGCTGAGTCTAGCCGTGCACAAACCACTAGCCGGGCTTACATAGCCGGCTCCAAAAAGATGGTGAATAATATGACAACCGACCACAATGCTGACATGGGAATAATAGCTGATAAGCTAACTATGGTTGAGCAGATTTATAAAAAGGTGGATGAAATCCATAAATCATCTGATATGGAGAAATTGGCCAAATTGCCTAAACAAATGGAGGAATTGGCTGACAGGGTATCAAAGATTGCACCCCCCGCACCCATACACCAAATTCACTACATTCAAGGTCAAGGGGTAGGGCAACATAGCCATTGGGGTGGAGACCAAGTCTTGTCCTCTCAAACTGATGAAACCTCCGCTCAGACTGATTTTGAGGAACCTCCACAGGTCATGGAGATAAACGGAGTCTGGTACAATTTGGAACCAGTCAATCGCTCAGGCCAAAACTCTACTCCAAATCCTCGTCCACCGCAAGCCCAGCCCACCTACCAGCCTCAACTACAGCAGAGGCAGCAATATCGCACGGGTTATCAGAACCCGCAACCTCAGCCACAGCAGAACCAACGCCAAAGCCAACAAGGGCAATATCAGCGACCTCAGGCCAGGCAGGGCCAAGGGTCCTCCTCCTCTTTTGCTATCTCTCCAGAACTCCAGCGAGTGCTCGATGAGCTTCATGACATGAGAGTCGACATAAATCGACTCTCTCGTTGGAGAGATGAGGTGACAGCACCCCAGACCGTGATTCCAGCTCAAGTCCAGGCTAACCCAAATAGCCTTGGACACAATCAGGTATTAATCTCTGACTATTCCATACCTGAGCTTAAACCTTCCTCAAATAATGACTCTTATCATATCTCTCTTAGGAGCGGAAGGACCGTAACCATGACTGATCGAGCAAAGGAATACGAAGACATAGCCCCAGTGTCCACCAATTCACACAACCCTGGGGGAATTGACAAAGGAAGACAGGAGGAGAAAGAACAAGTCCCACCCACACCACCCGGATATAATGGAGAGTCTGAGTCTGAGTCTGAGTCAGACAAAGAAATGCCACCAAGTTTCCCTGTTTTTAGTCCGAGTCAGAGTCCTGTACGAACTTTTTCATTCAATAAAAGTGATGATGTTGATCACAACAAATCTGTTCCTTTCCCCCGTGCTCTTACGGCAGGGAAGAAGAAAAACATAAAAAACCAAAAAAATGATGATGAGATGGCCCGCATCTGCAAGGAAAATATTAAGGTCACTCTGTCCTTGGACGAGATGATAGAAAGAGATTCGGCTTTTCGGAAATACCTTAAGGTGAGATGCACACCAACAAGGGCCAGCAAACAAAATCCTAGCCGAACAAAGAAACACATACTCTCAGTAGCCACATCTCGTCTTATAAAAAATGAGTTGCCAAGAAAGAAAAGAGACATGGGTGCTCACTTCGTCACTAGCTACATTAACGGAATCAAGTTTGCAAGAACATTGTTAGACAATGGATCATCCATCAATCTCATGCCCACAACCCTATATGAGCATCTCAATCTAGGTCCTCTTAAGCAATCAACAGCCGTACTTCAATTTGCAGACACCTCAACTAAGCGACCTAGGGGCGAGATTCGAAACATTGTCATCAACATAGAGGGACAAAACTACCCAGTAGATTTTACAATTCTTGACATGGATGTCCCTAGAAATTGGAAAGATTCCCAGATGATACTAGGGCGACCCTTCCTTAGGACCGCAGGAGCTATATTTGATTATACATCCGGGAGAATCCAGTTCGGAAAAGTTGAACTTAAAATGCAGCAAACTAGGTTCCAAAGACCTGACACTGAGTCGAGCACCGAGTCTGAAAAATCAGAAACTGAAACTGAAATTACAGAACCAACAGCTGGGTCCTGGAGACAAAACCCAGCCGCTACGATAGAATCAACCTCATCTGGTGAGGAAATTGTTGATGACTTAGTCTGCCAGCTCATCCATGCATCTACCTATACTCTTGGAGACTCAGAGGCCACTTTAGACCTGTCAGTCCATTCTCCTTATGGACAATCCTTGAGTAAGGTACACAGATCGGATGCGGCAACTGCCACACCTCATTTCATCATTAGCGATCCGATCCATGATACAACCATGAGGGTGGTCAACATTGATACACTACAAGCATCCACATCACAAAAACAAACATCACAGACAGAACCAGATTCGAGAAACATCATTGACTTACCTGAACTCAAACCATTGCCCCCTACACTTAAGTATGCCTTCCTTGCAGGACAAAAAGGACAATTTCCGGTCATTATCAGCTCACAACTGACCGAAGAGCAGGAGATCCGCCTGCTTAATGTTTTGGAGAAAAACCGCAAGGCTATAGGCTGGAAATTGTCTGATCTTCCAGGGATTAACCCAGCCCTGTGCTCACACCATATTTACTTGGAAGATAATGCTAAACCCTCACGTGAATACCAACGTAGATTGAATCCAAACTTACGGGAAGTGGTTAAGACTGAGATCGAAAAATGGTGTAAAGCTGGGTTCATATATCCCATCTCCGACTCCAAATGGGTGTCACCTTTGCATGTAGTCCCGAAAAAGTCAGGACTCCAAATTATCACCAATGAGGAGGGAGAAGAGATTACGACACGGGTACCTACGTCGTGGCGTGTCTGTGTGGATTACAGGCGCCTGAATGCTGCAACGAAGAAGGATCACTTTCCGCTGCCTTTTATTGATCAAATCCTGGAGAGATTGGCAGGGAGAGAATACTTCTGTTTCTTAGACGGGTACTCGGGCTACAATCAGGTAGCCATCTCCCCCGAGGACCAAGAAAAGACTACTTTCACATGTCCCTTCGGCACATACGCATTCAAGCGAATGCCTTTTGGGCTTTGCAATGCCCCTGGCACCTTTCAGCGGTGCATGATTGCGATTTTTGCCGACATGGTCGGGGATTTTCTGGAAGTCTTCATGGATGACTTCTCGGTCCATGGTGATTCATTCGATGATTGTCTAGCGCACCTGGATCGAGTCCTCCAAAAGTGTAGGGAAGTGAATCTGGTGCTCTCTTGGGAAAAAAGCCATTTCATGGTAAAAGAGGGCATTGTACTGGGGCATGTCATCTCCAAGAAGGGAATGGAAGTTGACCCTGCCAAAGTAGATGTGATTAAAAAGCTTGAGCCACCCACAAATGTGAAACAAGTACGGTCTTTTCTAGGGCATGTCGGATTTTACAGGAGATTTATCAAAGATTTTTCAAAAATTGCCCGACCGCTAACTGACCTTCTGGGGAAAGACACCGAATTCGTGGTAGATCATAAGTGTCTAGAAGCATTCGAATTACTCAGGAGAAGGATCATTGAGACTCCCGTCCTACAAGCTCCCGACTGGTCTCTTCCCTTCGAGATCATGACAGACGCCTCTGATTTCGCTGTAGGGGTTGTATTAGGATAACGAAAAGATGGAATCCCGTATGCTATTCACTACGCAAGCAAAGTGTTAGACCCTGCTCAGAAAAATTACACTGTGACCGAAAAAGAAATGCTTGCTGTAGTTTTTGCCTTGGAAAAATTTCGATCAATACTTCTAGGATCTAAGGTGACAGTTTACACAGACCATTCTGCCATTCGTTATTTAATGGCCAAAAAGGACGCAAAAGCACGACTTCTGAGATGGATTCTACTGCTACAAGAATTTGATCTGGAGATTAAGGACAAACCTGGCGTTAAGAATGTCGTGGCTGATCATTTATCACGAATTGAACATAACAAAATTCCGGAATCTGAATCCATCCGTGAAACCTTCCCAGACGAGTCAATTTCTGCTATTGACTCACTCCCTTGGTATGCAGACACAGTGAATTATCTCGTCACCAATGAAGTTCCTCAAGGTTGGCCCAGAAACAAAATCGATCGATTCATATCTGAAGCGAGACACTATCATTGTGAAGATCCTTTCCTTTTCTTTGAAGGACCGGATTGCATATGGAGAAGATGTATTCCTCAAGAGGAATATCAAAGTATCCTCAATCTATGCCACACCTTGGAGGCGGGAGGACATCACTCTGGGAAGAGGACCGCTGAGAAAATATTGCAATGTGGATTTTACTAGCCGACCTTGTTTAAGGATGCTTACAATTTTGTGAGGTCGTGCCCCGTCTGTTAGCGAATGGGAGGAACCATTGGTTCCAAAGATGCCATGCCTATGCAACCAGTGATCATCTGTGACGTATTCGATGCGTGGGGCATTGACTTTATGGGCCCATTCCCTAATAGTCAAGGATTTGAATATATTCTTCTCGCGGTAGATTATTTATCTAGATGGGTGGAGGCTATCCCTACTCGAGCTGCAGATAGCAAAACTGTTTGCAAGTTTTTGAAAGATCATATTATTTCGAGGTTTGGAATTTCAAAAGTTTTAATATCTGATGGGGGAAGCCACTTTGTCAACCGGGAGGTGAAGAAGTTGACTAAGGAATACGGCATCGAGCACCGTGTCGCTACTCCTTACCACCCACAATCCAATGGCATGGCCGAGGTGTCAAACAGGGAGGTTAAAGGAATTTTACAGAAGCTCGTTCGTCCTGACAGGAAAAATTGGTCCCAACTCCTGGACCAAGTTCTGTGGGCTTACCGGACGGCTTATAAGACCCCATTGGGCACCTCCCCGTTTAGAATGGTATATGGAAAACCATGCCATTTACCCGCAGAGCTCGTACATAAATCAGAATGGGCAATCAAAAAGATTAATTGGAACTGTCACCAAGGAAAGAAGAACCGAGACATGAATTTGAATGAACTGTCTGAAATCCGAAATCATGCTTATGAAAACAGCACCATCTACAAAGAAAAAGTAAAGAGATGGCATGACAAGAACATTCGAACAAAGAACTTTGTCCCAGGACAGAAAGTTTGGCTATTTAATGCAAAGTTGAAAATTTTCCAAGGAAAATTGAAATCAAAATGGACGGGACCCTTCATTGTAAGAGAGGTACACAATAATGGGAGTGTTGAGATCTCAGAGACCGCAGATAGCACGCAAACATCTATAGTCAACGGTCAGCTGCTTAAACATTTTGTCGAATCCAATGAGCAATTAGTACAAGTTGAACAGATCTCATTCACTCAGGGCATAGGTTTTGATGAAAAATTTGATCTGCCCAGATAACGGACCTCTCCGAAACCTCCTTGATCTTGTACATCCGCAAATCTACCCGGTTCCCCAGCTGTATTTATCCGAATATACTTAGGCTGACCTGAGCCTAAGTATAGGGGGACCACTACCGTTGTTTATACTTCACTTCTCTTCTTTTGTTTTTAATCCTTCTGTATTTAGTACGAGCTATGTCAACATTTCACTTTGTGCCATGGGGACATAGCACAAGCTAAGTATAGGGGGGTGTACTTGTATATATTTTATCTACTTTATCCTTAGCTCGTATTTTATTCGTTTTTATCTAACATCGGGGGTGGGTACGAGTAGTGTGTATAATACCTGTTTTTTTTAAAAAATCAATCAAAAAAAAAACAAAAAAAACAAAAAAAAAGAAGAAGCAGCAAAAAAAAACAAAAACAAAAAACAAAAACAAAAAAAAACAAAAAAAAAGCAGCAAAAAAAAACTTTTGCATAAAAAAAATCATCACTCATGGTCTTGCATTTCATCAAGCATTTCATGCATTCCTTAGTCGATATATTCCTGACACATTAACCATCACTCAAGGCTTGAGGATTTTCGAGGACACTTGATTTCTTGAGATCTTGAGATTCTGCGTTAGCCTGCCTTAGTCATTAGGGTTTTGAACTTAATAATCCACACTTCCCTAGTTTGAAAGATTTGAGCGCTATATTGCACTCTTCATCTCTACCTCCAAAAAGAATATGATCAGCACAATCACTCCCACAACTGCATGATTGATGAGATGAGTTGAGATATCACTTGAGGAACTAGGACTAGAGATTTGAGTCTAGATCCGATCTGATGATATTCGAGGATGGGATAAAGTTAATGAAGGCTTCAGAAAACCTGAGTGTCAGCAAAACACTAGCCAGTATGTGAACAAGATTCATATGCTATCTTTTTGATATTGACCTAAGTGCCAGGGTGTGATGAAACTTAAGGAAAATTGTTGATCAGTGTGCGCCAACTTTTGGTAAAAGCAGTGTGATGAATCTCGTATTCATCATGCTAAAATTGGTCATTTAGGCTCTATCCCCCATCATCCACTTGCAATTAATCATTAATAGAGCATTATTAGCCATCATGCATGTGTAAATAATATCTGCATTTCATCTGCATAAATTGCATTAAAGTTCCATGTGTAAATTAGCCCAGAAAGCCGCTAACTTCTCACATTTTTAGTTAATTCATCCTAACTCCGATTGACCCCAAACACCTCCTTTGTGTAGATATTACTAACCTTATTAAATAAAAAATACAAAAAAATTACTAACGCCAATAAGTGTCAAATAATCCCAAAGTCAAATTTCACATCTGACGGACTAAAATGAGCATATCTCCTACATACAGTGTCCGATTTTGGTCTACTCACTTTTAAAATACTCCATTTTCAAATACCTTCAAAACAAGACCAATTTCATAAAATTCGGAGCTCATATGTGAAAGTTGGGTTTTGGGCCTCTTTTGCGCATTTTAACTTCTTGCTAATTTTGACCTGAGATTTCATGTGCATAATTAACTCTTTTAATTTTACTTCTTTTTCATTTGTGTCCTTTGATGAAAGTTTTAATAAGAAATGCAAAACTTCAAATCCAGATTAAAACTTAGATCAAAGAAATTGACCAAATCCAAGTGTCGGTTGTCGGTCTGTACAAAAGTTGTGCGTTTCTTACTTTTATTTTATTTTCCTATTTTCTTATTTATTAAAAATTCAAAAAAATTAGATTACTGTGTAATTAATTTTCTTCTATTTTATCGTATTTTTTCTAGATTTTTTATCCTCTCTAAAACCACCAAAAAAATTACAAAATCTCAAAAATACGGTTTTCTATACACATGGAAAGCCGCCAAAAATACCACTTCGTACAGGTGACCTCTTTTGCTCCCGGACCCTTCATAAAAGTTGTAGATCTCGACGAGACGAACAACTTTCGTGAAGAAAATTTTTCGATCCGAGGTCATCTTCTACCTATTTTGCCCAAAATAAAATCTGAAATTTTTTGGTGCCACGTGGCAGCTCCAGGGCGTGCCACGTGGCACCCCACTGTTACTCTCTCCCCAGCCGCACCCAGGTCACGTGCCTAGCACGTGACCCATCATCTCCCACCTCCAGCCGTTGCTGCACCCCCCCCCCCCCCCCCCGCCGTTATCGACCTTCCCCTTCCATAACCGATGGCCTTCAAACCACATCGCCTCCGGCCGTTACACACCTCCATCATTGTCCAGCCGTTACCACCCCCCTCGCCAGCCCCTATAAACCTTTCCGACCTCCACCTCGGCAAGGCATCCGCCATCTCTGGGGCTTTCCTCGGCACCTTGGTGACAGCAAGGCTGACCCAAAACCCCGGCGTGATCCAGCACCTTCTTCCGGTTGCTGCCTCGAGCTTACAACTCTCTCAGGTGAACCTCGCCACCACCTCTGCCCGACTGCTCCAGTCGCCGTTCGCCAATCTCCTCCTCCGCGCCGGCCTTGCACAGGCCGGGTCCCTCTCCATCGTTGCGCCCTCCCCCCAGTCCTCCTCCCCGTGTGTTTTGGCTAATACTGCAGGTACACCAGCTCTGCCTCGCGCCTCCGCCGTTCCACCGCCTCCAGCATCACCAGCCGCGCCCGACCGCCGAGCTCCGCCTTGGGCATGTGTCGCCTAAGGCTGAGCTCCTCCGCCTCGCGGCCGAGCCCCTCTCCGCCTCGTCACCCAGCGCTCGCCCTCGAGCACCTCTCAGCTCCGGGCGTTCCACTTGCCGTTCTCCTCCGCCCGACCGCCACGCACGACAGCCGCCTCCGCCCTCCGCCAGCTCCACCACCGCCTCCCGGTGGGCCACCTTCCTCGCGCCGCCTCTGCCGTTCCACCGCCTTGCGGCTCGCGGCACCGTCTCCTCCGGCCGCCTGCCCCGCATCAACTGTGCTTCCAAGGCACAGTTGCCGTCGGATCGGGCAAATCAGCCCTTGATCCGACGGTCGCCAAGCCGCCACACACCCCAGCCGAGCCTCGAGGCTCGGGAGCCCCGGGCCAGCCCCCGAACCATAGGCTCGGACGCCCGAGCCTCCCGCTCTGACCCAAACCTAAGGCTCGGCCACCCGAGCCTCACGCCCGCCACCAAGCCTAGAGGCGCACGTGGAAAAATTGCGCGAAGGCCCCTGGAGTGTTCCAAATTTGCAGATATACCCCCGCCAGGGGGTAAATTACAAAGAGACTCCGCCGACTTTTGGAAATTGCAGATAAGTCCTCCTAGGGACCATTTTGAAAGAATAATTTTATTATAATTACATTTTAGTCCCTGGAATTTCTTTTTAGCATATCTTTGTCATACGGACTCCGATTTTAGCATATAATATGTCGTTTCGAAGCTATTTTCATGCTCTACAACATAGCATCATTTGTGGACAAATTTGAGGTTGTTTATTGTCAATTATTATTTGAAGATCTAATTTGACATGCAGGCTCAATTTTGACATACTTATGCTTGAGAAATGAACGATAAACCTGTTGCAGGAGTTCCGTTGAGGATTTTAATTTGATTAACCCCTTGTTTTATTGTTGATTATTCCCAATGATTTAATCTTTACAGGGGACAAATTGAGGATCAATTTATCTAATTCTCGACTTACCTGATCGATGATCAATTTTGAGGAGCGTATTCATTGATTAAATCTATTGTTTTATAACTTGGAGTTGATCAGTTTTCTGGGTGTTAATGATCTCTTTTAATCTGTGATAATCTTTGGAGAATCAATTGATAAATTTAATTAAGATTTGAATTTTATACTTCACAGGTCCTGAGCTTAATCATCTCTGTATAATTCATTGCATTTGCATCTTGTTGCATTGTATATTTTCAACACAAAAATTAACCGAGCATTGATTAATTACCGAATTTGATTCAAAACCGTGCAACTAAAAATCTCCGTTCCCTGTGTTCGACCTTGGTAAACTTGCCAAGCAAAAAAAAATAGTCCACGACATTCAAAGATTGTGGTATTTTTGACGACCGAAATCCGCCTCCTATACTACAATTACTGACTATTAAAGAGGTGGATTTCGTGTTCATCACAGTGGAGCTAGCCAACAAAAAAAAAGAAATGTCAAGAAAAGCTCTATCATCCAAAGTCAAATTCCAAATGAGCTTCCACCAATGGCGAGCGCTCCCAAACATTTCAAAGTGTCCACTTGGACCAAGCGCTAATTAGGACCAAGGAGTCGGGCTGACACCATAAAAGGGCTCTGCATCGTAAGCGATACAAGTCTGGGTGTCGAAGGTATCTTAGATACTCAAAAGAGACACACCCCGGTGTACTCCCAGAAAAACAAGTGCGGACGACTCCAAATTCTCTTGACGGACACACTGATCAACAAAACAAAAATATACTTGTGTTGATTAATAAGGCACTCGAGAGGCACCTTGTTCCAATGTAAGAGAGAGAAAATTAGACACAATCCTATGCCCTCCATCAACTGGCCGTCCATCTACACTTTCAAGTCTGACAAACTAATGAGACGGTTGACTGAAGCAAGAATAGACTTATTCCCTAGGGTTGAGGGTCAGGTCTAGAGGAGAGTCTCTTGGATTGGAACTTTGAGTGATGCCCCGACTCGACTCTCATGAAATGCAGTACACTTAAAATCATATCCTTATATTATATGTACAAACAGAGAGTCTGAAAATTAGAGAAGTTGGGTTCCTTTTGATTAAAGCTTGGGTGAGCTCAGAATTTTAGGATCACTCAAATTAAGGGTCTTCTCTGAATTAAGCCTTGAAAATTCACATACACAGTCAGGGATGTATTCAACTAAGTCATTCATTCATGCTCGGGGACGAGCATGGTCTAAGTATAGGGGTATGATGAATCTCGTATTCATCATGCTAAAATCAGTCATTTAGGCTCTGTCCCCCATCATCCACCTGTAATTATTCATTAATAGATCATTATTAGCCATCATGCATGTGTAAATAATATCTGCATTTCATCATGCATAATTGCATTTAAAAATCCCCAGTGTAAATTAGCCCAAAAAGCCGCTAACTTCCCACATTTTTAGTTAATCCATCCTAACTTCGATTGACCCAAAACTACCTCCATTGTGTAGATATTACTAACCTTATTAAATAAAAAATACAAAAAATTTATTAACCCTAATAAGTGTCAAATAATCCCAAAGTCAAATTTCATATCTGACGGACTAAAATGAGCATATCTCCCACATACAGTGTCCGATTTTGGTCTACTCACTTTTAAAGTACTTCATTTTCAAATACCTTCAAAACAAGACCAATTTTGTAAAATTCGGAGCTCATATGTGAAAGTTGGGTTTTGGGCATCTTTTGCGCATTTTAACTTTTTGCTAATTTTGACCTGAGATTTTATGTGCTTAATTAACTCTTTTAATTTTATTTCTTTTTCATTTGTGTCCTTTGATGAAAGTTTTAATAAGAAATGCAAACATTCAAATCCAGATTAAAACTGAGATCAAAGAAATTGACCAAGTCCGAGTATCCGTTGTCGGTCTGCACAAAAGTCGTGTGATTCTGACTTCTATTTTATTTTCCTATTTTCTTATCCATTAAAAATCCAAAAAAATTAGATTAATGTGTAAATAATTTTCTTCTTATTTATCGTATTTTTTCTAGAATTTTTATCCCCTCTAAAACCACCAAAACAAATTACAAAACCCCCAAAATCTGGTTTTCTATACACATGGAAAACCACCAAAAATACCACTTCTCACAAATGACCTCTTTTGTTCATAGGTCCTTCATGAAAGTTGTAGATCTCACCTAGGCGAACAACTTTTATGTTGATCACTTTTTCATTTGAGTTCATACTCTATCACTTATTATTGCTTCTTCTTATCTTGAGTATTGGTCAAAGTCAATGACACGTGGCATCCTTACACTGGTCCAATATACCCCACTTAACCAAGTCATCCATTCCCCTCACCTCCTCTCTTTTCCAGCCAATCAAACCCTTTCTTCCATTGATCCCCTAGTCAACACCCTCCTCCACCAACCGTTACATGAAGAGACCCGACGTACCCACTCCTCCTTCATGAATGCCACCTCCCACGTCCTTAGATCCGCAATGCATGTAACCCCCATCGTCCCATCATGTAACCGATGTACTCACGCCGCATTCTCCAGCTATTCTCCAAGCCATTACACCTACCGTTCATTCCATCACCACCGCACGGAGCTCCACCCCCATTTCCCCTTTTCGTTCTGCTAATCCTTGCAGGTCTCCATCGTTGCGCGTGGCGGCACAGCCCACCGAACCGCCTCCGCCACTACTGCAGCACGTCCAGCCTCTCTCGTCGCCTCGGCACCAACCGCGTGCTATGCCCAGCAGTGCAACATCTCCATTGTAGAGCCTCGCTCCTCCATAGGAGTGCAGCTCGACCACCTTTCCAACAACCTCCGCTTCTCCAGCATCCGGTCGTGTGTCGACCGGACCACTCGCCATCGACCCCTACTGCCTCGACCTCGCGCGCAGCCACCGCTCCTCCTTCTTTTCCTCCTCCATTATTCTTCATCCTTCTTTTCTCCATATTTTCTCTCTCTTCATTTCATTATTAATCTTTCATCAAAATGCCAAAATAATTGCATTTCCACGGACATATCATGTCTTCTCATCATGGATATGATTTTTATTTATTTTTTGGGTGAAGTTTTATCAATCGATTAATCAAATATTTGCATCAGCTAAACAAATCCTACCAAAACAGGGGAAGGTGTGTAATCCCCTGTTTTTGGTTGAAATCACCTCACGACCTCTCTCCTCACTCCTCTCTTCCCTCTCCTTCTCCTTCTCCTCCTCCATACTTCTCCTCCTCCTCCCTTCTACTTCTTGCACCTCTTCTTCTTCCCTACATCCTTCTCCTTCAACCTTCACACAAGCCCCACTGGATCCACCGCTACCACTACCTCCTTCGTCACCCAAGCAACTTCTCCTCTTTCTCTCCAGATATTCCACCTCCGGCCTCGCAAAGGCCGGAGCTCCAGCTCCATTCCATCACCACCGCGCGGAGCTCCACCCCCATTTCCCCTTTTCGTTCTGCTAATCCTTGCAGGTCTCCATCGTTGCGCGTGGCGGCACAGCCCACCGAACCGCCTCCGCCACTACTGCAGCACGTCCAGCCTCTCTCGTCGCCTCGGCACCAACCGCGTGCTATGCCCAGCAGTGCAACATCTCCATTGTAGAGCCCCGCTCCTCCATAGGAGTGCAGCTCGACCATCTTTCCAACAACCTCCGCTTCTCCAGCATCCGGTCGTGTGTCGACCGGACCACTCGCCATCGACCCCTACTGCCTCGACCTCGCGCGCAGCCACCGCTCCTCCCAGGTCGCCTTCCGCGCGCGGAAGCACATCCCGCGCCCATCGCGCGCAACCGTCCCCTCCTCCCCTCGCGTGGCCGCACGTGGAATACCCACCGCGCACGGCTGCGCACCTCCCGCGCCCACCGCCGCTCCGCCCCAGCGCCGCACCTGCCGTCCTCGGCCATCGGGTGCCGCCTGCGCCCAGCGCGCGTGGGTGTCCTGTTCTGGAATCTCCCCTCACGTGAGAAGCACGTGAGGCGGGGGTTTTTCATCCAAGCCCCCCCTATTCCTGCAAATCAAGAAGTGATCCTCAAGCTGACGTCAGCGTCACGTGCTGAGCACATGACGCACTGGAAATTTTGCGAAAGGACCCTGCGGCTTTCCGTTATCACAGATAAGTTCCTCCAGGGACTCCTTTGATATAAAAACTCCTATTTTTCTTGCATTTCAGTCCCTATAACTTGTTTATTGCATAACTTTCTCATTCGAACCCCAATTTTAGCGCATAATATATCATTTTGAAGCTATTTCGGTGATCTATCATATTCTATACTTTGTGGACTGATTAGAGGATATTTTATGACAAATCTTATTTGTTGAACCTCTGGATATACGCAGGCCGATTTTCTGATATTTTGCGCAATTTTTTATGGAGAAAATTTAACGATATAATTTGCAGGATCTAGATTGAGGAATTTAAATTGATCAATCCTCTTATGATTTTATACGATCATTCTTTGATAGGGGACTCGATTAAGGAGATTTAATCTGAATAATTTTCTTTGATGATTGATCTTACCATTTGAGAATTTATTTTTTGCAGGGACATATTTATGGTGAAATAATTGATCTAGTCTCTTACTAATTGTGATCATTATTGGAAGAATAAATCTTAGAAAAATTGGAGATCAATTGTTATTGTATGATCATGCATAGAAATATTCACCCTCTTGCTTGCTTCTGGAGTTAATTTGAGAAATATTTGTGGATTTGATATTTGATTGATCTGTGATCAAATTTGAGGATATTGATTAACATTATTTGGATTAAAAAAAACTTAATCATAGATCTCGTGTTGAACCGACGTCTCTTCATTTTTGCATCTGCTTGCATTTCATTACATTGTATATTTTTGCAACACATAAATTGATTAACATTTATTAATTATTTAATTTAATTTAAGACCACGCAACTAAAAATCACCGTTCCCTGTGTTCGACCTTGGTAAACTTGCCAAGTAAAATATTCCACAACATTCAAAGCTTGTGGTATTTTGACGATCGAAATCCGCCTCCTATACTACAATTCATCTTTATTAAAGAGGTGAATTTCGCGGTCATCAGTGAGGAGGCAGTTGACCTTGGCTTGGAGTGGCATACGAGGGTAGTACATCTAGGAGGAACCTCTCATCTTCCTTTAGAGAGTGATGTACACCTCAACCTGGTCTGACGGTGTCGAGGTCTAAAGATAGGATACTGTGGGATTGCAATAATGCTTCAAAAGAGTGATAGTCTACTAGCTCAAGAGGAAGAACTCCTTATGTACATGCTGCACCTTGTATATATTTTCAAAAAAAGAAAAAATGAGAAAAAAATGCAGAATCTTCAAAAGTGGACAGGCCTGTCTGAAAGTAAAATGCCTGCCAGAGTGTATATACAAGTATAAAAAAAGAGAGAATAAGAGCTTCAAAGTCAGATTTTTATAAGCTTGCAGCAGATAACTTGGCTACATTGGTCATGCATCCAAGGATAGGTAACTACACTGGTTACCATCCATTATTTTCTCCATCTCCTCTTCTTGAGCTGGTTGTACTTGAACTTAGAAGGGAATATCCCCGTTCCTCGAGGAAAGAGTTGCTAGATCGGGGGATTAGAGTTACCTTATTGAGGGAGGTTATTTCTTTGTCATTTCTGAAGTAGGGAGCCAAAAATACACATACACCGTACAAGTACATATTCATAGTCACTAGAGTTTGTGTATGTAGACTTGTTCTAACCTGACTGATTAAGGCGATTTGACCATAGAATAGTGGAACTTGAGGGCTATTAAGTCTTAAACCAGTTTCCCAATAAGGTTCCGCCAAACAAATAATCCAAAGGTCTGACTGAGTTCTATACTCCAATTTATGAAGATAAGTTTAAAAGTCAACATTGGTCTAAGTTCTTTCCTTTTTCTTTTCATTATTTTTCTTTTCACTTATTTTCCAGATAAGTGTTTGCTAAGGGACTAGCAAAGGTAAAGTAAATGGGAATGATGAATCAATGATTCGTCACCTTTATTTTTTATTTTAGCTTTATTTCCTTAGTCAAATACCTGTAAATACCACTAATTTCATGAAATTACCATTTTACATGCATTTGTTAACTATGCATTTTTAACACTTTTTATATTAAAATAAATGAATAAAGAAGAAAAAGAAAAAAGAAAAGGAAATAAAAATAATAAAAATAAAGGATGTATTTATGAAATAAATGCAAACTGACCTGAACCCCGAGAGAAGGTCAAAAGTTGACCTGATCGACCAAGAATAAAGTAGGGGGAGATAGGGTGTATTTTCCTTTTTATTTTGAATTTAGTCTTTGTATATTTATACAAAACTTACACGATTTTATCTGCATATAAATTGATCTCAAATTAAATATTTTTCTAAAAAGAAATTGTAAATAAAAATATTTTGTAAATAATAAAAATAATTGCAAAGTAAAACCATGTATAGAGTAAAAGTATCCACACTTAGAAAAAGTCGTGAAGTAACAATTGAAAGATCAATTCCGGCTCCTTACGAACTCAAATTGAATCAAACTCACTTCCATTGTACTCTAAATTAAATTATCTTTAAAATGATTGTGGTTCATAATTTTTGGAATTACGGTTGAAAAGTCGATTTTTTGAGGTGGTTTTTGCAATTTTACCATCTATTTATTGTATATATTTATACAAAAAATAATAAAATAAATAAAATAATTTCCTTATTTGTACATGTGTATAATGTACTATATGTGTATATTACTTGTATATAACTAATTTCCTTATATAAAAACCACAAAAATTAACACCTAACATTAATTAAATTAAATTAATATAATTTAAAAAATGATTTATTTATTTTATTTTATTTTATTATTTGATTTGAAACCCTATCATGTATATAAGATTTGATTTTCTACCTTAAATAACCACCATTAAGGTGGATAATTAATTTTTGTAAATTAATTATTTTAATTATTTTATTTAATTACGAATTTAATTTTTATTTATTTATTTATTTATTTATTTATCTAATTAACAAATAAATACCTTCCATTTTTGTAATTATTTCCTTTTTGTTTTTTCTTCTATTTATTGAGCTCCTTCTCCTTCATTTCCTCTTGATCAGTCTTTGGTGGAGAGGAGCCCGATCTCCAAGAGCTTCTTGTCGTAGAAGGGTGCCCAACCTCCGAGCCATCCGGTGATAGCGAGTTGGTCCTTGTCGAGGCCATCACGGCGTATCCGATCCCAAGGTGAGATCCACTTTATTTTCCATCATTTTTCTAGATTAAATTTTATATTTCAATTCACAATCATTTAGTTGTAAATGGCATCATTTCCGATCTCATGTTTGATTTCCGATCTGACACAGATTTTCCATCTTATTTTCTCTTTCTAATGTCTTCACATTGTACCTGACGCAACCACACACCTTCGGTCACGCACGGTGACCGGATCTCCGGATCTATCTCCCGCTTCGCCAGATCCGCACCCGCTCACACTTTTTTCGTGTTTGATTTTGATTAGATCGAGCCATCATGCTCGTATCCTAATCTGTTGATACAAAATGAAAAAATAAAAAATATTCTTTTTCTAACATTTGTTTTGAAGGAATAAAAAATATATTTTATATTAACATTTTTTACTGCAGGAAAATGAAATAAAATATATTTAAAAAACATTTACAATTTTCAAAAAATATAAAAAAAATAAAAGTTTTGTTTTTTTTCCGTTGATTCTATTTTAAAAAATAAAACAAATAAAAAAAAATATCCAGCAACCTCCGCGGCTCCGCTCCGTGCGAACGCCGCCGCCAACTCCACTGCCTGGACAACCGCTCCTTCACCTCGCCTCGCAATCCTCATCCACAACGGGGAGTGTGTCGCCCCGCAGCATCCGCACCGCCACCATCCTCCCCTCCGCACGAGTGACAGCCATGCTTCACCGCCTATCGATGCATACCTGGCGTCCCCCTCCGCCTCCAGCGTTCTCCGCCAGCGTCGCGCGGCCTTCTGCCTCTCGCCATCGACGCAGCACCTCCGCTCCATGGTTCTCCATGGAGACCCCACCTCTAAGCCCGCACCGCAGCAAACCCCTCCATCTAGTGATCTCTACGCACGAGGCCGCGCCATCCCCACGAACAACCGTCGCCTGCGGCTTGGGCGAGAAGGAAGAGAGGTGGCAACCCGTTTGCCCTCTCTCCCTTGGCTTTTGAAACGAATGAACCCAGGAACCCTAAGGGGAGGGGATTTTTAAAATAAAAAGATTTGAGAAAATTACATCCACAGCCCTAGGATTTCATAATCTTGCAAAGAAGCTCCCGAATCTGATTTTTCATCTCACACAGAGATCCCTACATTTCACATTCTACCTCACGTAAACACTCGCCTCCGGTCACGCACGGTGACCGGATCTCCGGATCTATCTTCCTTTTCGCAGGATCAGCATCCACTCACATCTCTATTTGATTTTTCGCATTTCGAATAATCAGGACCGAGCTGACGTGCTCGTTTCCTCATTTGTTTATAAATAAAGAAAAATAAAAATAAAAATATGGTTCTTTATTTCTAACACTTGTTTTGCAGGTTCAAATAAAATTTTAAAAAATATAAAAAAATATAAAAAAATATTTTTTCATCTACTGTGTCTTTGTTTAAAAAAAGGAAAAAAAATAAAAATAAAAAAAGTAGCGCGACAAGCGCCACCCCTCCAGCCCGCCATCAACCACTCGCCAACGCCACCGCGACCAGGCACGCCCACCGCCCGTCCTTCCTCCATCATGGGGTGGGCTGCTTCTCCTCCGCCTTGGGTGGAACCTAGTCTAGCGACATCCGCCGACCTCCTTGAAGCCACCAACCTAGTCGCCCTCCGCGAGCGGCGCCCCCGCCTGTGTGACCCTTCGCACGAGCCACCACCGAGCAGCAGGAGCCACGTTCCCCATCGCCCGTGGCCCGCGTAGACCTCCTCTTCGCTGACACCTCCTGTTCTCCCTCCGCGCAGGCAGCCACCCATGTGCCGGTAACGAATTCCTCCTCCGTCCGTCGCCCACACGACGGCTCTGACCTCACCTTTTAAAGTGTTGCCCAGCCACCATTCCTGCGTGAAGATCGTACCCCACCAGCGCCTCTGTCGCCGCTTCCATAATCCGCTGCCCGCGTGCGTGAAGGCGCCGCCACTGACAAAGACCTCCGTTGTGTGCCCCCTTCACCGCACCAGCCCGCGTGACTGCCGGCGAGCCCACCGCAAACGTCGCCACTGTGCGCCTAGAAAGAGAAAGAGAAAGGGGACGACCCCCTTTTGATTCCAATACGAAGAAGAGGAAGCCTATTGGAAGCCCTAATTTTGGGGTAAATTGCGTAAAGCCACCCCAGAAATTCTGCAAATTTCAATAAAGCTCAATGTCTAAATTTTAGCACGTGAAAGGCACGTTTTTCCTGAGTAAATTGCACTTATGTCTGTTGTTTTATTTATTTTTATATCTGGATGCAAAGACATTAACTATTTGCAAATGAACCCTTGTTGTCCAGACTTCTGTTGCATGCATTTTTCTTGTTAAAATAAATGCTAAACATACTAATTAAATTCTAGAAAAATTATTTTAAGTTCCTGATTTGTGTCTCCTTCATTGCTTAAAATTTTCGTTGCATTTTATTTTCATTTGATACTACTAAAAAATAAAAAATAGTTTTATTTTCTCTACATGAAATTTGAAAAACCATAAAAATTCAAATATTGTCTGAAAAATTCCAAAAAAAAACTAAATTAGGTGTATTTTATCATATTTAAGTTTCTATCCAAATAAAACCCAAAAAGTTACAAAATATTAAAAATCTTATAAAAATCATAATTTTTTTTGAAAAATCCAAAAATAGTGATTTCAGTTCATATATGTGATATTTGTCTATATTTTTTCATAAAAATCATTCCTAGGAGTTTTGGCTATTAAAATATTTTTAAGTTGCAAATTACTCCCGGTTGCACATTATTTATTTTTTCCCACTATTTGATTTTTTAATAAAATCACAAAAATATCAAAAAAATGGAAAAATTATCAAAAATATTTTTAAAAATTATAAAATCAAAAATATTTTCTTTGCAATTTTCTGAGCATTTCTGACTATTTTGAAAAATACAAAAGTAGTTTGGTGTGTGTATTTTTTCCCTTGTGCATATTGTTCCTTATTTGAAAATTAAAATTTTGAAAAATAAAGAACCAGTAAAAATTCTTTATTTTCGAAATTGACTATTGAGTTATTAAATCGTGCTCCTTGTATTCGACCTTGGTCGCTATACCAGGTAAATTAAATAGCGAAGACCGCTTACATTACATATTCTTGATTTCATTGAGTGGTTTTTTAGTTTTCTCGTTGACTGAATTGATTGACTAGGGACAATGACTTCTTGACTTATTTTCCACCTTAGTCATATATATGCAATTTTCGGGTCATCACTAATCCTTAAAATAAAAAGGAATCTTTTAATTGTTTGTTTGCTTCAAGTTGTTAAAAACATCAAGTAGTTTTTCTTTTTCGATGTTGTTAAGGGAACATATGAGATATATTATGAGAGGCCCAAGGGTTTCCTTATTTAGGAGATGAACCATTGGGTAAATTACAGAAAGAAGAAAAGAAACATAAAAACTACATAAATAATACTAAAGATAGTTAATATCTCAACACTCCCTCTCAAGTTGGAGCCTCTATGATAAGGTCCTCTCGCTAGAGCCTTTGTATGTATATATGTTATCTGGTCTTCGGAGCTAACATGTGTAGTAGTGATAATACCCTTCTGTATCATGTCACGATTGTAGTGACAATCCACCTCTATGTGCTTCATCCTCTCATGAAAGCTGGGTTATTTACAATGAAGAGAGCAACCTATTTATCACATTGGAGGTGCATGGGAAGAGGCACTTCTATAATCAGGTCAGTAAAGGCGGATCTAACCCACATCATCTCTATACTAGCCTATTCCATGACCCTGTATTTCGATTCAGCACTTGATCTAGCAACCACAGTCTGCTTCTTACTCTTCCATGAAACAAGAGAATTCCCATGAACACAACAAAGCCATATATAGATTTTCTATCCTTTGGACACCCAACATAATCTACATCGGTGCATGCTATAGCTGAGAGAGATGTGCCTTTGTTGAAAAGAAGTCCAGTACCAGGTGAAGTCTTCAAGTATCTCAGAATCATATGGACCGCATCCATATGTGCCTGTTTGGGCTGCTCCATAAACGACTCACTTTGCTCACGGCAAAATGTTATGTCAGGTCTGGTAATAGTTACATATAGTAGCTTGCCAACAAGCTCTCTGTGCCTTTTCTTATCGACCTCCTCAATATCATCATCATATAACTTCATGCTTGGGTCAAGCGGAGTAGTGGTAGGTATGCAATTTGCCATGCCTGTCTCTGAAAGAAGATCTATAACATACTTCCTCTGGGTCATCACAACACCCTGTTGGTTCATGGTAAACTCTATTTCAAGGAATTAACGTAAATGTCCAAGGTCCTTGGTCACAAATTGCTGACCTGGGAAGTCCTTGGCACCCTGAATACGTTCTCGTCATCCCCTGTAATAATAATGTCATCAACATAAACAAGAATGACTGTAGTACCTCTCTGGGTCTTATGTGTGAAAAAGAAGTGATCAACCGTTGATCTCACAAACCCTTGATGCTCTATCAAGTCTGAAAGATTTTGGAACCATGCTCTTGGACTCTGCTTGAGGTCATAGATAACCTTGTGTAACTTGCAAACCTTCTGGCACTCCCCCTTAGCAGCAAACCCAAGTGGTTGCTGTATGTAGACCTCCTCCTGTAGATCACCATAGAGGAATGCATTCTTGACATCAAGCTGATAAAGGGTCCAATCTTGTGTCACAACAACAAGGAGAATACATAGAGTAACATGCTTGGAAACTAGAGAAAAGTATCCTGATAGTACACTCCATATGTCTGGGTGAACCCTCGTGCCACAAGTCTCTCCCTTATAGCGATCCACACTTCCATCTTCACGGTGTTTCACAGTGAACAACCATTTGCATCCCACAACAGATGTATCAACAGGAGAAGAAACAAGACTCCACGTACTACGTGATTATAACGCATCCATCTCCTCCTCCATGGCTAACCTCCACTGGCTATCTTTGAGAGACTCTTGATATGTCTGTGGTATCTACACGACTAATAGTGCCAAAGTAAATCTCCTGAAATCCTCTAACAACCTGCTCGAAGAAACCTGGGTTGCAAGAGGGTAAGTAGCACACGCCCGTTTCTGCTTTCGCAGAGCAAGTGGCACGTCAAGATCATCTGCCAAGTCCGGGGCCTGTAAATTTCCCTCTTGAGAGGGTACCTGCTCCTCCTGTCTGGAATCCTGTTGTACAGTCAACTCAGTAGTGCCATTCGTAGAAACAATATGTTCATTACATACATGAGGCATGCTGGATGATGGGCAAAGCTTGTGAGCATGGAGAACAGAGCGAGACTTATGAGGAAAAACATGAGGCATGAACTGAACCAACGGAGTGGAGGTGGTGGAGATGGCGGAAGAGGAGGAGTAGATGAAGGTGAAGGACCAATTGTAGGAGGTGTGGCATGTTATATCTCATCATCAGAGTCAGATGGAGCAAGGCTGTCACCTATAGGTGAAAAATACATGACAGACTCAAAGAAAGTAATGTCAGCACCAACAAAATATTTCTGTCTTAGTGGATCAAAGTAGCGATACCCCTTTTGGGTACAAGAGTAGCTGACAGACACGCACTTGACAACTCTAGGAGAGAACTTGTCACACCCTGGAGAGACATCATGAAAAAATGCAATAGATCCAAACATACCAGGTGTAAGAGAGACAAGATCCTTCTCAGAAAATACAATCGAGAAAGGAATATTTTCTCCTAACATGGACGAGGTCATACGGTTTACCAAATAACAAGCAGTAAGGACAGCATCACCCTAGTAAGCATGAGCACCACGACTCTGTATCAATAAATTTATGGTCAAATCGAGTAAGTGTTGGTGTTTGCGCTCGGCAACGCCGTTCTGTTGGGAAGTGTAGACACATGAGGTTTGGTGAACAATGCCATGGGATCTAAGGAACACAGAAAGCTGTAAGGTGCAAACTTCCAAGGCATTATCAAAATGAAGATACTTGACATTGGCAGAAAAATATATTCTTTATTTCATTAATAAAATACTTGATAATAGATCCAGCCTCAGACTTATTCTTCAATAAGAAGATCCAGGAAAGTCTAGAAAAATCATCGACAACTACAAGATAAAAAGGATGCCCTTGGTGATCAGGAACATGACTAGGACCCCAAAAGTCTAAATGAAGGAGCTCAAATAATTAAGTATTATTCCGACTCTGACGGGATGGAAAAGAGGAACGGTGATGCTTCCCAAGTTGACATGCCTCACATTGAAAGGAGGATCCCGTAGAAATCTGAGGGAGAACATGACATAGCTTCTGCAGAGGAAGCTATCCAAACCTAGGGTTCCACAGATAAGGAGAGACATGTCCAGTAGGTATAGTGGAAACACTAGCATGATGAGGTTGGACCAATCTGTAAAGTCCCCGCTGCTCACGACCACACCCAATCACCCTGCATGTGAGTATGTCCTGAAACACAAGAGATGAAGGGTCGAAGATGGCACGATAATGCAGATCCTTAGTGATTTGACTAATGGAAAGTAAATTCATCTGAAAGGCAGGGGCATATAAAACATTCTTCAGGTGCAGTGTCAAATGCACCTCCCCCTATCCTGTAACGGGTAAGTGGTCACCATTAGCAATGACAACCCATCTGCCAGGTGGTATAGGCTTGTAGGACTTCAACCGCGTTCTATCTCCACACAAGTGGTGAGAAGCACTAGATTCCATAGTCCACTCTGTCATGTCTGATTCATACTACCAGTAAAGGCATAGGTGATTCCTGGGGAGCTCGAAGAGGCTATGGCTGCTACAACGGTATCTGTAGTATGGTGTCAGCAATAGGAGTCATGATCTATTGAATACGAGAGACAATATCATCCAAGCGAGGATCGACCTGGGGAGCTGAGGCCTCTGAAGACACAATCTGTTCTGCTGCTCGACCAGAAATAGGATATCCATGCTTCTGATAGCAAGTATCCTCTACATGTCCAGGCTTGCGACAGTAGGTGCAGGGACCACGTTGGCATCCACCGCCTCTTCCTCGAGGTATGTTTCCTTTGGACTGGATTGCCTCACCTCAGCCACGAGAAGCGATCATCACTGAAGAGTGCGAAGACGTAGTCATCAAAGGACGATGATCCGGCTGAGGCGGCTATAGGCCTCCTCTACAGGGGAATGGTAGCTCCAGTAAGAAGATGAGTACATGCAACATCATACTCTGTATCAAGTCCAGCCATGAAAACTCCGTATCAAGTCCAGCCATGAAAACTCCAACCATCATGGAGTTCCTATACGTCTTCTACTGCTCAGTAGACGTCGTAACATGTAGCTATGAAGCTTTTCAAACATGTCATGCAGCAAAGAGTAGTAAACATGCAGGGGCGACCATTCTGCTTGATATTGTAGATATCAAACTATAGTTGAAGGATCTTGGCTTCATTCTTCACCTGTGCATAAGTGGATGAAAAAGTGTCCCACATTTCCTTGGCAATGGGCTGAGTAAGAATATCATTGGCTATTTCTGTAGTAAGAGTCACACAAAGCCAAACACACACCTACGCATCATCTTGCTTCCAAGTAGCATTTGGCCCAGTCTTATCCGTTGGCTCTGGATCTGTCAGTATGTGCTCCTTGTTGTTGCATTGCATGAGGGTGAGAATCTACATGGACCACAACTCATAGTTGGTCCCATCCATCTTAGCGATGGGAGATGGGCCCTCAGAAGGCTCCGGATGAGAAGATGTCACCCTTGTTGTCTGTCATGATGATAAAAAAGTCAAATAACGGAACTCAACTGGGAGTAGACTGATATAAACGAGTCTACAGAATCATACAAAGGATGGTTATACGTGTAGACTCATATAACCATCCTTGTTAATCTTGTCGCTTGCTAGGGGCCAGAAAACGTGACTTAAAGGTCTGAAATCACGCTCTTTGGTAGAAATAAGATCATAGGGGCCTGGGCACGGGTGGCCTGTGCGAGAGGCGCACGTGGGAGAGGATTGGGAGCATACAGGGGATGCAGGGCAAGGGCGCAGGTTCCTGGCGCACTCTGGGGGCGCAGGGGGGGCACCGATAGTGTGGGGCGCGCAAGGCGTGGGGGCATGGGGCGCTCAGGGCCGGGGGCGCTGGACACGCACAGGCGTGGGGCGTGTAGAGCTGGGATGCATGAGGCACAGGGCGTAGGGCGCGCAGCGTGCGTGGGCGGGGGGGCACGCTCGGAGGGGACGGGGGTGGTGGGGAGGGGGGTAGGTGTTGAGTAGGGAAGGGTTAGGGTTAGGGATGAATACGGTAACTCCGGTCTAAGACCGTCACTCCGATACCATGTTAAGGGAACATATGAGATATATTATGAGAGGCCCAAGGTTTCCCTTATATAGGAGGGGGAACCATTAGGTAAATTACAGAAAGAAGAAAGAAACATAAAAATTACATAAATAATACTAAAGATAGTTAATATCTCAACAGATGCCTGTTGTGGTGGTCTCTCGTAGTTAAAAAATGATTTTTATTGATTGCCCATCGAATCGCTAACTTTATTAAAAGTAGGGATTTTTGCCCGAAGGACCCTATAAATTTTGCTAATTATCTTCACGACCTTTGAAACAACGTATTTTCCCCCTCGACCCCGTAAACTTGCTCTGTCTTACCCACAACCCCTATCGTTAATTTGAGACTTCTTGTCTTAACTTGCTTGGGTTTAGGATTGGGTTAATTAAACTACATCAGATCCAACGGTTGGATTTTTCCCCTCTCTCCTTCCTTCTCTCCTTCCTCTTCCTTTCCCTTCGACGGTGGAAAGATGCTATAGCGATGATGCTGGGAGCAAGTAGGGACCGTTGGAGCTCGAGGAGGAGTCGCTGGAGCACCTCAAGGTCTCTGCAGCCCACGAAGAACTCATGCACAACACCCCCAAGGGTGGCGCGTGGAGAGGGGTCAAGTTCAGGGTGACACAAGGGAAGCCTGGGTGGGTAAAGGCCGAGGGGAGGAGGGGTGAGGGGGATATGGGCGAAGGTCGGTGGTAGGGGAGGGGGGTCAGGGAGGAGGCCTAGGTGGGGCGGAGAGGATGAGGGAGATCTGGGCAGAGGTCGATGGGAGGGGAGGGAGGTCAGGCAAGAGGCCTGGGCGGGCGAAGGTGGACAGGGTGGGGGGGTCTAGGAGGAGGTCTATGGGAGGGGAGGGGAGGTCATGGGGGTCAGAGGTCGGGCAGAGGTAGAGGGGAGGTCAGGGAGGAGGCCTGGGCAGGCGGAGGCGGAGGGGTGTGGGGCGGTCTGGGTAGAGGTCGATGGGAGATGTGGGGAGGTCAGGGAGGAGGTCAGGGGAGGGGAGGTAGGGCTGAGGAGGTGGAGAGGTCAGGGGCGGTCGGACGGAGGCAGAGGGCATCTTGGAGCTGCTCGTGATGTTTTGACCGCTAGGTCTACCCAACAGACCTTGGAGATGACTCGGTCGGCGAAGAGGTGGGAGGAGGAGCAGCGGAGGGAGGGGATGTAGCGATCGTGAATGGAACGGGGAAGGGGGAGGAGGGGATGTCGTGCAGGAGGCATGAGGGAGAAGGGATGGCATTTTCATAATTTGAAAATAAAAATGGGTATCATGGAAAAGAAATTCACGGAATCCGATTAGTTTTAATAGCCAAATGGATGGGAGTTAACTGCAGGATTTATACGGTAAGAGTTAGCAAGTTTACGAGGTCAACGGGGGAAATATGTTGTTTCAAAGGTAGTGGAGGTAATTGGCAAAGTTTCTAGAGTCTACCGGGTAAAACTCTCTTAAAAGTATAGTTGCTTCTTATTCTCATTTCTATTTGAAAAAAAAATCTCTGAAAAAGAAGCTACACCCTTTTATTAGATCTTTTATTAGAATTTGAAGGTTTTCATTATTGCACCATTCAACTTAGTTTTTTTAAAAGTTATTAATTTTTATCTTTTTAAAAAACATGATTAATGCTTTGCTTTATATTATCTCTCTTCATTTTATATTTTTATATTGACAATATTGCCGCATGTGATTTGTTTAAAAATCATATCCTTTTTTTCTTGTTAAACTTCACTTTCTTATTCTTTGATTTACATTTATCTAAATAGACCCAAAATGACAAGCAAACCAATTATCATTGAGGTAGGGAAAATTGAGTACCTTAATGATACTAACTACGAACTGTGGAGTAGGAAGATTTACTTTGGTCTACTACATGATAGCATCCGGTTCATAATAGAAAAACCCGACCCAACATTATTTGATAACCCCACTGAGGAGCACAAAGATCACGAAGGGATCCTACAATCCGGTTTTGGAGGGTCTGTGGTGCTGCCCGATAAGTCGAATCCGGTAACCACTGTGTCGACCTCTCTCTCGGCTCTCATATATCCGCAATCAAGTGCATCAACAATTTAACTCACAATAGTGCTCAAGAAATGAATAATAGTGAGTTAAAATTTATTATACACTACCAAATGATATGTGCAGTATGCAAGTGTAGGGGTCGAGCCACAAAGGATCAATGGGGTTAGCCACAAAAATTGACAGAAATAATCAATGAATACTTTTGTGTTTTTGTAGGGATTTTTAATTTTGTGGGTCTTTAATATTTAAATTTTTATTTTAAGTTATATATTTTTAAAATTTATAATTTTTACTTTCTTTTTTTACTTTTTTGATTTTTAGTTTTCTTTTTAATACATGTCATATGTGTATATATGCATAAGTATATATAGATAATGTGAATACTATAATATTGTATAGGATATATAAATAATATATATATATATATATAAATACATTAAGATGTAGTTCTTTTTATTTTTAAGGGGTTTTAAACATTTAAGGTATTTTTAATAATAATAATAACATTAAGATAAGTATATATAGATATAGATATAGAATGTAGACTTTTATATTTATAGACATAGACATAAATACTCAAAATAGATAAGATAAAATGTTTTTGTCTTTTTTTTATATTTTCTCTATTTTTGAAAATTTTCTTCTTTTTTTTATATTTTTTTAATGGAATAAAATTATAAAAACAGTAAAAAAATAATAAGCCAGATTATTTTGAAATTTAAAAATAGATAACTATTTCAGAATTTTCTACAAATAGTTTTACTATATACTATAAACAAAAATAAGAAATAGAACTAACATTTTTGGATTTTTAAATAATTTTTATAAGGTATTTATATTTTTTCAATTTTTGATGTTTTCCTTTTATAATTTTTAGTGTTTTTTGGTTTAGAGATGCAAAATACAATAATAAATATACTCAATTTTGTTTTGGATTTTTTCAAAAAATATTTTTTTTATATTTTAAAATGCAAATAATATGAAAATGCGTGATTTTTTATATTTAAAATAGGAAATTAATTTATTTACCTAATGAAAATATATTTATTATTTAATATAGGTCCAAGCACTTGAAATATATTTCTTATAATTTAAGAAGCAAGATGAGATTTCTAATAATCAAAATACAAGAAATTAAGATCAATGTTTTGACAGGGACCTATATGCAACTTAAATAAACCTACAAGTCATTTTAGAACATAATACCAAAGTTCAAGAGCCTCTATGCAAAAATCATAGAATATTTAATATAATAGTGTTGGTAGGGGTATAAATGCAATTTCCCCAAAGTGCTAGGGCCTACTTGTAATTTAACCACAAAATATTACAATTGACAAGTTTGTAGATTAATTAATAACAAAAACTCGTGAGGGGGTCCCAGCAAACCGTTGAGACCCCTCACGTTTATGGGCATATGAGGTGACGTGTCCTGGACCAAATAGCGAAAAAACTAAGCATGGATGTGCTTTTGCAAATGTTACAAAAAAAGTCTTAAACTACAACTAAAATTTTATAGACTAAAATAAAGACAAAAGATGAGGGGGTGGCGTCGCAAAATACCCCTCTAGGCGTGATACAACGATGGAGGTGCTTCACTTATACACGTGGCAGCTCCCAATTGCACAATGACACTTCACGGATGGACGACTTATGAATCTCCATTTCATCACTTTCATTCTTTAATTTTAGCATTTCAAACCTAGCTAAATGCACATATATAACATTAATTTGTCGAAATAAACACTTCAGTTTTTTGTACAAAATACTATATTAATTATTGAATAAATATTGCATGTATTGCCAAAATTAAAGAATAAAGAAAAAAGGAAAAGAATGAAGCGTCAAGGACACTGAATGACCCTAGCCCCCGAGACTTAGTCATCACGATGGCTTAGTCGACAAGGAATAAAGTAGGAGGAGATAGGGCGGATGAATTCTACAAAAATCACATCAAAAATCTCATTCTTTATCCATCCAAAATTTATTTTTGGGGCCTATTTTATTCTCTACTATTTATACATCAAATCAATATACTTGAAAGTTGTAGATAAAAATACAAACAAAAATACAATTTTTATTTCACATTAAAATAATACACAATGTTCATTCTACTCACAAAATAAAATTCTAAAACCAAACTTCCCAGACCCATATCTTCTCAAAAAAATCTCAAAATGCGTCAAAATCATCTTTAAATGAATATAACTTTTAATAAGCTATTTAATTAAGACGGCCTCATTTAATTTCGAGTTAAAATACGAAAGTTAGGTTTTGGACTCTTAATGTATATTATACCTGAATAAAGTAATCATTTTATTTATTCTTTATATTTTCTTATTTTTATATTTTTATAATTTTGTATAATATTTATAGTATATGTACATATTTTGAATACAATAAAACTATTAAAAATAAACTAAAAATAAATATGTGCATAAAACATATAGATGAGCGTACCATACATATAACTATGTAATTAATACATATATTTATTTAAGTGTACATATTATATCCAAAAAATACAATAAAAATATATTTAAGTGTGTTTAAGTAAGTTATAAATATATAAAATAAGTGTCTAAAATATAAAATAAAAATAAAATAAGCTGTATATAGGTAAATATACCAATGATTATATATGTACATATTATCTCATAACGAATAACTCCATAAAAATAAATAAAAATCATAATTAAATACTACATAAATTATTAAACATTTCTTATTTGTAAAAAAAATTAATAAAATTATTAACTATTTATTATTCATTTTACAAGGCATTTGTGCCTTTCATTTTCCTAGTTGGTCCACATGGACCAACCAGATTCACCCAATTGTTGACCTCCGGTCAACTAGCTCCCCCGACACTTCTGACTTGTCAAAAGTGTCTCTTCCCGTTTTCCATCCATTTTCCTTGCTCGATCCATCACCCTTTTTCTTCGATTCTTCACTCCAAATTCAAACTTGAACAATCCTAATCCCTGCCAATACCCTAAATCCTCTATAAATAACCTCCATATCCTGAAAATCACTGGTCAATAAGTATCGTCGTTATGTTTATAAATAAAGACTTCTCCTCAAAGCCCGCATTTGATCCTTCTGTGAGCACTGACTCTCCTAGCTATTATGCATGAGTGATCCTGATGACAACGAGGTTACCCTAGAGGCTTTGGCATGTGAATAGGAGGAAGAGGAGCAATCCAAGGTGGCTCTCCGGCCACCTATGCTCCTTGGTGTCATAGCCAGGTATGAGCTGCATCTTTATCTTTCTTTGGTAAATTTCAATTCAGTAATTTCATTTCTACACTTCATTTCATCTTTTGAACAATAGAGTAGCTAAGATCCAAATAGTTTCGTTCATCGGAGCCGCTAGGCATCCAACCATTTCACTATGAAATCGACTCGTTTCGACTCCCTTTTCACCCCCATTTCACGCCCCTCCATTTTCTTCATCGATTCGACCCATTTAGTTCATCTAATCTCGTTCAGATCTGCCCACCGGTGCCCCATCCCTCATCGTCACAGGAGCACCTTCATCTTCACCCATCTCACCCCGAGCCTCATCAATAATGGCCTAAACCTGATCTCCCCTATGTAGAGAAGCCTCCTATCCACTTTATAGGTCTAGAAGACCCTATCTGAGGGGCCTTCGAAGTCCCGAATGAAGCTCCAAGTGACCGACATTCTAGGCCCCCATCCATTGGGGCTTGGGCCCTTTTGAAGCATCCCTCAGCTACGGAAGAACCATGCAAAGCTGTAGAACATCTTAGCTGACCAGGAGGATCTCAGAATAGAGAGGAAGAGCGAAATGAAGCAACACATATTGTCGTTCTTGGATCGTTCTTCTATGACACTCCAGAACTGTCCAATGATCGGTCCAACTCCAAATGTAGCAGACACTACTAGATCTCTCCCCCTCTCCACCGTCATATCATGGGTAGGATCTAATCCTAGCCCAGCCCGCGAACCATCATCACATGCCATGGAGCCGCCACGTGCCCAAGTGAAGTCATCCCGATTGTTGACCCGCATGCAAATAAAGGGTAATTAACGCTGTATCCCCTCCACCTTTTTATTTTTATGTGTAGCCATGTAAATATAATATGTAGTGTTAATAATCGTGGTTAAATTGAATGGAACCCCTCACGATTTTGTGTATTTGCACATATATATATATCCTTGCAAGGTCAGTGATAACTGAGAAGAATAGAGGGTCTAGAAATCTCACAAGGCGAGAGATCCAGTCGTTGCGTTGACCGCTAAACAAATCTCCATTAATCAACAGATAACCCACAATAATTAATTAAGCAATTAAATCTCAAAAATGTGGAGTTAAAATTTATTATAACTCTACAACAAAAGTGTATAGGTATAACTACGTGTAGAGGTCGAACACATGGAGCAAAGGAGGGAAATACAATGCTAAAAAATTCCGTCTTTTATCTCTTATCCATTTATTATTTTTGTGGGTTTTTAAATTTATATATTTTTATTTTTTTATTTTTATTTTTTTGTTATATATGTATATATTTGATTTATATATATATGTATATGTATGTTTTTATATTATTTTTTATATATAAACCATATAGCATATATAAGGGATTATATGTACAATATATAGTAGTGTATTTATAAATACTGATAAATATAGGTAAAATACAGAAAATAATTTTTTTTGGGTTTTTATATTTTATAATGTTTTTATAGTCTTTCTGGATTTTTGCTAATTTTTATGTATTTTTAAAATAAAAAATATCCCAAATAAGGGATTAATAAAAATACCTGAAATTTATTTGGGTGTTAAAAATTGTATATAAATTCCAAAATTATCTCAATCAATTTTATTATATAAATATTCATATAAATAAAATTATAAAATAGAAAAAGATTTTTTTGGATTTTTTAGGATTTTTTAAATTTTTTAAAAAATATTTTAGGGTTCTTAGATTATTAGGCTTTTTGTTTTTCAATTTTCAATGATTTTTGGTCTGTAATTAAAATAGGTCAAAATATACCATAAATATTTTTTTTTGGAATTTTGTAAAGATATTTTGATATTTTTGGTATTCTATTAATCAAACAGGGAATATGTGTGCTATTTGATTTTTAATAAATGGATTAAATGCAAAAAATCTAATAAAAAAGGAGGGCATGGAAGTACAAGGCATGAAGCATATAACCCTATTTTTGTGAATTTTTAGGAGCACATTAACTATATTTAATAAATAGATAAAAACATAGAAAAATCAAAATCCTGGCAAGGGCATCTTTGTAAATAAAATATACTCATGAGGCTACAGTGCAAAAGTGCCAATGTAATAAAACATTTATTTATGTTTTGAAGACCATTTTATAATTATAAAACACACCAGGGCTTACATGCAAAATGCCCATCACGTGGAACTACATGTGACGCAGCCTGGGAAGGACCAAAATATAACTGTGCAAAAGTCCAGGGGTCTTCCAGTAATTTTTACGAAAATATATAATGTTATCCACAATTTATTGGACTAAATATAAATACAAAAAATTACAGGGGCATCCCTGTAATTTCTCCGCCTCACATGGGACCCAAATGCAATTACAAGAAACACAAGGGTCAAGATGTAGAATATCCAATTATTTTTACACGTGAGTTTTTATTTGTAGAATTAGATAATAAATACAAAAATAGGAGGGGCTGGGTATGCAATTTACTCATAAGGCTCTCGATCAAACGACGGTGGATGATTCACTTGACACGTGGCCGCATCCGAACGGTGGATATCGATTCCTCTTCGACACCCAAATTAAATCCTCGGCGGGCGATCTATAGTTCTGATGAGGAGCATCGGACGACGGACAAAGGTTCTGGGGCGTTAGCCCAATCAGATGGCCGCAAACCCCCCTGCTAGAACAGGGAAGAACACGACGTCGATCGAGGTTACTCCGACGATACAGAGCAGCTCTGTCCATCTGGAGACCTTCCATGGTGCGCAATGTGTTCCCCGACGCCCCCACACCTGCTGGTAGCATCAAAAGAGGTCATGGAGGTTTGGCGATGTTCAGCGAGCTCAGGGAAGAAAGGAACCTCCAGGTACCTACAATGGATCGCGATTCAAGCCCAAAGGGGTCCTTTAAGCCGCCAACACATGCAGTGAATCTCACACAAGAAAAATATGGGCTTGGGGCTCTTATTTGGTCGGAATGGATGGGAAATGGGTGCGACAGAGGTGCCTCCGACGAGTGGTAGAGTGGGGCACCTGATCTCCATATCCACTAGGGATCTGGTTGAATGGGAGGCCAGGGGCGTTGGGAAATGTAGAGTTAGATAATGGAGGTGGAAATGGGGGTCGGAGACAGCGAGACACGATACTAATAGTGGATTTTACGCTAAACCTAAGGGTTAAATGCTAGACTAATTGCATAAATGAAATGAGAGAATAAAATTCTACCTAGAAATGTAAAGAAGAGCAACTCTTACGTGGCTTTTGGCCAAGGAGCGGAGGTTGCTGGCATGGGCGACCTTGGGTGCACCGCCACCCTCCATCGACTGCCGCGAGCTTAGTGGATCCCCTCCTTTCACGAGGGTACTCGCTTTGGCCGGGTCACAGGGCTCCAGAGGGAAGAAGATTACCAAAATTAGGAGGAGAAGAAGGTGTTATTTATAGACAAAATGGAACGCCCTTATTGTCCGGCCGATGGTGAAGACTCTATCATATTTACAAGTGATCTAATAGGGGTAGCGTGAATGTACAATGAATGATGATTATTTTTCATGAAGAGATCATGGATAGATGATCGATAGATCATACGCGAAATCGGCAAGAAAAGCGTGGAGTTGACATGCCACGTCACTTCAGAAGGCGGGGGAGGTAGTTGACCGGGGGTCAACGAGCGAGCGACTCTCATTGGCCCAGCTCAGCCCGCAACAAGACAAAACATGCTAAGTATTATAAAATATTTATTTAAAAATAATGAATAATTTTATTAATTTTCAAGTATTAAATAAAAAAAATGTTTATTATTTAATGTAGTATTTTATTATGATTTTTATTTATTTTTTCACTTTATTTATTAGTAGTTTATTTTTAGGAGTATAATTATAGGTATATTCATTTATATTTTGTACATTTTTATTTTTATTTTGTATATTTTATTTTAATATTTTTCCTTTATTTTATGTATTTATATCTTATTTTAATATACGTAAATATATTTTATTTTATTTTTGTGATGTATTTTGTACACCTAAATAAATAGATATGTATACTATGTAGGTATATTTATAGGTATTTTACCTATGTTTGATGTATATCTTTTTATTTTAATGTATTTTGTTAGGTTTTATTTTGGTTTTGTATTTTTAATAGAATATAGATAAGATTTACCGTATTATAAAAATATGACAGAATAAAGAATAAAAGAATAGGATCCACTTTTATTTATATACATGTATAATATATGTATTTTATCTATGTTTTTATAGCCTTATTTTATTTTATATTTTCTTTTTGGTTTTATTCTAGTTGTAATATGTACATATGTTATAAATATTTCTTAAAAAATTATAAAAATATGATTTTGTAAAAATAATAAAGAATGAATAAATTGAATAATTTAATCAGTATAATTTACAATGAGGGTCAAAAACCTAACTTTCAAACAGTAACTCCAAAAAATATGAAATCACGCCCATTAAATAGTTTATGAAAACTTATATACAATTAGAGATGATTTTGATATGTTTTGAGTTTTTATTTGAAAGATATGGTTCTGGAAAGTTGGGTTTTTGGCTTTTTATTTTGTGTATACAATGAACACTGTGTATTATTTTTATACAAACTCAATTTTATATTTTTATTTACATTATTATCTACAACTTTCATGTGTAAAGTTTCTTCATTTGATGAACAAATAATAAAGAATAAAATAGGTGTCAAAATGAATAAATAAATGAATAAATAAAATGGATTTTTATTGTATTTTTGGCCCTTATCTCACCCTACTTTATTCCTTGTCGACCAACTCAATTCTTGACTTTGTCTCGAGGTTCAGGGTCATAAAATATCTTCGATATTTTATCTTTTTATTTTCTTCTCTTTATTCTATAATTTTGGCATTAAAACCTTATTTTATATACAATTAATACGATAAATAATGAATGCTATTATGCAATGCTATTTACATGCATTGGCTAGGGGTTTTAAGGCCAAAATGATAGAATAAAGAATGATGGAATGGGGTTTCATCATCCCCCTATACTTGCCTTTGCTAGTCCCAAGCAAACACTTATGCAATAAGTATAAAAAGAATAAAGAAGAAAAGAAAAAGAATGAATAAATGAAACTGATTTCAATAATTAAACTTGTCACCACTAAATCAAAGTTTGGAGCTCAAGTTAGATCTTGATGTGAAAATGTGTGTGGAATCAGGTTGGGAACCAAATTTAAAACACAACAGCCTTTGAGAGTCATAGAACGTGGTTCAAACCACCTCAGTAGCTAGGTCAGGACTAGCCTACATCATACGCAAACCCTTATGATATTGAAGCTGACTCGTACAGTGTGATAGTGGCTCTCTCCAACAGAAATGATAAAGGACTTGACTTCTCTGGAATGACAACCCAATGATTCCCCAATCCAGCACTTTGTCCTCAAGGAGCGGGGTATTCCCTTCTAAGATCAAGTGGCATCCAACTCAAGAGGAGGAGGTGAAGAAAATAATGGACGGTAGCCAGTGTAGCTACCTATCCTGGGATGCATGACCAGTGTAGTCAAGTCATCCAACTGCAGGCTCACATGATATAGCTTTGATGCTCAAGCTTGCTTATTTTCTATACAACATATATACATACTCCGACATGCATTTTATTTTCAATTAGGCCTGTCCACTTTTTTGGAATTTTTTCAACATGCTATTTACAACAGCATTTACATAAGGAGTTTTTCCTCTTGAGCTAGAACACTATCCCTCTTTTGAAGCATTATCACAACCCACACTCTCCTGTCATTCGACTTCATGGCAATTGGATCAGGTTGGGGTGCACTTCCCTCCCTAGACGAGGATGAATGTTTCCATCCATGTGAGTTTCAGACCGACAAATCCAACCCCCTCACCACTCCAACTGAGTTGAGCCAAGTGAAAGGTGCGAGTGTCCAAGTTAGGTCACAACTGACAAGAGTCATGCTTGCATCTCGAAAAGTTCTAGTTAGTCAGTTGAGGTGACTTGAACCCAGCCTTGAGTCTCAAAGAATTAAGTCCCAATGGACCTGAAGTACCTTAAACCTAGTTCCCATAAGGTTCCCGTGCAGTTACGTGCAGTAAGGTCCAACCAAGCTCCAATCTTCGACTTTATTGGACTAGTTCAATCATCAAGCTCAATTCAAAAGAATGATATGCAAATGCTATGTACAATGCAGAAAGAATGATGCAATTTTTCAAAGAATTTGAAGATGAAAAAAATTTTTACACAAAGAATTTAGAAAAAAGAATTTTGGCACAAGAAGTATAAAATATGTACAACTATTTACACGGGCGTGCCGCTTTTTGTTTAGTTACAAGGGTTAAGAATTTAAAGAATTTGCAGGTTTTCACAATTTATTTTTTTATGTATCTGTACAATTGGTAAAGAATTTTATTTATGTTTATTTATTTTAATAATGCATTAATTCTCAAATTTATTTGAAAACAATTGTGAAAACTGAATTGTAAAATAATTTTTGCAAATATTTACAAACATTTGAAAGCCATTTTGCAAAGATATTTCAAACAATATATATACATTTTTCAAAATATTTTTACAACCATTTTCAAAATCATTTGCAAATAGATTTTCAAAACTTTTATTTTACATAAAGAAAATATTTTTTCAATCAAAATATTTTTACAAAGGTTGAAAACATTCCACAAAAGTTTTCCAAATGGGTCAAACCATTTTTCAAATCATTTTGCAAAAGTATTTTTAACCTAATTTATTAATCAGTATATACAAAATTAATTTGAGGAATAAAAAACATTATTAAATGGTTTTTAGTGAACTATATATGTATATATAGTATTTTTAGCCATATTAATTAATAGTAATACGAAAGTACGAGTTATGGCTAAAGTATATATAAAGTATGTACACCCCCCACACTTAGCATGAGCTATGTCCTCATAGATTGAATAGATAAAGAGAAGACATAACTCATACTGAGTATAGAAAAGCCTATACTACAAAAACTGTATAAGAAATGAAATAATGAAGAGATAAATGAATAAAAAGTTGACCTTCCCCCTATACTTAGGATCAAATAATCCTAAGTATAACAGACTATATACAACGCAGGGAGGGTCAAGGGTGGGAATAAATAGATCACAACTCGGGATGTCTCCCCCTATACTTAGGATAAAATATCCCTAAGTATAGCAGAGCAAATCAACAAGAAAGGAGACAGAGGAGGGGATCAAAGAATGAAAGAATCTGGGGTGCTCCCCCTATACTTAGGGTAAAGTACGCCCTAAGTAAGACTGACATAGGTAGACACCTCTTTTATATAAATGGAAATAAGAAAACAAAAAGAAGAAAAGGACGGAGATATACAAATAGATGAAAAGATCATAGAGGATGTATGCATCGCTCCCCCTATACCTCGGGTAAAGGATTTCTAAGTATAAGCAACGATATGAGTGATGAAATAGAATGGAGAGAAGAACAATACTGTGCGTACCCCCATATACTTTGGACAAGGTACGTCCTAAGTATAGACACAAAGATATGGCGCATGATCTGGGGTACACGTAACATAGGGGAGATAGAATGAGTGTAAGACGAAACAAATATATACAATGAGGTGGACTGGTTAAGTACATGACAACATCTGGTAGGTGAATACTGTACTCTCGTCATCGTCTCCCTGTGAGAACAAAGACACAATCAGGTAGTGAAAAGACACCCGGATATACAATCAAGTGGGTGTCAGCTATTAGGGCAAACATATGGAAAACTAAACCAGGATCCGGTAGAAAAAGAAGAACAACGACTCGTATGGAAAGAATGAGTGAGCAGAGCCGATACTGTAAGACATGGAGGAAGAAGGAACAGTACAGACTCCTCCAAGTCAATCATGATCTCAGAGATGTACAAAGTGTAGAACACTAGACTATCAATGTAGCGACATGTGGTATCCGATGGTCGTAAGGTCAGAAAATCATAGGGATACACCTAACACCACAATATGTGGCTCAACCCTGTGAGGGTCCTCAAGGTGAGTAGACTCAAAGATCTCATAATAATCAGAAGACTCAGCTCTGTGCTCCAATAGAAAGTAGATACAACCAGAGAGGAAACCGAGTACACAAATCAGAAGACTCGACTTCGTGCTCCACCAGACAGGAGACACCAGAAGTGAAACCGAGTACACAAAATGATGTATTCTCCTAAAGATAACCCTCAGGGAGTAATACATGCTAGTCAATGAATAATCAGATAGAAGCTCACCCTACGAGGGTCGTCAAGGAGAGCATACTCAAAGGAGTCAGATCCATCAGATAGATCAGCAGAAGTGGTCTCAGTAGGCGACAGATCATCTACCACCAGAAGAGACTGACAGATCAAGAAAATGTGGCAGCATCCCGCAGATAACCCTCGGGGAGCATACTGCCAACTAAGCATCGAATAATCAGAGTAGAATGGCTCATCCTTGTGAGGAAAGTTAAGGAGAGTAGACTCAAAGGAGTCTAGTCAGATAGGTCCCAAGATCCAATAGACCAGATCATCAACAAGGTGGTGGGGACCAGAAAATATATCTGATGACTAGGTTTTGTGCTCTAACAGATCGAAGACACAATCAGCAAGGGGAACCGAGCGTAAAGAAAGTGTTGTAGTTTCCCGCAGATAGTCCTCGAGGAACATTGCAAGCTAAGCAGAGAATAGTCAGATCAGATCCCATCCTTGCGAGGGTCTTCAAGGAGAGAGAACTCAAAGGAGTCAATCAGAATAGTCTTAGTAGATGACAGATTGGCTACCTAGCAGAAGAGACCGCAGATTTAGCAAGGTGTCGTAGTCTCTCAGAGAGCACTATAAGCTAGGCAAGGAATAATCAGAAAAGTAAAGCTCATCCTTACGAGGACCATCAAGGAGAGAAGACTTAAAGGAGTCGGGGAAATTGGCCTCATGCACCTACAAATTGGATGCACAATCAGTTGGAAGGCCAATCAATCCAATCAGACGACTCGGTTCCGTGCTTCGACAGATCGGATACACAGTCAACAAAGGGAACTGAGCGTAGAGAAAGTGTTGCATTCTCTCACAGATAGTCCTCGAGGAGTAATGCAAACTAGGTCAATCAAATCTTGGGATTGCTAACATCAAATCTCAGGTCCTCAAAAGCAATCAATCAATCATCAGGAGGGCATAAGATCATGTGAGGGATAAATAATCAGGTCAATCAAAATACATCCTTCAAGTCAATCCAATCAACTGAGATGGCACGGAATATAAGAAGAAATCCTCAGAGTGCCACAAGCGGATGATAGTTAGGAGATTGAAGATGGCTCAGACAAGTAGATGAATGAAATCATGTGGTTTCCACACACCATCGCTCTGAAGTCCGAATCAGAATAGTCAATCAATCCTCAAAATTAAGATGGTTGGAACTGCAAAATAGATTAATCAGTCTTATCTCATGATATCATCATCAAATCATCAAAATTTGTCACATCCTCAATCCGGTGTGTGTGATAAAAAATCCTCAATAAAGAATCACACCTAGTGATCGTGCATCATCAAAGTCCTCAATAAGCTCTCTGCACATGTCAAAAGTAAAATCCACCAAGAGTAGGATATCAATCTCAACATCCTCAAAACATGCATGACTTACTCTAATAATCAATATACATTATAATCCTCGATGCGGGCTATATTCGTAAGCACAACAATCCCGGATAGAAGAAGGGTTGATACAGATGACACGAGGAGGGTGGGCGATATGAAGGTGGACATAGACAAAATAGTGGTTCAAGGAGAGGGTCTCCTCGATACGGACTAGATGTGGGTGATGCGGGCAAGGAGAGAAAAGCCGCAAGATCTGGCGAAGACGATGAGGCTCAAGACCTAATATCACGACTCAATGCAAATGAGGAGATGTATGTATAAGAGAGTTGATAGACTCAAAGATGGAAAATAATGACTCACACGGGTGGGACCACAAAACTCAAAGAGATGAAATTGCAAATGGACTCAAAGTCACAATCAATACACAAAGCAAACCCCCGGTTCACATACTCAACATAGTAAAGACCAAGACGAACTTTTATCTTTTCATTTTTAGAGTTAGGTGATCATCACATAGTTGTACACACCGAAGACAGGCTTGGGCTTTGGGCACTAATCCTTATCGTGTACGTAGGAATAAAATGCACATATAAGGAGAGGGTTGCTCTCCCCAAGATAAGGAATCCATTACATTTTATTTTAGAGATAAAGTAGAGTTAGCAGTCCCGATGCCTAATGGTTTTCCAATTCCAATAACATCCTAAGTGGTCAAAATAAGAGGGAGAAGATCGAAAAAGCGATGCAAGTCAGAAATCGATGATGAATGCAAAGTCAGAAGACTTATAGTGCTTCCCAGCTCTCTCCATGTGGGATGCATAACAGAATTTGAAAACCTAGACTATATGCAAATGCAATCCGATGAAATCGGCCTTGGTGAGAAATTGCTATTATCGTGAAGCACCATATGTCAATTATTTGGAAACAAATCCTAAGGTCCAATCTTAGAGACATCTCGGTGCCTGCCACAACGGGTCCTGCCAGCGCTGTATGACGTCTCTCATGGTACACGGGTTCGAATCTAAACAACCAACAATTATTATTTGACTAAGTCCAAAGCCACATCTATAGGTACAAGAAAATATATTAGGGGGTTGGACCTTAATCTATCGAGCAAGCAATTTCCTAAACTAGGGCTCATTCACACAAAATAATAAAAGTAAAATAAAAAGTAAAAAAAACATCAAAACCATCGAGGCCCCCGAGGGAACAATCCCTCGGGCTTTGGACCTCAGGAAGTCCGAAAGTCTCCGAGAGTCCTGAATTATTACATGCCAAGTGTCACTCTCTCACATAAGTTTACATTTTTTAAGAAAAATGGATAATAAAATGAAGCTCAGGAACTATCTCATAAATTTCTCAAAGTCTGGATCAGTTGCTCTCGCATGCCGGCTCAATCAGAAGGCCGGCTCCGCCTTGCTTGGGTGCATAGGTCCTCCTTAGAGGTCCTCCGTCATGCCGCAGTCCCTCGCAACAAATTCAAACATGAAGGAGTGTCAGACATTTTGCAATAATATCAAATAATAAAGAAAAATAAATAAATAGATGCAAAAATAAATAAATGAAGGAACAAGAGATATAAGACAAAATGAAATAATCTCCAACTAAGCGACGTTGCTCCCCAGCAACGGCGCCATTTGATAATTGAGAAGAATCGAGGGCCTAGAAATCTCACAAGGCAAGAGATTCAGTTAATGTGTGGACTACTCAATAAATTTCAATTAATCAACATGTAACCCACAATAATTAACTAATCAACTAAATCTAAAAAATGTGGATTTAAAATTTATTATAACTCTACAACGAAAGTGTATAGGTGTAAGTACGTGTAGAGGTCAAACACAGGGAGCAAACGGTAGAAGGAGGCAAAATACAATGCTAAAAAATTCCGCCTTTTATCTCTGTCCATTTATTATTTTTGTTGGTTTTTAATTTTATATTTTTTTATATTTATATATATATTATGTATTTTATAAATAGTATTTTTATATATAAACCATATAGCATATATAAGGGATTATATATACAATATATAGTAGTATATTTATAAATACTAATAAACATAGATAAAATACATAAAATAAACAATTTTTGGGTTTTTCATGTTTTCTAATGTTTTTGTAATTTTTCTGGAATTTTCGCTAATTTTTATGTATTTTTAAAGTCAAAAATATCCCAAATAAGGGATTAATAAAAATACTCGAAATTGATTTGGGTGTTAAAAATAGTAAATAAATTCCAAAATTATCGCAGTTAATTTTATTAATAAACATTCATATAAATAAAATTATAAAATAGAAAAATATCTTTTTGGATTTTTTAAGGATTTTTGAAGTTTTTATAAAAGATTTTTGGATTTTTAGATTTTTGGGCTTTTTGTTTTTTAATTTTTAATGATTTTTGGTCCGTAATTAAAATAGATCAAAATATACCGTAAATATTTTTTTTAGAATTTTTAAAGAATTTTGATATTTTTTTGTATTTTATAAATCAAATAGGGGATATATGTGCTCTATTTGATTTTTAATAAATGGATTAAATGCAAAAATGCCAATTAAAAAAGAGGGTGTGGAAGTACAAGGCATAAAGCATCTAATCCTATTTTTGTGAATTTTAGGAGCACATTAACTATATTTAATAAATAGATAAAAACATAAAAAAATCAAAATCCTGGCAGGGGCATCTTTGTATATAAAATATACTCATGAGGCTACAGTGCAAAAGTGCCAACGTAATAAAACATTTATTTATGTTTTGAAGATTATTTTATAATTACAAAACACGCCAAGGCGTACATACAAAATGCCCATCATGTGGAACTACACGTGACGTAGCCTGGGAAGGACCAAAATATAAATATGCAAAAGTCCAGGGGTTTTCCAATAATTTTTATAAAAATATATAATGTTATAGACAATTTATTGGACTAAATATAAATACAAAAACTTAGAGGTCGTCCCTGCAATTTCACCACCTCACATGGGACGGCATGCGAGGTGACGTGGACTGGACCCAAATGCAATTATAAGAAATTTAAGGGGTCCAGATGCAGAATGTCCAATTATTTTTACACGTAACTTTTTATTTACAGAATTAGATAATGAATACAAAAATTGGGAGGGGCTGGGTATGCAATTTACCCCATAAGGCTCTAGATCGGATGGCGGTGGAGTATTCACTTGACATGTGGCCACATCCGAATGGTGGATATCGATTTGTCTTCGACGCTCCAGATTAAATCCTCGGCAGGCGATCTATGGTTCTGATGAGGAGCATCGGACGATAGACAAAGGTTCTGGGGCATCAGCTCAATCAGACAGCTGCAAACCCCCAGCTAGAACAGGGAAGAACACGACGTCGATCGAGCTTCCTCTAGTGATACAGAGCGGCTCATACATCTAGAGACCTTCCATGGCTCGCAACGCATTTCCCGACAGTCCCCGCACCTGCTGGTAGCATCAAAAGAGGTACTGGAGGTTTGACGATGTCCGGCGAGCTTGGGGAAGAAAGGTACCTCCAGGTACCTACAGTGGATCGCGATTCGACCCCAATGGCGTCCTATGAGTCACCAACACCTGCAGTGAAAGTCACGCAAGAAAAATAGGGGCTTGGGGCTCTTATTTGGTCGGAATGGATGGGAAATGGGTGCGGCGGAGGTGCCTCTGGCGAGCGACGGAGTGGGGCATCTGATCTCCAGATCCACTAGGGATCTGGTTGAAATGGGAGGCCTGAGGCATTAGGAAATGTAGAGGTTAGATAATGGAGGTGGAAATGGGGGTCAGAGACAATGAGGCACGGCAGAAAGGGTTCGCCAGAGCGGAGCTCCGACGAACTACGAAGAGTGGATTTTACGCTAAATCTAAGGTCTAAATGCTAAACTAATTGCATACATGAAATGAGGGAATAAAATTCTACCTTGAAATGTAAAGAAGCATAACTCTTACGTGGATTTTGGCCAAGGAGCAGAGGTCGCCGGTGTGGACGGCCTTCGGTGCACCTCCACCCTCCATCGACCGCCGCAAGCTCAGGGGATCCCCTCCTGTCATGAGGGTGCTCGCTTTGGCCGAGTCATAGGGATTCAGGGGGAAGAAGATGACCAAAATTGGAAGGAGGAGAAGATGGAGTTATTTATAGACAAAACGGAACACCCTTATTGACTGGCCGATGGTGAAGAATCTATCATATTTACAAGTGATCTAATAGGGTAGCATGAATGTACGACGAATGATGATTATTTTTCATGAAGAGATCGGGGACATATGATCGATGGATCACGCGAAATCGGTAAGAAAGCGGGGATTTGACATGTTGCGTCACTTCAGAAGGCGGGGGAGGTAGTTGACCGGGGGTCAACGAGCGGGCGACTTTCATTGGCCCAGCTCAGCCTGCTACAAGAAAAACATGCTGGTTATTACAAAATAATTAATTAAAAATTATAAATGATTTTATTAATTTTTGAGTATTAAAAAAAGTTTATTATTTAATGTAGTATTTTATTATGTTTTTATTTTTTGACTTTATTTATTAGTAGTTTATTTTTAGGGGTATAATTATAGGCATATTAATATATATTTTGTATATTTTTCATTTTTATTTTGTATATTTTTTTAGTATTTTTTCTTCATTTTATATATTTATATCTTATTTTTATTTACGTAAATATATTTTTATTTTATTTTTGTGATAAATTTTGTACACTTAAATAAATAGATATGTATATTATGTAGGTATATTTATAGGTATTTTACCTATGTTAGATGTATATCCTTTTATTTTAATGTATTTTATTAGGTTTTATTTTGTTTTTGTATTTTTAATAGAATATAGATACGATTTATCATATTACAAAAATACGATAGAATAAAGAATAAAAGAATATGATCCACTTTTATTTATATACATGTATAATATAGGTATTTTATCTATGTTTTTATAGCCTTATTTTATTGTATATTTTCTTTTTGGTTTTATTCTAATTTTAATATGTACATATGTTATAAATAATTATTATAAAATTATAAAAATATGAATTTGTAAAAAAAAGAATGAATAAATTGAATATTTTAATCGATATAATATACAATGAGGGTCAAAAACCTAACTTTCACACAGTAACTCAAAAAAATATGAAATCACACCCATTAAATAGCTTGTGAAAAGTTATATATAATTAGAGGTGTTTTTGATATGTTTTGAGTTTTTATTTGAAAGATATTGTTATGGGAAGTTGGGTTTTTGGCTTTTATTTTGTGTATAAAATAAACATTGTGTATTTTTTATACAAATTCAATTTTGTATTTTTATTTACATTATTATCTACAATTTTCATGTACAAAGTTTCTTCATTTGATGAGCAAATAATAAAGAATAAAATAGGTGTCAGATTGAATAAATAAATGAATAAATAAAATGGATTCTTATTGTATTTTTGGCCCTTATCTCCTCCTACTTTATTCCTTATCAGGCAACTCAATTCTTGACTTGGTCTCGGGGTTCAGGGTCGTAAAATATCTTCAATATTTTATTCTTCATCTTTTCTTCTCTTTATTCTATAATTTTGACATTAAAAACCTTTTTTGTATACAATTAATACAATAAATAATGAATGCTATAATGCACAAATTGATGCTATTTACATGCATTGGCTAGAGTTTTTATGGCCAAAATGATAGAATAAAGAATAATGAAATGAGATTTCATCAGTCACCTCACGTGGACCCCTACTTGAGGTGACGTTTTGCATATAAGCCCCTACGATTTTGTAATTATAAAATAGTTTATAAAATTTGAGATACACTTGTAATGTTCTTGGATATTTGCATGTACCTCCCTGTAGTTATTTTTCATTCCAAATACGTCCTATCCAGTTCAAGCTTTTTTGCATGTTTCTATAATTTTTTTATAAATACCAATTTCCTCCAAAAATTATGCAAAATAGGATACTGTACTTGGATGCTCCTTCTTTCACGCCATGAATTTTATTATGCATATTATGCACATTTCCTGTTTATTAAAAATCAAATGGAGCCTATTTTGTCCCTGTCTAACTATAAAAATGGCAAAAAATATCAAAATACCTTTAAAAATCACAAAAATAATTTATGTATGCTTATTATTACCTATATTGACTCTAGAGCAAAAAACTCACAAAATAGAAAAATAAAACCATTAAAAATTCAAAATCTCTAAAATCTTGGTAAAATTTAGAAAAATTTGAAAAAATATAAAAAATATTTGTTTCTATTGTATAATAAATTTTATATTTTTTACTATATGTGAAAAAGTAGTTTTGAGAAATTTTGGGTACATTTAGTATTTTTAAATCTCAAAACAATCTAGTATATTTATTTCATCCCTATTTTGGGATATTTTTGACTTTAAAAATACATGAAATTAGCAAAAAATTCCGAAAAATTTCAAAAAAACATAGAAAAATATAAAAATCTCAAAATATTTTATTCTATTATTTTTCATTATTTTTAGGTATATTTATAATTCTATTAGTCTCTTGTAATATATATATCTATATTACTTATATATATACCTATATTATATACTAAAAAATAAATTAAAAATAAAAAAATATAAAAAGAAAATAAAAATTATAAAATGAAAACATAATAAATATATCTGTAAATGAAAATGAATAAAAAATATACAAAACTAAAAACCCACGTAAAAATATCAAGAAGATAATTGTGTTCATAATTCACATTGATTAGGAATAATCATTAGGCTATCTGGCTTGCTCTTTATCGTTCGACCTCTACATGCTTATACACTCGTCTTTGTTTGTGGAGTAAAATAAATTGTGCCTCGCATTTGTTAGGTTATTTATTGCTTATTCATATATTGTGGGTAGTTTGAACATGTGATCTTGTGAGTGGTCGCCTCAGTGACAATCCATCTTTGCTTAATCAGTGAGGATAGGTTTAGACCCATGCTTCATACGTGCTCATCAAATGGTGTCGTTGTCGATGAGCAACATAGTGTAGCTTAATTTATGCATTATTTTATTTTAATTTTTGCACATATGTTTATCTTCTCTTGTGCATATTTGTAGCTCTATTTCATTTATACATATTATTTGATTAATTGTTCTAATGTACCTCTCTTGTTGTGTTATTGCAAGGGCTCGCTATGCGAGGACGACTTCTTAGGGAGTCGAGGCAGCCAAGCATGGTGGAGATTGGTCTTCTTACCATGACTAGTTGGAGAGGCAGCAAGTATAGTAAGGAAACTACTTAACATACATTTTAGTTTAGATTTTTATTATATTTAGGTGAGAGAGCGATTCATTTGTTCATTATTGTTTGTAATAATACTTGGACACTACTCTACTTAACAGGGTCCATTGCCCAGGTGATTGTTCACCTAAGGGTCTCATCATAGTTTCTAGAATTTTTATTGCCTTTCTTTTACTTTGTTTCCCAATGTTTTGAGTTTTTCGCCTTTTTTATTTGTTTTATGTGAGTGGCATCGTTGTCGGGGAGCATTTTGATGAACGTGCAGATGCAACTCAGGTTAAGGAATATCTAGGGTCGTTACAACCCAAATCACAAGGCGCAATCAATCAAGAAAAATAGACCACCAACTAAAGAAATCAAGCAATCAAAATGAAGCAAGCGGTCTTGCTAGTTTATTTTACCTGGTATAGCTACCAGGGTCGATCACAAGGAGCACGGAATGACAAGTCTACGAAGTAGTCAGGTTACCAAGAAAAAGAAGAAATTTGGTGGTTTTTAATTTTTCAAATTTTTTTATGATTTTATAATGAGAAAAAGGATAAAGGAAAATAAAAAAGCAACACTCAAGCAATTATTTAAGGGTCCAAAAATACTCAAAAATTCAAAACAAAATCATTTTTATGTTTTTAAAATATTAAAATGTTTTTGCAAATTTTATAGGGTTTTTCTGATTTTTAATAAATTTTCTAAAAATCAAAGAAGGACAAAAACAATGACCAATGTACAATTGGGATCTAAAGGCAAATTAAAATTATTTAAAATGCTATAAAATACTATTAGTAATTTTATGTGAAACTAAAAAATAAAATCTACCTTCAGGAAAAGAAAACACATTTTTTGGTTTTTTTATGAATTTTTAATGATTTTTATAAGATTTTTAGTATTTTTCAATTTTAAAGAGTTTTATAAATGGGAATGAAATGAAAATTGCACAAGAGTTAAAACAACACAAAACACATAATCAAATTTTTTTTTGGAATTTTTCAAAGTATTTTAATATTTTTAGTTGATTTTTAAAAAACAAACAAGGACACTTTTTAGGGCTTTTTAATTTTAGAAAATAACAATGAAAACAAAACAAGCCACAAAAATTCCCAAAATTCCTACACAGTAGCAGGAGCTACGTGTCAAAATTTCAGAATTTTTGGAGCAAAATTGCTGTTTATTTAATTAAAAACAAAACTCACAGCTCACAGGGACCAAAATACAATTAAATTATGTTTTGGGACCAAATAGTAACGAGAAATAAAACCCTAGGTTCCAATCTGCAATTTCTCCATCAAAATTCACACATGTCGCAAATCAACATTCACAGGGGTATACTTGCAGATATGAAAAGTAAATACTCAATCAATAACAGAAGACGGGGTAAACAATGCAAATAACCCAACTAAACACGTGACGAAGCACGTGGTTCCACACAAGCAGGATTAAAGTACAAATATGAGAAACTACAGGGGCTGGAATGCAAAATGGTTCAACTGTGATTTTTATTTTACAGACTAAAATAAAAACTAAAAGAAACACGAGGGAAAAAGAGCAATATACCCAAGGAGCTCGTGATAGGCGTGTGAGGGGATGAGTGGCGGCTGTTGATGAAGCGTGATCGTGCGGCTCTGGACGCGTCAAGTGTCAGATCTGACAGTTGTCAGATGGTTGGAGATGTGGCTGGTACGGGACCGTTAGATATGACATCTAACGGTCTGACACCTTTAGTGGATGGATGGCTGAGATGAAGTCTGGGAGGTGGACTCGATACAACGACGGAGAAGATGCCTAGGAAAACTGCACTTGGGCGAACTTCGCCAGAGCACGGAAGGTGATCTGTAGCTCTGATGAAGGATCTGAGGGTGCCAATAGAATCGTGGGTCTCTTCCGTGTCAGATGAGAGGCTCTGATAGAAGCTTCATCGGTCTGATCGGCGAGGTGGCGTGGATGACCTGAAGCTACTCCGGCGAGGATAGGCAATGGTGAAAGAGGGGATCTCCACGTGCGTCAAGGCCTGCAAGGGAAAGATCTGACTCGGAACTACTCTCCGATCGAGGTTATTAGGTCTGAAAAACAGAGAAGCGATGATGGATGGGGGTGGGTCTCCGGCGAAGATGGTAGAGGAGACCTATCTCCTAATCTCGATGCGAGGATCGAAGGTCAGGGTGATCAGGCTGTGGAAGAGGATGGAGGGCAAGCGTCGGTATCGATCTGAGCGGATGAGTGAGAGTAACGGGGCTCCGACCGACTGGTCGGAGCAGACGGAGGAACGGCGACAATAAGTGGATAGATTAAACACATGACGGAGTTAGGAACAATCTAAGGGATACCTGAAGGTCCGAGTGTGATCCTGAGCTCCAGGGGAGGTGAACGACAGGGTTGTGGCCTCGACCACACTGCGGCTGGCGAAGGATGCTCCTCGCGGCGGTTTTCCGGCCACGACAAGTGAGCTGCGGCTACACGACACCAATCCGAGGACCAAAGGTGGCCTCCGACGACTGTCACCACAAGGAAAACTCTAGGGTATTAGAAAGGTGTGCTGCGCGAGCTCGTGAGCTGGGGAGGTGAGTGAAGCTTTTATAGGACATCCCATGTAGCTGGAAGAATCGGATCGAGGCACGTGAACCGAGGGTCGGATCCCTAAGGTAGCGTTCGGTTGGGGGGTTAAACTCCCCTTTGGGGAGTTTACCCCCCCAACCCACCCTCCCTCTCTCTCATGAGGGCCCCACTTTATTCCTTTTTTAAAAAATTTAATAAATCAATTTTACATCATCAATCCTATCAAAAAATAATATATTATACCATCATATCATATAAAAATTATAAACTACTTCATTTCTACTCACTTTTTCAAACTTCAATACAATCACATCACAATAACTACTCACTTTTTCAAACTCCAATACAACCATATCACAACAAACCCACTTCTAACCCACCCCCAGTTTAACCCTCTATCCAAACACCAAAACTAAAAAACGGGTTACCCTCTACCAGTTTAACCCCCTTAACCCGCCTTAACCTGCGTACCAAACACACCCTAAGGGTATCGACGGGCGAGGATCATGCATCTCCCCTCAGTAATCGGAGCCTTGAAATGAAGTAGATGGTTGTCGGATCGGATCTGGAAAATTTGGCGAAAGGCAAAATCCAGATCCGAGTAAGGGGGAGATCGAGGGGGGGGGGGGGTAGTTGACCGGAGTCAACAATCCTCCCTGGACCAATAAGAAAATAAGATGTACGAAAATAATTAAAAATTCAATTAAAAATAGTAAATGATTTTAAAATAAAAAGTGTATAAAAAGAAAAATATTTGTTATTTTTCAAACTATTTTTATGTGATTTTTATTTATTTTTACAAAAATAAATTATTGAATATACAATATAATGTATTATATACAGGTATGAAATACCTATGTATTTTGTAAATTATTTTTATTTTTATATTTTTACATAAATACCCTAATTTTATATTTTATTTATTTACAACATAATATTTGGAGTATAAAATAATTTTTTATTTTTTATTTATTTACAAGTATAAAAAAAATAGGGAAGGATACACATATACATGTATTATGTACAAGTGAGAGGGAGAATTTTATTCTAGTTTATTTTTCTAATTTTGTTTTTTTAGAAATATATACAAGGAAGTAAAAATACCTTTTTATTTTTATTTTTGTAAAAATAAATTATATACATAGATGGTTTATATGTACCAGGTAGAGTGACCCTATCTCTCTCTATTTATTTTATTTGGTGACGAGGCCAATGCTTGGCCCTCTCTTGGTTTTGGGTCACTCAATATTTATTCTAAATATTTCCTTCTTTTTCTTTTATTATTTATTCTTTTATTTTTGCACAAATACATGCTATTTATGGAATATTAACACATGCATGCTTATTGCTAAATTATTGTATTTGCAACTATTTACATGATGCTTTGCCAAGATAATTAGCTAAAATAAAAGAATAAAGAGTGATGAATGAGGATTCATCACCCTCCTATACTTTACTTTTGTTAGTCCCTTGGCAAACACTTATTTAAAAAAGAAGTGAAAAGGGAAAGGAAAAGATAAAGAAGGAGAATCAAGGTTGATGATTAAACTTGTCTTCATTAAATCGAAGTATGGAGCTCAGTCAGGCCTTTGGATTATTAGTTTGTCAGAACCTTATTTGGACTTAGGTTTAAAACTCAACAACCTCTAAGTTCCACCAATCTATGGTCAAGACTCCTCAATAATCCAGATCAGAACAAGTCTACATACACAAACTCTAATGACCATGAATCTTTTCTTGTACTGTGTAAGTGATATGTAGCTCCCCACCTCAGAAATGGCACAGTAAAAGCCCCCTCAATAAGGTAACTCTAATGCCCTAGCCTGGCAGCTCTTTCCTCGAGGAGCGGGGTATTCCCTTCTAAGTTCAAGTGCAACCGGCTCAAGAAGAGGAGGACGAAGAGAATGGACCATGACCAGTGTAGCCATGTATCCTTGGGAGCCCAACCAATGTAGCTAAGTCTCCCTGCTACAAGCTTCATGAGATGAGAATGGGTAACATAAGCTTTGGTTTATTTGACTATATACACTCCGATGGGTATTTCATTTTCTATCAGACCCACCACTTTTTTGGAGTTTTTCTTTCTTTTTCACATTTTTTTCGATGTGCACATGTACAACATGTCTACATGGTGCATCATATATACATAAGGAGTTTTTCCTCTTGAGCCAGTAGACTATCCCTCTTTTGAAGCATTATTGCAACCCACAACTCCTGTCTTTAGACCTCAATGCTGCCAGACCAAGTTGAGACACACTTCCTTCACTAAAAGAAGATGAGAGGTTATGCCTAGAAGTACTACCCTCGTATGCTACCCCAAGCCAAAGAAGACTTCCTCCTCACCACCTCATCCGTAGAGAGCTATGTGTAAGGTGCTGGTGCAAGTAAAGCCATTGTCTGTAAGAGTCATGTGTGCATCGTTAAGTGTTCTACTTAGGGTCATCAAGATGATATATGATCATAGCCTAGTGGACTCAAAGAATTAAGTCCCAAATGGGCATGAAAAGTCTTAACCCTAAGTCCTATAAGGTTCCTCTTAGAATTAGGTGGATTAAGGTCTTAGACAAGCTCCATTTTCCAATTTAATTCCATGCTAGTTTAATGGTCAACTATGATTCAGAAAAACTGTACAAATATATACAAAAATCTTTTTATGCAAGTTTTTGAAAATGTGCAAAGTTTTGAAAAATGCTTGAATGAATGAATGCATGAATGCAAAAGTTTTAAAAACTATTTACACACATTTACACAAGAATTTTTGCAAACTTTTATTTTTCAAACATTTTACAAAAGTTTTGTACTGTATACATAATTTTGATATCAAAATATTTACAAACTCTTTACTCACAAAACATTTTTACAAACATTTGAAAAAAAATAATTTTATAAATAGATGTATGTGCAAGAAAGAGTTTTATGTACAAGAAAATTTTTTAAATTTTTATGGGTTTTTAGATAAAGGATTTTAGCCATTTTATTTATTACACACTCACACAAAGTATGAGTTATGGCTAAAGTATATATGAAATATATACGACACCCGCTATACTTAGCTCGAACGATGTCCTCAGAGTGGATCAAGAGCGATGAAGAAGACATAACTCGTGCTTAGTATAGGGAAGTGAAAAGTAAGTTTATATTACAATGATGAATCAAAGAATAGAATGAAAGGATCTCGGTGTTTCCCCCTATACTTAGGATCAAGTAATCCTAAGTGTAGCCGACTGTACACCAAAGGGAAACCCGAGTGGAAGAATGTACAGGGTCTACCTCCCCTGTACTTAGGGTAAATTATCCCTAAGTATAGGCAGTAAAACAGAGGTAAAAAGAATCAAAAGAGAAATAAAAAAGTCTTACACCCCCTATACTTAGGGTAAAGTACACCCTAAGTATAGCATAATCATAAGATGCAAATGGGGTGTTGGACTGAAGAATGGTACGATATGGACATCTGGATCTATACAAAGCAGAAGACAACGATAATCAGGCATGAGATGCAAAATAGATGTGAGTCAAAGACTACATCTCATGCAAAATGAATCGGGGTGATGCCAATGACCAGTGGCTCATGATCTAGATATGGTTTGAGACGCTGCCTGTTAACACGAAAGGTAGAATCAAATGACATCTCAGATATGTCAATGCTTCCATTGTCATGTACCTTTCAGACTAGGTATGGTCCCTTCCATTTGCTCTGCAACTTCCCTGGAAATAATCTCAGCCTAGCATCGAACAACCATACTCTCTGATCTGGCTCAAACTGTTTGTGGTTGATATGAGAATCATGCCACTCCTTCACTCTCTCCTTATATTGCAGGCTGCTCGAAAATGCTACATCTCTAAGCTCCTCCAAGGCTGCTAATTCTACCCTCCTCTGATCTCCTACACTCACTGGATCCAATAATATGTCTGTGACAACCCAAAATGACTTATTCCTAATCTCAACAGGTAAATGGTAGGGCTTACCATAAATGAGGCTAAAGGGAGATGTACCCAAAGGAGTCTTGAAGGAAGTCCGATACGCCAACAAGACCAAGTCCAAAAACTGTGACCAATCCTTTCAGTCAGGATGGACTACCTTCTACAATATAGTCTTGATCTCCCTGTTCGACACTTCAGCAAGACCATCGGTCTGAGGATGATATGGAGTGGCTACTCGATGGTCAATGCTGAACTCGCTAGTAAGGGCCTTTACCTTATCGTTGACAAAATGAGACCCCCCATCAGATATCAACACTCTAGGCACCCCCGAACCGTGAAATGATATTCTTCCTCAAAAATCTGCATATAGTCTTAGCATCTGCGGTTCGGGCGGGGTTGGCCTCAACCCAACGACTAACATAATCAACGGCCAACAGAATGTACTCAAATCCCTGACTCTTAGGGAATGGACCCATGAAATCGATGCCCCATGAGTCAAAAACTTCACAGAAGTGAATGGGTTGCATCAGAATCATATCACGCTGTCCCCAAGTACCCATCCTCTGACAGTCAGTACACCTCTTCACGAATTCATCAGAATCCTTGAAGAGGGTAGGCCACCATAGGCCGGATTGGAGCATGTTCTGCACCGTTCTACTCCCAGAGTGATGTCCTCTTGCTTCAAGCTTGTGGCAGTATGTGACGATGCTATGGTGCTCCTCCTGAGGAATGCACCGACGCCAGACGCTATCCACTCCTTCATGATAAAGGATGGGATCCTACCAATGGTAGAACTTGGCCTTCGCGAGGAAGGTCCCAAGTCGCTGCCTGGGCCAACCTTGTGGAACTTTCTTGGCAACAAGACAGTTAACAATGTCAGCGTACCACGAGAGCGAGGCGATAGCAAGGATCGCCTCATCTGGAAAGGCCTTAGAAATGGGATCAGTCTGTTCAGATTCCTCAAGATGCTCTAATCAGGAGAGATGATCCGCCATCACATTCTTGACTCCATGCTTATCCTTAATCTCAATATCAAACTCATGGAGTAGAAGGATCCATCTAGTTTGTCTCTCTTTGGCATCCTTCTTTGCCATGCGGTACCTGAAGGCGGTGTGATCTGTAAAGATAGTCACCTTCGATCCAATGATGTAAGATCTGAACTTATCTAGGGAAAAGACTACGGGTAGCATCTCCTTCTCAGTGATGGTGTAGTTCCGCTGCGCAATGTCCAATGTACGGCAAGCGTAGTGAATGGCAAATGGAACTCCATCCCTCCTCTGTCCTAGCGCGGCACCTACGGCAAAATCGGAGGCATCCATCATGATCTCAAATGGGAGAGACCAATCAGGCGGCTGAAGGACAGGAGCCTCAACAATTAGACTATTGAGAGTCTCAAATGATGCAAGACACTTATCATCTACAATGAACTCAGTGTCTTTGGTCAGCAAATTAGTCAATGGTCGGGCAATCCTGCTGAAATCATGAATGAATCGCCGGTCCCCAGAAAAAACCGTAACTGTCGCAAGTTGGATGGTGGACTGAGTTTCCTAATGATATCCACCTTGGCCAGATCAACCTCCATGCCCCTGTTGGAGATGATATGACCAAGCACCATCCCTTGAGTCACCATGAAGTGACTCTTCTCCCAAGATAACACAAGATGGACCTCGATGCATCGCTGAAGGACGCGGTCTAGGAAGTCAAGACAAGCATCAAACCCATCGCCATAGACCGAACACTCGTCCATGAAGACCTCCAAGAACTCACCCACCATGTCCGAAAAGATGGACAACATGCACCTTTGGAATGTCGGCAGAGCGTTACATAGATCAAAGGGCATCCGTCTGAAAGCATATGTCCCAAAGGAACATGTGAATGTGGTCTTGTCCTGGTCTTTGGGCGCAATGACCACCTGGTTGTAACCGGAGTACCCGTCAATAAAGCAGTAGTGACTCTTCCTAGCTAGCCTCTCTATAATATGATCAATAAAAGGCAACGGGAAATGATCCTTCTTGGTTGCCTGGTTCAATCGTCCGTAGTCCACACAAACCCTCCAAGAAGTAGGTACTCAGGTAGCAATCTCCTCTCAAGACTCCCTCACAATTGTAGTGATGCCCGTCTTCTTGGGAACCACATGTAATGGACTAACCCACTTGGAGTCGGAGATGGGGTAGATAAAATTGATGCTCCACCATTTCGAGATTTCCTTCATGACAACCTCTCGAAGGTTCGGGTTTAGCCGCCGCTGGAACTCACGCGATGGCTTAGCGTCCTCTTTGAGATAAATATGGTAGGAGCACAGGGCCAGACTTATCCCCTGGAGATCAGCTACACTCCATCTTATCACCTTGCGGTTCTTTTCAAGAACCTCCATCAAACGAGATTCTTGCTCTTCAGTCAAGTCTGCTGAGATAATGACTGGTTGCATCTAATGCTCGCCCGCAAGGAACCTATACTTCAGCGACTACGGCAAGGGCTTCAGCTCTGAGCAACTGGGAGCTGGTAGATCTAGCCTCTGAAAAGTCTGAGTGAAAGCAACCAAATATGCATGGGAGAACTCTCGCTGATCATGAAAATTTGGTGAAGACTACTCTGCCGGTATATCTGTACTCTGTATCAGGTCAGTCTCCATCCTAGCTGCTGGCTCTATAGGAATCAGATGGAATCATCTCATCAAACTCTACCCAATCAATATTTGACTCTGAGGGATCTGAATCTGAATCAAGAGAAATACCAACTGCCTCGCTATCCTGAATGCGGTCTGCTGCCTCGAATGGGACCTCTGCCAAGAATGGGCTCTCCAAGCTCTCCTCTGCTGGAATCTGAAAATGTGCGGTATCTGGGTGTGAGAGGATGGCTCGTGAAATGAGATCTGTCCAAGTTGCTTCATCATCTGTGATCACAAAATTGCACTCTTGGTGGACGTCTCGCTCTGCCTCTGTCGTCTTCTCTGAATCACTGAGCTGCTCTAAGCAGGCTGAATCTCGTGCTCTTGTCTCATCGATCCTCTCTATTTGTATACTCTCACCCTCGACGCGGAAGTATACCTTCCCGCTATCATGATCGGATACTGCCTTGGCTGTGGCCAAGAACGGGCGTCCTAGAATGATGGGGGTATCGATCACGGACTTAGGAATCTCCATGTCCAATACAACGAAGTACATGGGGAATTTCAGGCCCTGAATTGTGATGACCACGTCCTTCAACAACCCCTTCAGCCTCTTGACAGATCGATCAGCAAACTAAAGGACTATCCTGCTCTGTCGAAGAGGGCCAAACTCGAATCGGTCTAATAAGGCTACCGGAAGTAGGTTGATAGAAGAGCCGCTATCTAATAGAGTCCGATCGAACCTCTGCTCATGGATATGACATCTGACATAGGGAGCTCTTGCATCTGGCCTCTTGGCTGGCAGACAGTTCTGAATGGTGAAGCAGGTGGCACGAGTGAGCACATGGATCTCTACATGGTGGTTCCTCTTCTTCCTGCGAATGGTAGTCTTCTCTCTCAGGTTCCTCTGGAAGAGAGGGATGTGCTCCAGGGCCTCCTGTAGAGTCAGCTGAATCTGAAATCTGTCTACCATATGCTGGCTGGACTCTAACTGATGGGATTTTTTTGGATTTTCTTTTTTATTCCCCCTAGCCAAGCGGAGTGCTTGAGGGAAGGAGATGGCTGGGCTCTCCTCAGATGGAGGGCTAGGAACAGGTCCTTGCTGCTGAGATGAAACCGAATCCATACACAAATCTCTAGGCATTGTAGATGGACTCACAAATAAAGAACCCTTTCCTTTATTAGATTTTCCAGAATAGTCCTGAGATACAAAAAAGATGGAAATGCAACATGAATAGAATATATGGCCTCAGTACCACCCGCGACATCTGGACTTGCAGCATCAACACCGCAATCTGGCTTAGCATCATCATCTCTGGTGGCATCAGCACCACCTCCTACATCTGGTGAAGTGACGGCATCAGTACCGTCAGCTGGATCTACATCCTTTGTGGCATCAGCACCACCGTCATCAACATCCTCATGAGCGGCATCCGTATCGCTCTCCTCCTCATCTGGTGCTCTTGAGTCCTCATGTGGTTATCGCTCAGATGAGGCACCGTCGGCTGGCATCCTACCGCTCCTAAGTGTAACAAAGTCAGCATCAAAAGTATATGCAGAAATATCACCAAGTGAGTCACTAGGAGTGGTAACCTCTATAAACTCTACCTGCTTAAACTTCCTCTTCAGGTTGTTTGGGTTCGGCTCGATCTGAGCGGGTATGGCGGCCTTGCCCTTCTCTATCTCCCTCATCTTTTGACGGAACTCGTCTATCTCCCGCCTGAATGTAGCTTGCTGCTCGGAGATAAGGCGGGCTAAATCATCTAAAGCTGGGTTCTCATAGGCGGTCCCATGAGAACCGGACGGGTTGCCTCTCTGGATGTGAGGTTGCTGCTGCTGATATGGATGAGGGGGATACTGGTGAAAGAACTGCTGAGGATGCTACTGTTGCCTCCACGGCTGTCTCTGCTGATAGGGACGAGGACCCTGCTAGTAGTGTGGTTGTGGCTGTTGGAATTGGGGCTACTGGTGCTGCTGGTTGTACTGGCCACCCTAAACTGGAGTTTGCTGCTGGGATGAGGCACCTCCGGTCAACCAACGGCATCCGGGATGGTCTCGACGGATCCCAGGCTGAGGTCGGTCATACCAAATCCCGTTGACTTCCATCAATAGCTCCTGCTCGCAAGTTGGTGGGGGAAGAACTGCTAGGGGCTGATCTGGCTGGTAGACCACTATCTGAGTGTCTGGAGATGGTGGTAGCTGGACATACTGCTGCTGCTGCTGCTGGAACGGCTATGCCTGAATGTGATGCACCTGTCGGTAGTGGGCGGAGGGCTGGGTCAAGCTGCTGTAGCTGCTGAGGTCAGCCCGTGACCTGAGACGGAGCTGAGAAGCCGTTTGTGCCTCATGGAGACACACGATCCAGGTCTTTAGGTCACTCAGCGTCTGTGTCATCTGATCTATCTGAGACATGCCCTGATACTGCTTCTTCTATATGATCTCGATGTGGTCTAGCTTCTCGCTGATGATACCCATATCAACGGTCGACAACTCTGCCTATGATGCAGCTGCTGAAGATGTGGAAGGACCTGCATCGACCCGTGCTATTTGCTGATAGGACACGGCCTGTGGCGTGGGCTTCCCCTATGTATAGAGGTAGGTCTGGGACATGACTGTATAGTTCTCTGCCATCTCTTCGTAGATGGCCCAGACCTGATCCTCATCCTTGGCGAAATAGGAGCCCCCAAAGGATGCGTTCACTAGCCCCTGCAACTCTGGTGTAAGCTCGTAGAAGAAACTCCGAACAAGGTTGGGCTTGGATATGTCGTGATGGGGATACCGATCAATGAGCTCTCTGAATCTGTCCCATGCCTCATGGAATTGCTCGTTGGGAAGCATGGAGAAGTTGTTGATGAGGGCTCGCGCTGCATTCATCCGACCGAGTGAATAGTACTTATACAAGTACTCGTTCAGGAGACGTTCCCATGATGTGATGTATTTCCCTAGGTGCTTCAACCAATAGGCTGCTCTGTCGATGAGGGAAAATGGGAACGTCATCATCTTGATGGTATCCTCGTCCACGAGGAGATCGTGGACCGTGCTGCAGATCATCTTGAACTCTTGGAGATGGAGGTGCAGCTCCTTGGTGGTAAGCCCATGGAATCTGGGCAGTAGCTAAATGGTCTGAGGCGGGAGCTTGAAATCTCCCAGAATAGCTGGCAGCTAAATCCATCTGTGGGTCAGGGTAGTACCAAGGTTGTGCAACTCTCTCATCGGACGTGCAGGTGCTGCTGGCTATGCTGGCTCATCTGGCTCTCCTCCCTCAGGAATGTCTCCTCCTCCACCGGCTCTACGCTGATCTATGTCTACTCGCATCTTCTCCATCTCTTGGCGCATGTCAGCCATGAAAGCCCCCTAGTCTCTAATCTGACGCTGTATGGTCTCCAGGGAGGCTAATAGGGTGTTGTCGATGGCACCCTAGTCAAGTACGTAGGTGTGGGTCTGGACGGGTCCATCAGTGCACTCCTCGCTGCTGGCCATGGTCTCTGCAAAGGCAAAAGACCCAAACTCAGGTGTCATCAAATGATCAAACGTCTGCTCCTGTCTCTTCTTGGGCACCTCAAGATTGGTAGAAGGGTGGTCAAGGGGAAACAGGGCGGAGTCAAACTCAGGTTCGGAGAGCAGGTCTAGACTCTCGTGAACCAACCTAGATGAGTGGATCGGAGTGCTCGAAAGTGGTGCAACCAAAGGCTGCCTAAGGGACCTCCAGCCCTTCATCGTGATGTAGCGAGTGAAGGCGGATGAGATCTGGAAAACACACAAGATCAGGCAAATAAACCCCTAATTCACCTACTCATGCAGAGCTAATGACCGTAAAGGTTCGGTCTTTTATATTATCGATTTTATTAGGTGATCAAACAATCTATCAGAGCGATTAAGCGAGCTGTTGGTTATCAACCACTCCCAAGAGACTATCCCAATCCCAAGGTTAGATCTTTCCCAGCTAGTACAAGTTGCGGACCATTTACCAGCTACCCGATTGACTCGCTCTGTTAAGGATATCGCAGCCCGCTTTACCGGAAACCGGAGCGATCCTTACTGGAGAACGACTAACCCGAAATCAGTAGTCTGAGGAGAGGTCGGATATAGATCTAGACTAGTGTGTGGGTTACTCTCTCTCTCATCCAAACCAGACAATGAGGGGATTGCTCTCCCAAGACAAGTTTTTAAATCAGGTGTCTTTTAGGGTCAAGTGTGTTTAGTAGTCCCAATTTTATAAATTTTCTTTTGTAGGTATTTTTAAAGCAAACAACGCCTAATGAATTTTCCGGTTCTCCTGATTATTTTTAAGTAAAAAAACAGGGGGAAGAGTCAAAAAAGTTGATGTGTGGTCCAAACACTATGATGCATGCAGAGTAAGAAATGCGTACCTGACTCCAGCTCTCTACATGTAGTGTGATCCACACATAAAATAATGACAAGAATAAAACTACCTATATGATGCAAGAAGAAATCTGCCTTAGACAGAAAATTTCTACTCGAGAAGAACGATAGCTAACGGGTCAACAAGAGGGGTCGAGGTCCGGTCTCTGATGCTGATCGGTGTCCGCCACAACGGATCTTGCCAGTGCTGTATACGGCCTCTAGCGGCACATGACAACCTCAGGTGATCGAGTTAACTTTTTCTTTTGTGATTTAATTAATCAGGTCTACTTATCGATCTATAGGTACATGCAAGCAATTAGGGTTGGGACCTTAATTAATTACGTCACAGACAAGCAAAAATCCTAAGTCTAAGGGCCAAAAACTTTGAGAATCAAAAATAAAAGAAAATGCAATAAAAAAACAAAACTGACGTAAAATCTACAGTGAGGTTCCCCGAGCACACTGGTTCTCGGCGAAACAGACCCTGAGATCAAGCCAAGTCCAAGTCCTGAGCCCTGTCTTGTATTATTACAGAAATAATAGCAATAAAAAAAACTAAGTCTAAAGCTAAAGCTACAACTCCTCCCGGAGTCCTGCTCCTCCTCTCCTACGCTCTCCTGCGGCTCGATACAGAAACGAGCCGCCTCCGCTTCGCTCGGGTGCCTCGGCGCTCCTAAGATAGCCACCCTCGCTCGTCGGGCTCTCACAAGAAAGGGAAACAAAAACTATGGTCAGATCATAATTATAAAAATTGAAATAAAATAAAATAAAATAAATGAAAAATAAAACAAAGAAAAAGAAATGAATACAAAAACAAAAATGAAAAGCAAATAAAGAAAAATAAAAAGAATAAGAAAATCAAAACAAAATCGAAAACGGAAAACCGACAACTAAGCCGTGCTCCTCGGCAACGACGCCATTCTGATGAATGCGCGGATGCAACTCAGGTTAAAAAAATATCTAGGGTCGTTGTGACCTGAATCATAAGGCGCAATCAATCAAGAAAAATAGACCACCAACTAAAGAAATCAAGAAATCAAAATAAAGCAAGCGGTCTTGCTAGTTTATTTTACCTAGTATAGCTACCAGGGTCGATCACAAGGAGCACAGAATGACAAGTCTACGAAGTAGTCAGGTTACCAAGAAAAAGAAGAAATTTGGTGGTTTTTAATTTTTCAATTTTTTTATGATTTGCAATGAGAAAAAGGATAAAGGAAAATCAAAATGCAACACTCAAGCAATTATTTAAGGGTCCAAAAATACTCAAAAATTCAAAATAAAAATCTTTTTATGTTTTTAAAATATTAAAAAGTTTTTATGGATTTTTCGGGGTTTTTCTGATTTTAATTAATTTTCTAAAAAACAAAGAAGGATAAAAATAATGACCAATGTACAACTGGGATCTAAAGGCAAATTAAAATTATTTAAAATGCCTATAAAATCCTAACAGTAATTTTTGTGAAACTACAAAATAAAATCTACCTATAGGAAACGAAAACACATTTTTTATGAATTTTTAATGATTTTTAAAATATTTTTAGTCTTTTTCAATTTTAAGAAGTTTTATAAATGGGAATGAAATGAAAATTGCGTAGGAGTTAAAACAACACAAAACACGTAATCAGAACTATTTTTGGAATTTTTCAAAGTATTTTAATATTTTTAGTTGATTTTTTCAAAATAATCAGGGACACTTTTTAGGGTTGTTTAATTTTAGAAAATACCAAACGAAAACAAAACAAGCCACAAAAATTCCCAAAATTCCTACACAGTAGCAAGAGCTATGTATCAAAATTTCAAAATTTTTGGAGTAAAATTGCTATTCATTTAATTAAAAACAAAACTCACATCTCATAGGGACCAAAATGCAATTAAATTAAGTTCTAGGACCAAAAAGTAACAAGCAATAAAACCTGTAATTTCTCCATCAAAATCCGCAAATGTCGCAAATCAACAGTCATAGTGTTATATTTGCCGAAATAAAAAGTAAATACTCAATTAATAACAGAAGATAAGTTCGGGGTAAACAATGAAAATAACCCAACTAAACATGTGACGAAGCACATGGTTTCACACAAGCGGGACTAAAGTGCAAATATGAGAAACTACAAGGACTGGAATGCAAAATGGTTCAACTGTGATTTTTATTTTACAAACTAAAAAAAACTAAAAGAAACATGGGGAAAAAGAGCAATATACCCAAGGAGCTCGTGACAGGCGCGTGAGGGGACGCGTGGCAGCTGCTGACGAAGCGCGATCGCGTGGCTCTGGATGCGTCAGGTGTTAGATCTGACGGTTGTCAAATGATCGGGGACGTGGCTAGTACGGGACCGTTATATCTGACATATAATGGTCTGACACCTCCAGTGGATGGATAGCTGAGATGAAGTATGGGAGGTGGACTCGATCCAACGGCGGAGAAGATGCCTGAAAGAACTACACCTGGGCGAACTTCGCCGGAGCACGGAAGGTGATGTCTAGCTCCGATGAAGGAGCTGAGGGTGCCAATAGAATCGTGGGTCTCTTCCACGTCAGATGATCTAAGGGATACCTGAAGGTCCGAGTGTGATCCTCAACTCCAGGGGAGGTGAACGACGGGGTTGTGGCCTCGACCACGCTACGGCTGGTGAAGGAGGCTCCTCGCGGCGGTTCTCTGGCCACGACAAGTGAGATTCGGCTACACGGCACCAATCCGAGCACCAAAGGTGGCCTCCGACGACTGTCACCACGGGGAAGGTCTCTAGGTTATCAGAAAGGGGTGCGGCGTGAGCTCGTGAGCTGGGGAGGCGAGTGAAGCTTTTATAGGACATCCCAGGTAGCTAGAAGAATCGGATCGAGGTGGGTGAACCTAGGGTCGGATCCCTAAGGGTATCGATGGGCGAGGATCATGGATCTCCCCTCAGTAATTGGAGCCTTGAAACGAAGTAGATGGTTGTCAGATCAGGTCTCGAAAATTTGGCGAAAAGTGCGCAAAAGCCGGATCCGAGCGACGGGGAGTCCAGGAGGTAGTTGACCGGAGTCAACAATCCTCCCTGGACCAATCAGAAAATAGGATGTACAAAAATAATTAAAAATTCAATTAAAAATAGTAAATGATTTTAAATTAAAAAGTGTATAAAATGAAAAATATTTGTCATTTTCAAACTATTTTTATGTGATTTTTATTTATTTTTACAAAAATAAATTATTGAATATACAATATAATGTATTATATATAGGTATGAAATACCTATGTATTTTTTTAAAATTATTTTTATTTTGTTATTTTTACATAAATACTCCACTTTTATATTTTATTTATTTACAACATAATATTTAGAGTATAAAATAATTTTTGTTTTATTTTTATTATTTATTTACAAGTATAAAATAAATAGGGAAGGATACACATATACATGTATTATATACGAGTGAGAGAGAGGGAATTTTATTCTACTTTATTTTTATTTTATTTTTTCTAATTTAAATTTATTTTTAGAAATATATACAAGGAAGTAAAAATACCTTTTTATTTTTATTTTTGTAAAAATAAATTATATACATAGATTTTATATATATGTACTAGGTTGAGTGACCCTATCTCTCTCTACTTATTTTATTTGGCGATCAGGCCAATGCTTGGCCCTCTCTTGGTTTTGGGTCACTCAATATTTATTCTAAATAATTCCTTCTTTTTCTTTTATTTTTTATTCTTTTATGTTTGCACAAATACATGCTAATTATGGAATATTAACACATGCATGCTTATTGCTAAATTATTGTATTTGCAACTATTTACATGATGCTTTGCAAAGATAATTAGATAAAATAAAAGAATAAAGAATGATGAATGAGGATTCATCAATGGAGCCCCTAGATCTTAGGACTACTTGTCTTGGTAATTAGGTCCAAACCTAATAACAATTATACTCCTATAGTCTATTACGTTTGGATCTAGTCAAACTAATAATTATTAGCTATTTGAATTTGAACCCACGTGTTGAGAGAGGCTCCATACAATGGTAGTAGGACCCATTGTGGCGGGCACTGAGGTGTTTCCAAGACCAGACTCTTGGGTTCTTTTCTGAATAGTTGACATATGGTTCTTCACGCTTAATGGCAGTTATTGTTTAGAGTTATTTTGTCGATTGCACACCGCCATGTAGATAGGTTTAAAAATTCTATTTTACGTACCACATGGATAGAGCTGGGAAGCACTGTTGATGAGCGGCTCGAGTGACTAAGGTTAAGTGATATCAAAGGTCATTGCGACCTCATCTACTCGAACAGGGCTCAACGGAAAAAGTAAGACCACCATGGAAATCAATCAAACAATCAAACACAAAGCAAGCGGTCTGGCTAGTTATTTAACCTGGTATAGCTACCAGGGTCGAACACAAGGAGCACGAAATGACAAATCTACGAAGTAGTCAGGTAATCAAGAAAATGATGAAATTTTGGTGGTTTTTAATTTTCAAATTTGTATGATTTTATAATAAGGAAAGAAATAAAGAAAATGACCAAAATTAAAATTCAAGCAATTAATTCAAGGGCCAAAATAACTCAAAAAAAATCAAAACAAAAATATTTTTATGTTTTTAAAATATTCAAGTGTTTTTGTGAATTTTATGGGTGTTTTATGATTTTTAATTAATTTTCTAAAAATAAAAGAAGGAATAAAACTAAAAATAATGTGCAACCAAGATTGAAAGGCACTTCAAAAATAATTAATAGCATATAAAATCTGGACAACAATTTTATTTGAAACTAGAAAATAAAATCCACCTGTTGAAACTAAAAACACATTTTTATTGATTTTTTTTATGAATTTTAGTATTTTTTATAAGCTTATTAGTTTTTCTCAAGTTTTAGGGGTTTTATAAATGGGAATAAAACAAAATTACAAAGAAATTAAAACACAATAAAATAAACACTCAAGATTTTTTTTGGAAATTTTCAAGGCATTTTTATATTTTTAATTGATTTTCAAAACAAACAGAGACACTTTTTAAGATTTTTGAATTTTAGAAAATATCAAACGAAATCAAAACAAGCCACAAAAATTATTAAAATTCCTACACTGTAACAGGAGCTACGTGTCAAAATTTTAAAATTTTTGGAGAAAGTTTACTATTTATTTAATTAAAAACAAGACACATAGATCATATGCAAATTATTTAAGTTCTAGGACCAAACAGTATCAAACAATAAAAGCACAAGGTCAAATCTGCAATTTCTCCACTAAAAATCACACATGTCATAAGTCAACGCTCACAAGGGCATAAATGCAATTCTGAAAAACATCCATTCATTCAGTAACACATGAAAAGTCCAGGACTAATGATGCAAATATCCCACTATGCATGTGACGAGGCACGTAGCTCCAAACAAAAAGGACTAAACTACAAATACTAAGAACTACAAGGGCTGGAATGCAAAATGGTCCAACTATATATTTTATTTTACACACTAAAACATAAATGAAAATAAATGCAGGGTAGAAGATGCAATATGCCCATGGAGGAATGTGAGAGGCGCGTGGGGGACAGGTGTCAGCTGCTAGCAGGGGCTCGATCGTACGGCTCCGCTTCTCTGCAACGGTCGATCTGACGATCAGGGAATGTTCCCCACGTATGGCGTAGATCTGTCAGATGGCGACAGATCAACGGTCGAAAGGCTGCAGCATTGGACGGCTCAGATGAAGTCTGGAACGCTGCTCCGCATCCAACGACAAGTGAAGATGGTGGACGAACATGGATCTGGTGAACTTCGAACGATGATCTGGGAAAATCCGTCCAGTCGATCAAATTACCAATGGGTCGAGCACCTCCGGGGAGGCACTCCCGTCAAGTTGTGGGCTTTGATTGCTCGACGAACAGTCGGATGGACAGAACGGTGGAGCTAGGGTCTGAGGTAGCTCCGCCGAGCAGCTGGGAAGCTGATAGAGCTCCTCACAGCTCCAGGGGACCTGCAATGTGAAGCTAAGACTCGGAGGAACACTCCGGTCCATGTTATTAGGAAAAGAAACCAAAGAAGCGATGGCGAATGGTCTTGATCTCCGACGGTCGTGACAGAAGGAGATCGGGGACCTAATCTTGGCGATGCGAGCCAAGATCAGGGTGATCAAGGTGCGTGGGAAGGTGTAGGTCGAGCATGTGGGTTGATCTGAATGGATAGATGAGGGTGATGAAGCTCCGATCGACTGGTCAGAGCTGGCGGAGCTACGACGACGATAAAAGGAAGGATTGATAACTGACGGAGCTAGGAAAGATCAAAGGGGTACCTGAGGGTCCGAGTACAATACTGAGCTCTAGGAGAGGTAGATGACGGGGTTGTGGCCTCGACCACGCTGCGTCAGGCGAAGGAGGCTTCTCGTGTCGGTTCTCCGGCCACGAAGGTTGAGCTGCGGCTACACGACAACAATCCAACCACCGAAGGCGTCCTCCACCGACTGTCACTACGAGGAAAGAGTTTAGGGTATCAAGAAGGGGTGCGGCGTGAGCTAATGAGCTGGGGAAGTGAATGGAGCTTTTATAGAACATCCCAAGTAGCTGGAAGAATCAAGTAGAGGCACGCAAACCGAGGGTCAGATCCCTAAAGATTCCTACAAGCGTGGGTCATGAATCCTCCCTCTCTAATCGGAGCCTCGAAGTGAAGGAAATGGTGGTCGGATCGGGTCTGGAAAATTGGTGAAAAGTGAGCAAAAACCGGATCCGACCGAAGGAGGGTCTAGGGGGTAGTTTACCAGAGTCAACAATTCTCCCTGGACCAATCAGACAATAGTATTTACAAAAACATTTATAAATTCATAAAAAAGTAAATGATTTTAAATTAAAAAGTGTGTAAATTAAAAAATGTTTGTTTTTTTTCAAACTATTTTTTTGTGATTTTTATTTATTTTTATGAAAAAAATTATGGTATATACAGTATAATGTATTATATATAGGTATAAAATACCTATGTATTTTGTACAATTATTTTTATTTTATTATTTTTACAAAAATACCCCAATTTTATATTTTATTTATTTACAACATATTTTTTGGAGCGTAAAGCAATTTTTGTTTTATTTTTATTATTTATTTACAAGTATAAAATAAATAGGGAAGGATACACATATACATGTATTATATACAAGTGAGAGAGAAAATTTTATTCTATTTTATTTAATTTTTCTGATTTTTATTTTATTTTTTGAAATATATACAAGGAAGTTAAAACACCTTTTTATATTTATTTTTGTAAAAATAAATTATATAGACATATGGTACATATATACAATGTGAGGTAGCCCTTTCTCTCTCTACCTATTTTATTTGGCGATCAGGCCAAAACTTGGCCCTCTCTTGGGTTTGGGTCACTCAGTATTTATTCTAAATACTTCCTTCTTTTTCTTTATTCTTTATTCTTTTATTTTTGCACAAATACATGCTAATTATGATATATTAATACATGCATGCTTATTGCTAAGTTATTGTATTTACAACTATTTACAAGATGCTTTGCCAAGATATTTAGCTAAAATAAAAGAATAGAGTGATGAATGAGGATTCATCAACTGTCTACATGCATCATTAGATTCTATGGTGACATTTCCATCATTGAATGAACTTGCACAATTTTTTCGCTATCTTCCTCTGATTTTGAGCACCTAGGACTTATATGAAAATTTACAAAATTATTAGGCACTTGTATGCAAAATATCCAAAAAAAGTGAAAACCAAAAATAAAAAACAAGGGGATTGTTAAATAAACTTTGACCTTAATTAAAATCTATAATGGATATCATTAGTTGGGTTCATAAAGCCCTCATTATTTTCAGGTATATTAGGAGGGATCAAAAACCCGCCCATGAGCGAGGCACGACCTGCTAAGGAATTGAGCCAAAAATCCAGTTTGTAACTGCCTTGTGTATTGCCTAGATTTTCGAAGTATTGGTACTTCTATCGTACGTGATCGAATAAGACTTTATCATCGATGGTGTCCTGCCTTGAGTGGAACATTGACTTGGTATTAAGTATTGAGCTTAGGCCATGCCCTCACGGGTGTGTTTGTCTCATCAGTTTATGTCCGAGTAGGTCCTTGCACGCTCATGGATGATTCCATTACGAGCGAGGTTTGAAGTAGTGGTTTCACCTATTGACTCCCTCTCTCTTATTCTTTGGCTGAGTGGGGATCCAGAAAGGGTTACAAGGACCTCAAAAAGTGCAAACTACATGTTACAAAGGAAGAGAACAAGTACGAGATACTTTTTCAACAGTGCTCTCGCTCCTATAGGGTTAGCGTCTAAGGAATTGTTAAAGATATGCCTGAAATAACAATTCTAAAAATGAAAAGATAAAAATAGCCGAACTCTTACGGTTTCACATGTGTAGAGTTGGCGAACCCATTTAGTATTGTGTATTATATGGATCTAGATTAAGGTTCAGAGATCAAGTCCTGCGCACTTGCGTAAATTTTATTATATGTGTTTCCTCTTTGAACGCCTACTCAATTAAAGCCTTTCTAATATTTTACACTCCTTTTATTCCTTGTTGACCATCGTACCCTTCTTCTTGCATCAATCATCTTTTTTCTCCACAATGTCGATCAATGGATGGTTCAGTCGGGACTGCATGGATGCCTACATCGACTCTATAGACTCGACATCGATAATAATTTGAGGTCATTCCCGAGAAGCCGATATGAACCTTGCAAACTGATCTCCAAACTCCTCGTCTTCTTCCACTCTCTTTATTTCATAGAAAACCATGACCACTCTTGTCCCACTTCAACTTGTTACGAATAGAGGTCGACTTCAGTCTACAACTTTTACTCCATTCACAAATATCTGGGATTGACCCCAATCTCAGACTAAACACTTTGGCTGGCATTCGTTTCACAGTGGTCTGATTGAGATTCCTCTTGCATTGCAGATAAAAACCAGTCATGGATCCCAACCCGGAATTCATTTCTTCAGATTTAGACCTAGAGATGGTTCCTCAAGGCAAAGGGAAAGGGCATCAGCCTCCCCATGCAGAACAGAACTAGATGCTTGACCTGAACCAAGTGAATGCTCAGTTGATGTCTTCCATCTAGGCCTTCCAACAGCAACTGACTGAGCATGCACTAGTGCAAACCACATTTCTTGACATGTTGAATCACATTTCAAGACATGCTGAATGACATGAGGAACAGACCGACATGAGGAGGAGATGGTGAAAGACCCCATGATGATCCATATGAGGACGGTGCAAGGAATGAGAACCCCAAACCTACACTGAAAGAGACATACAACACTAGAAACAACTAGATGACGAGTGGATCTGCATCCCCTCGATGCATGCTCACTTTGAGCTAAAGCCTCAGTTCCTTGCGCTCCTACCCTCATTCCACGGGAACACCAATGAGGAACCATGCATTCACCTACAATAGTTCTCTCGCATCTGTAGAAACATGGACTACCCTAACATCCCATTAGGTGTAGTTAAGATGATCGCATTTTCCTTCAGTCTCTAGGACAAGGCCCTATACGGAGTCAAACATTTGGGGAATGCCGGGATGACCTGGGAGGAACTTAAGTCTGCGTTCCTTCACAAGTTTTATCCCTAGGTCGGCTCAACCAGATGTGATCTAGGATTAGCAACTTCTCCCATGCTACCCACGAATCCATCCATTAAATCGGGAAGTGATTCACTGATCTGCAGGAGAAATACCCCACCATGAGATACTGAGGACCAGCTTGGCCCAACACTTTTTCGAGGGCATGAATGTTGAAATACAGAGATTACTTGACGCTGCCTATTTGAGATCCCACTTAACAAGGATGAAGATGTAGTCTGGCAGATTTTTGAAGAAATAGTCAAAGGAGAGACTGCCCTCTCTTCATCCTATGCTTATCAGAAATAGCCCCAGCTCCTCCAGAAGCTAGTACACATGGTAGTGTCTCATGAGGCAAGGACACATATGAGAGATCCAACCTCGACATCACTAGGGGCCATCTCTCAAAGGTTGACATCATCGAGAAGTGATCACGTGATCTGGAGAAATTAGCTATGATCGAACAAAGAACTCAAAATTTAGATAAATTGGATCATATCACCAAGAAACTGGAGTTGCTAGTGAGTACCATCAGCGCCTGTTAGTCTGTAACCCCACGCCTGAGATTCTCGTTGAGAAAGATGAGCCGTCACTGCCACCTAAACCTTAGCCCAGTCAACAGCAACCAATAGTCTAGCATGTATATTATATGCAGACTCCCAACCAGGCACTACAATAGTAACAGTTGGTGGTTTACCAACCAGAGCCCTTGTCTTCCTACGATCCCTTCTCCCCTCCACTGCCTCTCATTCAAGAGGTGAATGGAGTTTGATCGAACGATGCAACTTGTTGTCCAAGCGAACCTCAACAAGGCTATCCTACCAACTCTCGCCCATTCCCTCAACATCAGGGGGGAGATTTGTCCAGTCTCACCAGCAGCATCAATACATTCAGTTTGTGCAATATCATAATAATTTGAGACAGAACCAACTGTATCAGTAGCTGCAGTATAACCCCCACCAGCATATCATTCGTACACGACTGAGTCTCGTCAGTAGTATCCCCATCCATACCAGTAGTATTAGCTTCCTCCTCCTCAGAAGCAATATCAACAGTTTTACCCTCCACCTCTGCACCACCAGCCATAGCGTGATCAGCACGATTAACCTTCCGAGGCGGTTCTTATGAACCTGGGCCTCGATTTCTTGGCCCAATTGGTAAAGAGTCTAGCAGAGATGCTAAGGAAGCTGGACGACCTGACGGCCACCAAAACTCCAATCCTAGCTTAGGTTGAAGCAAACCCTAATGATTTTAAGAGAAAAGAGCAGATAAAATGCGATGTCCCGTTTGTGCCTATAGAGTCAGATGATTGTGATTTTGCTTTTTCTAGTGTTTTTACTCTTAGGAGCTATTGGATCTTGCCTTTATCTACCACTATCATGGGGAAGAATAACGCTTCATCTGGTGAATCGTCGTCTTCTGCATCAGCCATGCCAACTACAGGTTTGAGTGAGGAAGAAGGAGGAGCCATAATAGCTACCAACCATCACCATCTCCATCATCAAAAAGAACAAAAAAATCAGAAAAATAAAAAACCAAAAAGAAGATCGCAGTTGAAATGAAGCTGCGCCAACGATGGAGGAGCCAGACCCAACAGCCGATCCAATGCCAGCCGATAGAGTGGAGACCGCATCTTTTGTACGTCCACTCCATGCTAGTGACTGTACACCTTTTTGCAATCCGGATGTACATATTATTGTGTAAAAGAGTTCTGTTGTAAATAAGAACAATGCTTGTGGTTTCTATTTTGTAAATATTCTTTTCCCTGATGCAATAGAAAAATCCAAGAAAATTGCAAAAAGAAAAAGTGCATTGTCTGATCCATGTGTTGTGGATATTCTCAAAATTTTAATTGTTGAATTACCTTTGATGCAAGCCATGGAATACAAGCAGATGTTTGCCGGATTTGCAGAGCAGCTATACTGGACCCTTGTCGTTGTCTCGATCCAATTGGCAGAATAAAATCGGAGAGGCTATGCGAGATCGATGGGGAACGCGTGACGTGGCACTGGTGGTCGTCGCGGATCTCACCTAAAGGAGGTCGTCGCTCAAAGAAGATGATAAGCCGCTGTCACCGACACTACGTTCCAAGCTCTCTCATTTTTCTATTAGAATGGCGGATGCGAAAAAATGGGGATGAATGGAAGAATAAAAAGAGAAGAAGAATGAGAGTTAGAGAGATGGTGGATAAGTGGAGTTTGAATGGGAGGTTAAGAGAAATGGTGGAGTGGAATTGAGGTTGGATGAAGACTTGGTGGTTAATGGAGGAAAATGGAAATTATTGTAGAGAATGGGAAATAAATAAATAAATAAATAAATAAAGTAGGCTACTTTAAATACAACAACAATAAAAAGAAGGAAAAATAGTGGAGAATTTACAAAGGAATACATACAACATATACATTTTTTGTTTGCTTTTTCTAATATGTATTTTTAGTAAGAGATATTTACAATGGAAAAAATATAATAAAATACTATAATAAAAATACAACATAACCATGATTTTTTTGGATTTTAAGTAATTGAGAAAGATAAAAAAAGAATGAATATATATATAATATACAATGTACATCTAGGTCCCAAAACCCAACTTTTGCAAATGAGCTCTGATTTTAATGAAACCACTTCTGTTGGATAGATAATTTTCTAACTTGAACTTTAAAATGAGTTTGGTGAATTTGGAGTTCATACGGAGCAGGAATTTGGCCGAGAAGTTGGACTTTACTGCTTTTTTTGTCTTTGGGATCTAGGAGCATTTATTTGAGGTAAAATTTATTTTATATTTTTGTATTTTTATATACATTTTTATGAACAAGTCAAAAAAAATTAGCCAAAAAGGAGTTGAAATAAAATTACTAAAAATACATGAAGTTTTGGGCTATTTACAGGTGAAAAACTCCTTTATTTTTGCGGCTTTTTATTATTAATTTATTTCGTACAAACTAAGATACAATAATTAATGTGTTTTATTTACAAGAGTTATTTTGTTAATTTATTGATTTTATGGACATTTATTTGGGATTTTACTCAAGGATTTTGCTAAGATCAAGATATTGAGATGATGAATCGTGGATTCATCACTCCCCTAGACTTAAACTTTGCTAGTCCTCGAGCAAATAAAGAATGAATAAGTTGGAATAACCCCTGACTGTGCATGTGAATACAAGACTTGATCCATTCAAGAACTCTCGGTTTTAGAGATCCTAAAATTCTAAGCTGAACCAAGCTCTATTCAAAAGGTATCCACTTTCCCTATTCATCATACTCTCTTTGTATACATATATAGTAGGGATATGACTTAAGTGTGTACTGCAGTTACAAGAGTAGAGTCGCAACGTCACCCAAAGATCCAGTCCAAGAGACTCTCCTAAGAACCCGATCCTCAACACTAGGGAATAAATCATTTTTTGCATCCAATCCACCGTCTCTTTAGTTGTCAGACTTGAAAGTGTAGATGGAAGGCCAGTTGATGGAGGGCATAGGATTGTGTCATTTCTTCTCTCCCTCTCATTGGAACAAGGATCCTCTCGAGTGCCTTATTACTCAACGTATTTTTTTGGTGTTGATCAGTGCATCCATCAAGAGAAGTTGGAGTCGTCTGCACTTTTTTCCTGGGAGTACACTGGGGTGTGCCTTTTTTGAGTATCTATAATACCGTCTACACCCAGACTTGTAGCATTTACGATGCAGAGCCCTTTTTTGGTGCAAGCCCGACTCCTGGTCTTAATAGCGGTGGTCCAAGTGGACACTTTGAAATGGTTGGGAGCGCTCGCCTTTGGTGGAAGCTCTTTGGTAATTGACTTTGTGGCATGAAAGCTTTTCTTTGACATTTCATTGATTTGTAATATTTTTGGCTAGCTCCACTGCTTTTACCAAGAGTTATCGCACACTGATCAACATTTTTTATTTTATATCACACCCTGGCACTTAGGTAAATGTCAAGAGATAGTAGAAGAACCATGTTCTCATACTGGCTAAAGATGCTGACACTCAGGTTTCATGAAGCCTTCATTGATTTTATCCCATCCTCGAGCATCATTAAATTAGGTCCAAACTCAAATCCCTCATCCCGGTTCCTCAAGTGAAATTTCAACTCATCTCATCATAACTGCAGTCGTGTATGTGAGGTGCTGATCATATTCTTAAGGTAGAGACTAAGTATGCAATATAGCACACAAATCTTTCAAACTAGGGAAATGTGAATAATTAAGTCAGGGACCTTAATGACCAAGGCTGGTTAATTGAAAATCTCAAGACCTCCTAAAAAAGTGTTCTTGATCATCACAAGTCTTGTGTGAAAGTGTAAGTGTCAAGGATTAAACCAACCCATTAGTTAGTTCTTTGGTGATTATTATTTTTTTTTGAAAAACAAAGGAAAAGAAGAAAGTTTTTTTTTGTTAGAAAAAATTTTGTTTTTTTCAAGAGCTTTTTTTTGAAAAGGTTGGTAGAAAAACATTTTTTTGAGAATTTTTTTAAAGCAAATAAGAGTTTTTTTTAAGAAAGTTTTTTTTTGAAAAGATTTTTTTTCAATTTTACCATCCCATAATTATTGTATAATATATACAAAAATACGTGAAAGTATGAGCTATGGGTAAAGTATATATGTAATTTATACACGTCCCCCTATTCTTAGCATGTGATATGTCCTCAGGGCACTAGGTGACAAAAAGCCATAGCTCGTACTAAGTATAAGTGGGTGAAAAGAGTAGAAGTGAAAAAGAAAATAAGAGTGTGGATAATACACAACGGGCAACGACCCCCCTATACTTAGGCTCTGGTCAACCTAAGTATTGGAAAGAACACAAAAATGGGGTATCGATGAGAATGGGAAAGAATATACAAAAAGAAAATAAAAAGAAGAGAAGGAGCAAATTGGGTCACTCACCCCCCTATACTTAGGATCTAGTCATCCTAAGTATAGCCATAAAATGAAAACGATACTGTACTAGGGCGAGTGATGCGAATCACGAGGGAGGGAGGGAAATAAAGGAAGGAAAATATGTACAAGGAGGAGTGAGGGTGTACAAGGATCAAGAAGGTTTGTGACGGACCTTCTTTCGTGAGCGAGGGGGAGGGTAGTATACCTGTGTGTCGCTGTCAGAGTCATCCGCAGATGAATAATAGTGAGGGTGGGGAATGTCCAACGAGGGTCGACACATGGCTGCTTGCTCAAATATGGCTTCAGAACAGCCGAACTGAGCTCACTCATGTAGATCACCTCATCCGGACCTGATGAGGACTCCTCAGAAAGTTCCTTCTCTGGAATGTCAAAGGTAACTTTCATAGCCGATTTTCCAGAACCTGAAGCATCAAGAGGAAGATGAGATTGATACGTCTTGGAGTTCGGGGGAATACCTCAAGGAATCAATAACTATCTTCTTCTTACCAGATGACTGACTAGAGGATGGAGCAACCGATTTATCAAGATTGGTCAATTTGGTCTCAGTTGTCTCTTTTGGTGTAGATCCTGGATGTAGTGAGTGTGAGGTTCTGACCAGAGGTTCATCATCAGATGAGTCACCATATGCATTATAATACTCCTGCAGGTTCAGCACACGTCTCTGGTAAGGCACAATGTTCTCAGTTGGCTTGACATTGTTGGGTTCTTGTGTCGGATTATCGAAATGATCAAAACAATCCACAAAGGTCGTGTCCGACTCAATGATAGCTTTTGGTCGTGAGTCCTCCTTAGAAGATGTCACGGTGGTGGTGCAAGCAGTTGATGAAGTGGAGGTGTGGGGAGTCTCTGATCCAACAGTCGTATGGACAGTCGGTTTCTCAGGTGTAGCAGAGAGGTGGGACTCATCTTCTTCTCGAAGGTCACAACTGTCTACGACTTTATGGGTTACCTTGGAATATTGTGTGTCCTCAAAGATCGGGTGAGGTCGGAGTGCTCCCAATGCAGAGAAGTCGATCTCCCGAGTCTCACAATCTATAGTTTCCTTAGCCAAGGCTAAGAACGGCTTCTCAAGAATGATCGGAGACTGGGTGAACTCTCCTTAGTGCTCAATGTCAATGATCATGAAGTCTATCTCCAATAAAGCACCTTGGAAAGTAACGATGACTGAAATGCTTCCTCTCGGCCGTTTAATGGACCGATCTACCAACTGAATGATCTCTCTTGACTTTTTGGCAGATCCGAGTTTGAGCTTGGCAAACACGAAGGTCGGAAGGATATTAATCGGTGAGTCATCATCGATTCTTGCATGGGTGAATGTGGTATCTTTGATTTCACAATCAAATCTAGGCAACCGCTTTACTCTGCGGCTCTTGATTTTTCTCCCTATCATCAAAGATGTGGCCATAGACGCTATATGTCTCTCAGTCCTTGTTCTCTTATTGCCCGACCTTTTAGGCATCAATTTACTTCTCACAAATCTTTTAAGGTCGGGAAAGTGTTCAATGGCCATTATTAAGGGAAGCTCAAAAATCAACTTTCTATCCAATGCTTCCCTAAGTGCAGGATCCAATTTTTGTAGATCTTTTCCTTTTTCAATTTTCATGGTATTTTCTGATTTTTCCATTTTTTGGTCTTTTTGATAGGTGAATGAAGAATAGGAGAATGTACAGACTCAAGTTGGAGGAAAAGTGGTTAGTAGAAGAGGGAGGTAGAAGGGACTCCAGCTGTACATGACGTGTGGTCAATCCGGTGTCTTCCAGGTTTTCAAGATTCAATCCGCGAAATCCATGATCCACATTCCTACCTGGACTCTTGATCGGTCTACAAATATCATCCTCCAATAACTTCTCATGACACCTCATGAGAGAAGTTTGCGTAATTGGAGGATATTGCCGAGAACTTGGGCTCTTATACTCAACACACCTTGACTTAGGCATGTAATACTGGGTTGGGTATGGCCTATCTGTATGACAGATATGGATCAGAGACTCATCAGGTGGAGTCAGTAGACAGGGGGTCTGTAGATCAGTCGCATGAATCCAATCCTATGTATATGCTGGCTCTCCGAATGGGTGATATGAAGGTTGGTCAATGTTGGCTTGATCACTCAGGACAATCAAATCAGGAAGATCATATGGTGCGAGCCTCTCCATTCAATTTGTCTGGTCAACCATGTTGTACCCTAAGGTTAAGTCAGGATGTGTATATGTCAATTGTTGTTTTGTCCCAACTCGAGGTGAGAATGAGGTATGTGGGGTCAACTGATTATGCCAGTCATTCATCTCAGCAGTCGCTTGCTCTTCGATTTGTTCCTTGATTCCAACAAGCGAACGAGAATATGGTGAGTCAATCCAGGGTGGTTGTGGGTCAGAGGTGAAAGAATATGGGGGTAGGTGAGAAGGATGAAGAAGTGGGGAAGTCAATCGGAGTTCTGACTATGCGGTCGGGATGTGGGCATGAGGAGGAATAAGAGAGTGGAGATGATAAGAATAAGGTCGAGGAAGAATGACATGGATATGGTGACCAATATTCTGACATCTTGGAAGGGAAATGGGAGAATGAAGCGGGTCGAGGAAGAAAGCGTGCAAGTGCACCGAATAACACACAAAACAATCAAACACAAGAGCAAACCCTCAATTTCACCAACTCAACACGTGATGGCCGTAAAGGTTCAGCTGAATTATCTGGTCAATTTTAGTTGGTGATAAATACTATCTTGGAACTGGCCTGGTTCTTACGACTAGTTGGACCTACTTTAAGCCAGTATAAGAGTAAGTACGAACCGTATAAATATGGCTACCCGTTCCTTGAGGACTAATGCATCCTCTAAACCTCCCACTCTGCTAAAGAAATCCGGACCGTTTACCAGCTACCCGTAGATCCTCACTGAAAAGTAGCTAATCATCTAAAAAGAAAGAACCAGTAGTAAGTAAGAAATCCTGGCTTGGCCCTATCCTAGGGTCGTCTCTCTCTCACTTTCAAGTAAAACAAACAATGAGGGCTTTACTCTCCCAAAACAAGTGTTAGTTTTAGTCAATTTTTTGGTCAACTCTGATTAGCAGTCCCGATTTTAAGTTTGGTTATCACTTGATTAGTCCACATAACAAAGCACGCCTAATGATCAGTCACGATTTCCCTTTAACCTAAGTTTCAAAAACCAAGGGAGAGGGAGTCGAGAAAAACCGATGCAAATAGTGAAATCAATGTTTCATGTCCAGTTCAGAAGACTTACAGTGATCCTCGCGCTCTAGATGTGCGATGCAAGGCAGAGTTGAATTTTATACTAAATGAGATGCAAATGAGAAAAGCGTTCCTAGACATGCAGTTCTATTAGCGAGTGATGAACAAGTTAAATTTGACTAATATCCCTACGGTCTAAGTACGTCTCGTTAAATGTGATGTGTGGTCCTAAAATATTACGAGCACAAACAATAAAATATTCTAAAAAATATACTCTAAAAGCTGCGAGTGCAAGTCCTATTCTACGTCAATCAACCACACGACCACGAGAGGGTCCAACGTCCAGTACGGATACACGCACGAGCTCTCAAATAAGAGCCACTATAAAGAGCGAATTACCTAAATTATTACAACACAATAATTACAAAAATGAAAAAAACTCTCGAAAATAAATTAAATATCCTCGCTCTTCAGCAGTCGGCGCGCGTCACGTCCGTCGACCTCCGATGCACTTCCAAGTCCACCGGGCCCTCACAAGGAAAATAAAATTTATGTTAGAGAGTTCAACAATTAAATATATATAAAAATGAGAATAAAAAAAATTAATTGCAAAAGAAATGGAATAAATACAAGGTGGCTCGAGGGCCAGACTACCCGAGTAAGTGAAAATCTAAATCTAATTTTCTAAATTAATCCCCAAGTTGTTTGCCTCCCTAGCAACGACGCCATCTGACAGATCACTGAATACGATGTTTTAATCTGTGTTCATTGTAGTACGTGTACTTAGAGAATCACTCAGAACCGAGAGAAGATCTCTGTGAAGAGTGTCTCGGCTTAATTTATATCCCGGGCAAGTCCGGGGTCGAACACTAGGAGGCAAAGGAACAACTTTGATGTTAATTTGAAATTAAGATCTAGATTCCCAATGCATTTTTTATATTTTTTATAGCAAAATGAATGCCAAATACAAGATGCGGATGAGTTAAGACACTAAGAAAGCACACAATTAGGTCGAATTAATTTTAGTGACAAATCAGTTCAATTCAACCAAATTATATTTTTCCTGGGATCTTAAGTGATGCATGCAAAACATATTTTTTAAGATTTTTCAGGGTTAAAATGCAACAATGAAAAATGCACACTTTTTATGGGTTTTTCGCAATTTTTCACATAAACAGTAAGCAAAATTATGAAAATTTAACTGGAATGAAAACATGATGCAAGGAAGCTACAATAATATTTTTGGAATTTTTTAACAAAATATGAACTTTTTATTGATTTTTTAGTGGAAATAGAGTGACAGTAAGTAAATATTCTTAATAAATCCAAGTTATCAAATTAATCAGAGTTCTAATTATATCAAAAAGGTATTTTTATATGGAATATAGGAGACTTAAAATTTTATGAAAAGGATGTATGTGGATTTAATTAAAAATCAAATAGTCAGATCACTCTTTAATTTATTTTAGGCACAATACAACTCTAATGGATGTGAAATTTCGATTGTAACTTAATCACATTTAAAGGAATTATTTCTGATTTTTTAAGAATTTTTAGAGCAACTATTGAGAGATATCAATTTAAGAGTCTAGAATGGGTAAAATATGTAGAATTTCAGTTAGATAATTTTAATTAATTACCCAAATATCAGAAAAATACAAATAAATATTCAGATGGTAAAAAATGAGTTGCTCAACATAATGCTATTTTTCTTGAATAAAAATATGTAATATTGGAGTCCAAATTAAAATGCGAACAAAGGGTTGCCTTTGCAAATTTATAAAAACAATATTTACAATAAAACATGTACATGGACTTTTTGTAATTACAGAAACATAAAGGGGAAAACATGTAATTTTTACAAAGTAAAAAAATGAAAATAAAATGGACCTTTCTTCTTCCTCACGTAGGTGGAACCCAACAAGGGGGAGGTGGAGCGGCGGCCACAGCGGAGGCACCGCACGACGGAGCCACGCAGCCTGGAGTTGGCGGTGTGGCAGGAGACGAGGCGCTGCGGAGGTGCGCGCACGACCGCGACGGTGGTGCGTGGCGGTGGCTCAGGTAGCGGAGAGGCGCGGGGGCGGCTTTCGGTCGGTGACCTGCGGTCGGCAGGCTAGTGGCGAGGAGGAGTAGCGGTGGAGGGGCGGTGACATGCGCGCAGGCAGACTGCCGTGGGAGGGGGCACTGGCCGCGGGTCGGTGATGCGAGGCTGGAGGAGAAAGGGGGGGGGCTCACGCTTTTTTTAAATTTTTTTATTTTTTTTCTTTTTCTGTTGTAATAAAAGAAACCTTTTTTGTCTTAATTTTTTAATATTTTTAATTTTTTTAAAATAGGAAACAAATAAAAGATAAGAATGGAGATGGTGGTAATGGTGATATAATGATAGGTGGTGAAGTGGTGGTAATAAAAAATGGTGATCAAGACAACAAGAAAACAAGATATTAGATAAAATAAAACAACAAGAGAAATGATGTGGAATACTTACCTGATGTTTGACGGATTTGCGGAACAACTATGTTGGACCCCTGTCGTCGCCTCGATCTAATTGGCAGAATAAAATCAGAGAGGCTATGCGTGCTCGATGGGGAACTCGTGACGCGACAATGGTGGTCGTCGCGGATCTCACCTAAAGGAGGTCGTTGCTTAAAGAAGATGATAATCTGCTGTCATCGACACCACACTCCAAGCTCTCTCCTTTTTCTATTAGAATGGCGGATGCGAAAAAATGGGGATGAATGGAAGAATAAAAAGAGAAGAAGAATGGGAGTAAGAGAGATGGTGGAAAGGTGGAGTTTGAATGGGAGGTTAAGAGAAATGGTGGAGTGGAATGGAGGTGGATGAAGACTTGGTGGTTAATGGAGGAAAATGGAAGTTATTGTAGAGAATGAGAAAAAAATAAATAAATAAAGTAGGCTACTTTAAATACAACAACAATAAAAAGAAGGAAAAATAGTGGAGAATTTACAAAGGAATACATACAACATATACATTTTTTGTTTGCTTTTTCTAATATGTATTTTTTAATAAGAGATATTTACAATGGAAAAAATATAATAAAATACTATAATCAAAATACAACATAACCATGATTTTTTTGGATTTTTAAGTAATTGAGAAAGATAAAAAAAGAATGAATATATACATAATATACAATGTACATCTAGATCCCAAAACCCAACTTTTGCAAATGAGCTCTGATTTTAATGAAACCACTTCTGTTGGATAGATAATTTTCTAACTTGAACTTTAAAAGTGAGTTTGGTGAATTTGGAGTTCATACGGAGCGGGAATTTGGCCGAGAAGTTGGACTTTACTGCTTTTTTGTCTTTGGGATCTAGGAGCATTTATTTGAGGTAAATTTATTTTATATTTTTGTATTTTTATATACATTTTTATGAACAAGTCAGAGAAAGAATCAACCAAAAAGGAGTTGAAATAAAATTATTAAAAAATACATGAAGTTTTGGGCTATTACAGGTGAAAAACTCCTTTCTTTTTACGGTTTTTTTATTATTAATTTATTTTGTACAAACTAAGATACAATAATTAATGTGTTTTATTTACAAGAGTTATTTTGTTAATTTATTGATTTTATGGATATTTATTTGGGATTTTACTCGGGGATTTTGCTAAGATCAAGATATTGAGATGATGAATCGCGGATTCATCACAAGCCTGTTGTGATAAAAGGATTTAAAGAGGCATGCACGAACAAGCATCGACCGAACCGCAATAACATATGCTAGATAGTTGAAAAGCATGTCTTGACCATGACCACAGTTAATTCTGTCAGCAATCTCCCTCAAAAGAAACCATACAAAGGAGCACATTTGATCAGATGCGAGATTTTTAACCAAGTCTTTGAGCGAACTTGCTTGACAGTAGCTCTTCCATCAACCTCATGTCTTCATCCCTACTTCAAGAATTTGGGATGGGTCCACTCAAGCAGACACGGATTATCCTTCAATTTGATGATCGATCCATCAAGCGACCCGAGGTTTATTGAAAGGCATTGTCGTAAAGGTGTAGGACATGCAGTTTCCTGTTTATTTTGTAGTACTTGATATGGACTCCCTTGCACCAATACATCAGATACCCGTTATTCATGGACGACCATTCTTGCGAACTGCATAGGTCATGGTTGACTATGGGTATGGGAGATCGTGTTCATCTCGAGCATCAACAGAGTTATTATTGATATGGTCAGCAAGCCTAAAGTCATATATGATGAAAAATATAAAGCACTGCCTAAACCAGGCTATGAATTTATTGCAGAAATTAGAGAATTAGAATGCTCTTTGAATGACACATAGACCCCGGAAATCCTCTCTCCTTAAGAGGACCTGGAAAGAGCAGTTGACACAAGGTTCGATGTCACTTGGGAGATAGATTCCAATTTGCTAATGCATCTATTTGATTCAGAATATTCATGCCAGTTCGAGCATGATAAATTCATTGCAGACATGTTCAACACATTATCGGTTGACCCACAAGTCACTAAGGAGGGCAGCACTTCCAAAGTCATGGCAGATCATCCCCCTACCAACACCGTTCCCAAAACAACTGAGAAGCAGTCCAGACTAGAACCATAATAAAAGCCACTTCTGGTAGGCCTCAAGTATGCCTTCATTGCGGATGCAGCAAATATGTATCCACTCATTATCAACAACAGGCTGACCCCAGATCAAGAGTCTCAACTTCTCAAGGTTCTAAAGAGAAAATCGTAAGGCACTTGGTTGGCATGTATCAGACCTTCGCGAGATAAATCCTGCTTTGTGCTCACACCATATTTACTTGGAATAAGATGCCAAGCTGTCCCGAGGGTTTCAAAGAAGACTGAACCCAAATTTACGAGATGTAGTAATGAAAGAAATCATGAAATGGTTTGACACTGCTTCATCTACCCCATCTATGATTCAAAATGGGTGATCACCTTGCATGTAGTTCCAAAGAAGTCATGGCTTACCGTAGTTACAAATGAAAGAGGAAAGGAGATTTCTACTTAAGTATTGACATCCTGGCGTGTATGTGTTGATTACCACCGCCTTAATGCCGCAACAAAGGACAACTTTCCCTTGCCATTTATTGATCAAGTCCTGGAAATATTGGCCGACAATGAGTTCTTATGCTTTCTGGAAGGGTACTCTATTACAATCAAGTGGCAATCATCCCAGAAGATCAAGAGAATACTACCTTCAATTGACCATTCGACACCTACGCTTTTAGGAGAATGCCCTTTAGGTTGTGCAATGCATCTGGCACATTTTATATATGCATGCTTGATGTTTTTGTCGATATGTTGGCAGTTTTCTCGAGGTGTTTATGGACAACTTCTCTGTCTATGGTGAAAGTTTTAATGCATGTCTTGAGCACTTGGACAAAGTATTTAATATATTCCATAAGGTCAATCATGTGCTATCTTGGAAGAAGAGCCACTTCATGGTCACAGAAGGGATTGTGCAGGGTCATGTCATTTCTAAATGTAGCATGAAAGTTGACCCAACAAAGATGGATGTGATTGCCAATCTTGAGACACCCCAAAATGTCATAAATGTGAGGTTATTTTTGGGGCACATGGGATGTTACAGATGCTTAAACAAATATTTCAGTCGTATCGCCCGACCTCTACAAGAGATACTCTATAAGTAAATCGATTTAAATATTGATCAACATGTCCTATCTTTCAATTAGCTAAAGGAGCTAATCATTCAATCTCCCGTCCTATAACCACCAGATTGGTCTCTCCCTTTTGAGATCATGACTGATGAGTCAGACTTTGTAGTTGGGTTTGTTCAAGGACAAGATAAAGACAATGCACCCTATGCCATTCACTACACCAGCAAGCCACTAGATGAAGCACAACGCAACTATACTGTTACAAAAAAGAGTTATTGGTCGTGGTTTTCTCCCTTGAGAAGTTCAAATCCTATCAGCTGGGGTCAAAACTCACAATTTATATTGACCACTTTGTTATTTGGTATCTACACCTGAAGAAGGGTGCGAAGCCTAGATTGATCAGATGGATCCTTCTCCTCCAGGAATTCGATTTGGAAATCAAAGATAAACTTGGAGTTCAAAATGTGGTAACAGATCATCTCTCCAGAATTGAACAACAAGAGCCTCCACTGAGTAATGCACCCATCACAGGCACCTTTCCTGACAAGTCAATTCTTGTTGTGGATTCTCTCCTTTGGTATGCTGATATTGTGAACTACCTTATCTCTGATGTAGTTCCACAAGATTGGAAAAATACCAAAAAGGATAAGTTCTTGTCCCAAATTCATTTCTACCAATGGGAAGACCCATTCTTATTTAGGAAAGGAGCAGACTGAATTTGGTGTCAGCGTATACCTCATGAGGAGCATCAAAGTGTCCTCGAGCATTGTCATTCGCTCGAATCATGTGGTCACCACTCTAGGGACAAAACAATAGCAAAAGTATTGTAGTGTGGCCTCTGATGGCCTACCATATTTAAGGATGTTGCAACATATGTCAAGCGCTTACACTGACTGTCAGAGATTTTGAGGCACCTTACATTTAAAGATTCTATGCCTAGTTCATTCAGATTTCATATGTATTGATGCTTGGGGCATTGATTTCACAGTACCCTTTCCCAACGTCAGGGATACGGGCACATACTTCTTGTCATTAATTACGTGAGTCGCTGGGTTGAAGCTATTCCCGCTTGAGCCGCTGACAGCCGTACAGTTTGTCGGTTTTTGAGAGAGTATCATTTCACGGTTTGGGATACCGAAGATCCTCATATCAGACAGGGGTAGTCACTTCATCAACAAAGAGGTCAAAAAACTAACGAAGGATTATGGCATCGAGTACTGAGTCGCTTCTCCTTATCATCCTTAAACCAATGGCATGGAAGAACTTTCAAATAGAGAAATCAAGACAATTTTGCAGAAGCTTGTGCGTCCAGACATAAAGAACTGGTCCCAACTCTTGGACTTGATCCTTTGGGTATAACAAACCACTTACTAGTCTCACTTGGGCAGGTTTCCCTATCGTCTTGTATACAGAAAGCCATGCCATCTGCCCATCGAACTAATCCATGTCTTTATAGGCAGTCAATATCTGTAACTTGGACTCACATAAAGGTGGCCAGTAAAGAAAAGAGGATTTAAACAAGCTCCTAGAATTCCAAGACTATTCTTATGATAAGAACTTGATGTACAAGGAGAAGCTTAAATACTGGCATGATCGGCACATCAGGCGAAAGACCTTCGAGACTAGGTATAAAATGTGGTATTCGACGCAAAGTTAAAGATATGTTCGAGAAAATTAAAGAGTAAATGGGCTGGGCCATTCAAAGTGAAGGAAGTACATGACAATAGAAGCATCTTGATATCAGATTTGTCTCCTGACGCACAATCGTTCGTCGTCAATGGTCAGTTACTGAAGCCATATCTGGAGTCTGATACATTTTTGGTCGTTGTCTACTTAGTTCAGGTGAACTTCAACAATGACATCTCCACAGCTCAAGCAACATCCATAGATTTTGATAATGCTCCTTTAAAACTCTTTCTTTAGTTTTCTTCTTTTTGGTTATATTATCTATTTTCTGCTTTGTTTTCCTCATTCATTGATTCTATACTTAGGATATGCTTCATCCTAAGTATAGGGGGGATGAGTGACTTCATATGTTCATTATTTGACCCCCCCCCCACAAGTTTCCTCTCCTGTTGATATTTTATGTCTGGACTTGGGGATATCTTACCCTAAGTATAGGGGGAGACAGCCTGAGTTGTGATTTGTTTATTCCCTCCCTTGACCCTCCATACCTTGTTTATAGTATGATATACTTAGGATTATTTGATCCTAAGTATATGGGGGACGATCGACTTCTCATTCTTTTGATTCTTTGATTCTTTATTCTTCAGTCGTTGTAGTATAGGCCTTTTATGCCTAGTACAAGTTATGTCTTTTATTTTTTCACCGATCTATGAGGACATAGCTCAAGTTAAGTACAGGGGGTATATATACTTTGTATAAACTTGAGCCAGAACTCATACTTTTGTTTTTTCAATAAATATGGTTAAATATCTGCTTGGGTCAAAACTCACAATTTATATTGACCACTCTGATATCTGGTATCTACACCTGAAGAAGTGTGCGAAGCCTAGATTGATCAGATGGATCCTTCTCCTCCAGGAATTCGATTTGAAAATCAAAGATAAACTCGGAGTTCAAAATGTGGTAACAGATCATCTCTCCAGAATTGAACAACAAGAGCCTCCACTGAGTAATGCACCCATCACAGGCACCTTTCCTGACAAGTCAATTCTTGTTGTGGATTCTCTCCCTTGGTATGTTGATATTGTGAACTACCTTATCTCTGATGTAGTCCCACAATATTGGACAAAGACCAAAAAGGATAAGTTCTTGTCCCAGATTCATTTCTACTAATGGGAAGACCCGCTCTTATTTAGGAAAGGAGCATACTGCATTTAGTGTCAGCGTATACCTAAGGAGGAGCATCAAAGTATCCTCGAGCATTGTCATTCGCTCGAATCTTGTGGGCACCACTTTAGGACAAAACAATAGCAAAAGTACTGTAGTGTGGCCTCTGGTGGCCTACCCTATTTAAGGATGTTCTAGCATATGTCAAACGCTACACTGACTGTCAAAGATTTTGAGGCACCCTTACAGTTAAAGATTCTATGCCTCTGAAGTTCATTCGGATTTCATATGTATTCGATGCTTGGGGCATTGATTTCATGGTACCCTTTCCCAACGTTCAAGGATACGAGCACATACTTCTTGTCGTTGATTACGTGAGTCGTTGGGTTGAATCTATCCCCGCCCGAGCTGCTGACAGCCGTACAGTTTGTCGGTTTCTGAGAGAGAATATCATTTCATGCTTTGGGATACTGACGATCCTCATATCAGACAGGGGTAGTCACTTCATCAACAAAGAGGTCAAAAAACTAACGAAGGAGTATGGCATCGAGTACCGAGTCGCTTCTCCTTATCATCCTCAAACCAATGGCATGGCAGAACTTTCAAATAGAGAAATCAAGACAATTTTGTAGAAGCTTGTGCATTCAGACATATAGAACTGGTCCCAACTCTTGGACTCGATCCTTTGGGTATACAAAACAAACTACAAGTCTCACTTGGGCATGTTGCCCTATCGTCTTGTATACAGAAAGCCGTGTCATCTGCCCATCGAACTAATCCATGTCTTTATAGGAGGTCAATTCTGTAACTTGGACTCACATAAAGGTGCCCAGTAAAGAAAAGTGGATTTGAACAAGCTCCTAAAGATCCAAGACTATTCTTATGATAAGGACTTGATGTACAAAGAGAAGCTTAAACACTGGCATGATCGGCACATCAGGAAAAAGACCTTCGAGACTAGGTATAAAATGTGGTATTCAACGCAAAGTTAAAGATATTTTCGGGAAAATTAAAGAGTAATTGGACTGGGCCATTCAGAGTGAAGGAAGTATGTGACATTGGAAGCATCTTGATATCCGATTTGTCGCCAGACGCACAACTGTTTGTCGTCAATGGTTAGTTACTAAAGCCATATCTGGAGTCTGATACTTTTATGGTCATTATCGACTTAGTTCAAGTGAACTTCAACGATGACATCTCCACAGCACAAGCAGCATCCATAGATTTTGATAATGCACCTTTAAAACTCTTTCTTTAGTTCTCTTCTTTTCTTCTTTTCTTCTTTTTGGTGATATTATCTATTTTCTGCTTTGTTTTCCTCATTCATTGATTCTATACTTAGGATATGCTTCATCCCTAAGTATAGGGAGGATGAGTTACTTCATATGTTCATTATTTGATCACCCACATGTTTACTCTCCTGTTGATATTTTCTATCAGGATTTAAAGATATCTTACCCTAAGTATAGGGGGAGACAGTCTGAGTTGTGATTTGTTTATTCCATCCCTTGACCCTCCATACCTTGTTTACAATATGCTATACTTAGGATTATTTGATCCTAAGTATATGGGGATGATCGACTTCTCATTCTTCTTATTCTTTGATTCTTTTTTTCTTCAATCGTTGTAGTATAGGCACTTTTATGCCTAGTACGAGTTATGTCTTTTCTTTTTTCATCGATCTATGAGGATATAGCTCAAGTAAAGTATAGGGGATGTATATACTTTGTATATACTTGAGCCATAACTCGTACTTTTGTATTTTCAATAAATATGGGTGAGATACAATAAATTAAGTGTAAAGAACATACTTGTATACAATTCATTAAAATTCATTTATATATATTGATTAACAAATTGGGTAAAAATATTTATCTAAAATGTTTGAAAAATGGTTTGGAAAATTCTTTGAAAAATCTTTGGAAAACTTTATGGAAAGAATTTTGTAAAATATTTTCAACCTTTTATAAAACATATTTTGTTTGTAAAAACTTTCTTTCTTTGTTTGAAATAAAATATTTTGAAAATCTATTTGCAAATATTTGGAAAATCATTTCAAAATAGTTTGAAAAATCTATACATACTATTTGAAAAATCTTTACAAAATTATTTTCAAAATTTGTAAGATGTTTGGAAACATTATTTGTCAGATTAATTTGTAAAATAAGGTCTTTAAAATGTTTGCAAAAATATGTCCAAAATATTTTGAGAACCTTGTACATAATGCAAAAAATGAACGTTTACAAAACCTTGTATATATAAATATGTAAATTCTTCAATACAAATTATTATAAATAAAAAAATACACGATCGTATAAATATCTGCACATACTCCCTTTTTGTTCCAAAAACTTTTCTTTTTGAAAAATACCAAGACCTTTGCAAAACCTTTTTCAAAAATCCATAAAAAGTTCAAAAACAAGATAATTGCATCACAAAAATATTTCCCTACATTGTACATAGAATTCACATTTTTTCGGATTGAAATTGATAATTGAACTAGTCTAAGAAAATCCGAAGAGATTGGAGGTTGGTTGGACCTTAAATCTACTTAATCACAAGAACCTTATAGGAACTGGAAATGAGATGCTTCAGGTCTACAACACTTAATTTTTTGAGACCACGAGATGTGGTGCAGTGTCATCCTGACTCCCTAAGTAGAATATTTTGGAGCACACACATGACTCTTATTGATAATGACCTAGCTTGCACACCTGCACCTTATACTTTGCTCACCTTAGTTGAATTGGTAGACGGCTGGATTTGCCTGCATGAGACACAAGCCAATGGAAACATCAGAAGTCACACATTGATGGCCATTGTACCCAACCTGATCCAATAGCCATGAGGTCTAAAGACAAAAGTTGTGGATGCAATAAAGCTTCAAAAGAGGGATAGTCTATTGGCTCAAGAGGAAAAAGTACTTATATAAATGCTATTGTATTTCTTATTCAAAAAAATGCAAAAGCAACAAACTCCAAAAAAGTGGACATGCCTGGTTGAAAATAAAATGCTTGCCAGAGTATGTATAAAGTTGTATAGTCAATAAGCCATCTTGAGCTTCAAAGTCATATGTATGTGAGCCTGTAGCCGGATGACATGGCTATACTGGTCAAGCATCCTAGGATAGGTAGCTACACTAGCTACCATCCATTCTTCTCTCCTCCTCTTCTTGAGCTAGTTGCACTTGAACTTAGAAGGGAATACCCTGCTTCTCGAGGAAAAGTTGTTGGATTAGGGAACTAGGGTCACCATGTTGAAGAAGACTGACTTTTACCACTTCAATCGAGGAGAGCTACATATCATACACACTATCCGAGATAGACTCATAGTCATAAGGGTTTACCCATGAGTTTGGCTTGTTATGACCTGGCTATTGAGGAGACTTGAACAGAGTTTTGTGATTCTCAGAGGTTGTTTTTTTTTCAAATCCAATATCCAGTAAGGTTCTGACCAAACCTAAATGTCCAAAGGTCCGATTGAGCTCCAAACTTTGATTTTGTGAAGACAAGTTTGAAATTAAAATTAATCCACTTTCTTTCCTTTTCTTTTCTTTATTTTCTTTTATGCACTTATTTCATAAGTGTTTGCTAGGGACTAGCAAAAGCAAGTATAGGGGTGATGGATCTCCATTTCATCACATGTAATCTTTCATTTTGATCTTTAAATCCTAGATAAATGCATATATAGATCATTAATTTGTTAAAATAAACATTGTGTTATTTGTACAAAATATTGTATTAATTATTGAATAAGCACTGTATGTATTGTCAAAATTAAAGAATAAAGAAAAGAAAAAGAATGAAGTATCAAAGACATGACCCTATCCCTCGAGACTTGGTCACCATGATGACTTAGTCGACAAGGAATAAAGTAGGGGGAGATAGGGTAGATGAATTGTACAAAAATCACATCGAAATCTTCATTCTTTATTCATCCATAATTAATTTTGGGGTCATATTTTATTATCTGCTATTTATACATCAAATCAATAAACTTTTTATGTGAAAGTTGTCGATAAAAGTACAAACAAAAATACAAAATTTATTTCACATTTAAATAATACGCAGTGCTCATTCTATACTCGGAATAAAATTCCAAACTCAAACTTCCCAGATTCATATCTTCTCCAAACTCGAAATGCACCAAAATCAACTTTAATTGTATATAACTTTTAATAAGCTATTTAATGAAATAGTTTCATTTAATTTGGAGTTAAAATACAAAAGTTAGGTTTTGGATCCCCATTGTACATTATACTTGAATAAATTAATCATTTTATTTACTCTTTATATTTTTCATAATTTATATTTTATAATTTTGTTAGTGATATTTATAATATATGTGCATATTTTGATACAATAAAACTATTGAAATAAATTAAAATAAATAAGCGTATATAAATATAAATGAAAGTACCATACATATACCTATGTAATTAATACATATGTTTATTTAAATGTACATATTATATCATTAAAATACAATAAAAAATATTTTAAAGTGTGTTTAAATAAGTTATAAATTATAAAATAAGTGTATAAAATAATAAAATTTAAAATATAAAATAAAACTAAAATAAGCTATATATAGGTAATATATCTATGATTATACATGTAAATAGTAACTCATAACGAATAGTTCCATAAAAATAAATAAAAATCGTAATGAAATACTACATAAAATTTAAACATTTCTTATTGTATAACATAAAATTAATAAATTCATTTACCGTTTATTATTCACTTTACAAGGCATTTGTGACTTGCATTTTCCTGGTTAGTCCACGTGGACCAACCAGATTCACCCAATTGTTGACTTCCGGTCAACTAGCTCCCCCGACGCTTTTGACTTGTCAGAAGTGTCTCTTCCCCATTTTTCCTCCATTTTTCTCGCTCGATCAATCACCCTTTTTCTTCGATTCTTCACACAAAATTCAACCTCAATCAATCCTAATTCTTGACAATACCATAAATCCTCCGTACATAACCTCGATATCCTGAAAATCATTGGTCAATAAGGGTTGTTGTTATGGTTTATTAATAAAGCCTTTTCCCTCTAAGCTTGAGTTTGATCCTTCTCTGAGCCCTGATTCCCCCTAGCTGTTGTGTGTGAGTGATCATGGTGATAATGAGGTTACCCCCGAGGCTTTGGCATGTGAATCGGAGGAAGAGGAGCAATCCAGGGCAGCTCTCCGATCACCTATGCTTCTTGGTGTCACAACCAGGTATAAGCTGTGCCTTTATCTTTCTTAGGTAGATTATGATTCTGTAATTTCAATTCTGCACTTCATTTCATCTTTAGAATATTAGAGTAGCTAAGATACAAATAGTTTTGTTAACTAGAGTTGCTAGGCATCCTACCATTTCATAATGAATTCGACTCATTCCGACTCCATTTTCACTCCCATTTGGCGTCCCTTCATTTTCTTCATCTATTTGACTCATTCAAGTCATTTGATCTCGATCAGATAAACCCACCAGTACCTCATCCCTCATCCTCACAGGAGCACTTTCATCTTTACCCATCTCACCCAAAACCTCGCCAATAATGGCCCAGACCTAATCGTTCATGTGTAGCAAGGCCTCCTATCCACTTTACAATTTTGGAGGACGCTATTTGAGGGGTCTTCGAAGTCCTGAACGAAGCTCCAGGTGGCCAAAGCTCTAAGGCCCTCCGTTGGGGACCAAACCCTTTTGAAGCATCCCCAAGCTGCGGAAGAACCAAGCAAAGATGTAGAACACCTTAGTAGATCAGGAGGAGCTTGGAGTAGAGAGGAAGAGCGAATCGAAGCAACGCACACTGTTGTTCTTGGTAGTTCTTCCAGGATACTCCAGAATCGTCCGATGATCAGTCCCACTCCAGATGTAGTAGACACCGCTAGATCTCGTCCCCTTCTCCACAGTCAGATCAGGGGAAGGATCTAATCCTAGTCGTCTGCCCGTGAATCATCATCATGCGCCATGGAGCCTCCACGTGCCCAAGTGAAGTCATGCCGACCGTTAACCTGCACACAAATAAAGGGTAATTTACATCGTACCCCCTCCACCTTTTTACTTTTATGTGTACTCCTATAAATATAACATGCAATGTAAATAATCATGGTTAAATTGCATAGATCCCCCCCCCCCCGTAATTTTGTGTATTTGCATATATATCCTTGCTAGGTCACCTCACGTGGACCCTCATGTGGGGTGCCATTTTGCATATAAGTCCCTAAGTTTTTTTTAATTGTAATATAGTTTATAAAATTTGAGATATAGTTGTTAAGTTCTAGGATATTTGCATGTACCTTCCTGTAGTTATTTTTAATTAACAATGCATCCTTTCCATCTTAAGCATTTTTGTGCATGTTTCTATAATTTTTATAAATATCATTTGTGCTCCAAAAATTATGGAAAAATAGGATAATGTACCTGGATATTTATTCTTTCACGTCATGAATTTTATTATGCATATTATGCACATTTCCTATTTATTAAAATCAAATGAGCCTATTTTGTCCCTGTCTAACTATAAAAATGCCAAAAAAATCAAAATACCTTTAAAAATCACAAAAAATTATAGTGTGATTATATTACCTGTATTGACTCCAGACCAAAAACCCCTAGAATAGAAAAAGAAAATCACCAAAAATAAAAAAACTCTAAAATCCAGATAAAATCTATAAAAATTTGCAAAAATAACAAATATATTAGTTTTTATTATATAATTATCTTTATATTATTTATTATTTATGAAAATAGTTTGAGAAATTTTGAGTACATTTAGTATTTTCAAATCTCAAAATAATTCGACTTATTTATTTAATCTCTGTTTTGGGATATTTTTGACTTAAAAATACTTAAAATTGGCATAAATGCTCGAAAAATTACAAAAACACTAGGAAAATATATTAAAAAACCCAATATATATAATTTTGTATTTTCATTATTTTAGGTATATTTATAATTATATTAGACTATCTTGTATTATATATCTATATTACTTATATATACCTATATTTTATATTAAAAAAGAAATTAAAAATCAGAAAATATAAAAAAGAAAATAAAATTATAAAATTAAAACATAATATATATATATATATATATATATTTGTAAATGAAAATCAATAAAGAAAATATACAAAACTAAAAACCCACATAAAAAGATTAAGAAGATAATTGTCTACATAATTCACATTGATTAGGAATAATCATTTATGTACTTGGCTACTTCTTTGTGGTTCGACCTCTACATGCTTATACATTCATCTTTGTTTGCAGAGTAAAATAAATTGGGCCTCACATTTATTAGGTTATTCATTTATTATTCATATATTATGGGTACTTGTTCATTGAACATGTGATTTTTTGAGTGCTTACCTCAGCGACAATCCATCTTCACTTATTCAGTGAGGATAAATTTACACCCTCGCAAGATCCATTCTCTTAAATGACAGGATACTGGATTAGATCTCCTGGTCTGATCGGACGACTGCCGGTCCGTGCATCCAACGATGTTGTAGCGCATGGAGCTTGATCTTCATCGGATGGCAGGGAGAGGCTCTAGAATAACAGGGAAGAACTCCTTGCTACCTGAGCTTCGATCAAACCTCCACATCACCTCCGACTACTGGATAAGGTCCCATGTGGCTTTTTTATCCACGATTCATCATCTCAATATATTGACCTCAGCAAAATCCCTGAGTAAAACCTCTAATAAGTATCAGTATAATAAATAAATTAATAAAATGACTCCTGTAAATAAAATACACTAATTACTTTATATTATACTGTACAAAATAAATTAACAATACAAAGCCATAAAATAAAGGAGTTTTTCACTTGTAAATAGTCCAAAACTTCATATATTATTAAAAAATTTCATTTCAACTCCTTTTTGGATAATTCTTTCTCTGGCATTTTCATAAAAATGTATTAAAAATACTAAAATACAAAACAAATTTCACCTCAAATAAATACTCCTAGATCTCAAAGAGAAAAAGTCTTAAAGTCCAACTTCTCGGCCAAATTCCAGCTCCGTATGAACTCCAAATTCACCAAACTCACTTTCAAAGATTAAGTTAGAAAATTATCTATCCAATGAAATGGTTTCATTAAAATCGAAGCTCGTTTGCAAAATATGGATTTTAGGACCTAGGTATACATTTTATATATTATACATATTTTTTTCTCATTTTTTATTTACTTTTCTTAATTACTAAAAAATAAAAAAAAATCATTTTTTATCTTTTATTTTATTTCTAATACTTTAATTTATTTTATTTTTATTTTGTAAATATATTATGTTAACAATACAAAAAAATAAAATTAGAAAAGTAAAAAAACATGTACATATTGTTTGTTTTATTTTGTAAATTCTCCACTCTCTTTTCTCTTTATTTCATTTATTTTTAGTAGCCAACTTTTTCTCTTTTTTTTCTTCTCTTTTCTTTTATTTTTTTCCGGTCTCTACAATAACTCCCATTCAACCCCACATTCTTCTTTTAACCTCCATTCAACTCCACCATCTCTCTAACTCCCATTCTTCATCTCTTTTACTTCTTCTCTTCATCCTCATTTTCCCATCCGCCATTCTTACAGAAAAAGGAGAGAACTCGTCGAGGTCGATCGGTGACAGCGTTCCACCCTGATACGAAGCAACGACCTCCTTTCATGTGAGATTCGCGGAGCTCCGCTCTGCGTTGCAGTTTCCTTCAGGCCGCTACGTAGCCTCGCATGTTCCGCCACATGCTCGAGGCCACGACAGGAGTTCAACATAGCTGCTCCACATTCCGGCGAAGATTCAGGTAAGTTTTCTATCTTGTTCGCATTTTTTAATTATCTAACGTTATTTTTTGTCTTTGTCTACCCCACCTTCATCATCTTCGTCATATTATTTCCATCACCACATTCAGCACACCATCATTCTCATCTTTTGTTTTTTCTCTGTTTAAGAAAACCCAAAAAAAATAAAAATCTGAAAATAAAAAAGTCCATTCACAACAGCAAAAAAATCAAAAAAGGAGGGAGCAGCAGCAGCTCTGTCGCCCCCCTCTTCCACGGCAGGCGCCGCCACCCGCCAAGTCGTCGCCACCTCCAGGCTCCTCTTGCGCCAACTCACACCGTCGAGCCTCCATGGCCTAGCTGTGGTGCCTCCGCGGTGCTCCTCCGCCGTAGTCGTGCCCCCTGCGCCTGCCATCGCTCGCAGCCTCCCTCCCGCGTCTCCACGTTGCCTTCCATAGCACGCCCTTCACCGATCCCTCTGCATCTACGCGCGGTCCCATAGGCCGTCTCCTCCGCCACTACACCACGACAGTCCTTCGCCGCCGCCGACCGTAGCAGGGCTGCCGTCCATCCCCCTTCCTATGCCCTAGCGACCTACAGAACGGAGGAGAAGGTTCATTTTTTATTTATGCAAAAATTACATTTGTTTTATTGCATGTTTCTAATATTAGAAAAAGGTCCCTGTGCATAGTTTTCTTGTATGTTTTGTGTTGTCAGAATTTGCATAGATACCCCTATGTTTATGTATTAATTTGGACTTCAATCTTGCATCGTTTATTTTAATGAAAAGTGTCATGATATTGAGTAACTAATTTTCTAGTATTTGAAAATTTAGTTGTATTTTTGTGAGCTCTGAATAATTAACTCAAAATGTTTAAGTGAAAAATTACATATTTTACCCAATTTGAGCTCTTAAATTCATATTTTACTCACGATTGCTCCAAAAAATTCACAAAAATCAGAAATGATACCTTAAAATATGTTTTAATTATTTTCCAAATTTTATCTTAATTGGAGTACTTTTGTGCCTTAAATAAATTGTAGAGTGATTTTCGCAAATGATTTTTAATAAATCTAGAGATGTTATTTTTGTGAAATTTCAACTCTCCTAGATTTCATATTTAAGTACCTTCTTGAGATAATTCATACTCTGGATAAATTGATATTTTGGATTTATTAGGAATTAATTACTCACTATCACTAAGTTTTTATTTAAAAATCCATAAAAATTATATACTATCAGAAACTTCCAAAAAAAATCCTGTAGCCTCATTGCATCATGTTCATATTCCAATCAAAACTTCATATTTTTTGCATTCTATTTGTGTAAAAAATTGTGTAAAAACCCATAAAAAGTGTGCATTTTTATTTGTTGTGTTTTAACCCCTAAAATTTTAAAAATATGTTTTGCATTCATTACTGGATTAGGTTTGTAAGAAAAATATAATTTGGCTAAATTGACTTAATTTCACATTAAAATTAATTTGGCTAAGTTGTGTACTTCTTTATTAACTTGATTCAATCACATTTTGTATTCGCTTTTATTTTTGCATTAAAAAAATACAAAAAATCAGCATTGGAAACCTTAACCTAAATTTTTCGAATTAACCCGAACTTGTTTGTTTACCTCCCTATGTTTGACCCCGGACTTTCCCGGGATATAAATTCAAGCCGAGACACTCTCCACGAAGATCTATTCTTGGTTCTGTTTGAATTGCTAAGTACTCGTATTACAACGAGTACAAATTATCATGTATTTTGCGGACACATCAGATGGTGTCGTTGCTGGGGAGGCAAATGGCTTACAGATTAATTTAGAAAATTAGATTTAGGTTTTCTCTCACTCGGGTAGTCTGACCCCTGAGCAACCTTATATTTATCCTATTTTTTCTCAATTATATCTCTGCTAATTTTGTATATATTTTGTTATTTATCTCTCTAATATAAATTTTATTTTCCTTATGAGGGTTCGGTTGCATCGGAGGTCGACGGGCGTGACGTGCATCGACTGCTGAAGATCTAGGAAATTTAATTTATTTTTGAGAGCATTTTATTAATTATTGTGTTGTAATAATTTTGGTAATTTTCTCATTTACAACAGCTCTTGTTTGAGAGCTCGCATTTGTATCTGGACTGAACATTTGACCCATTTGTGGTCGTGTAGTTGATTGACATAGAATAAGACTTGCACTCGCAACTCTTAGAGCATTTTTATTAGAATATTTTTATTGCTTTTGCTCGTAATCTTTATGAATACACATCACATTTAACGAGATGCAGTTAGACTGCAGAGCTATTAGTTTAAATTTACTTGTTCGTCACTCTCTAATAGAATTGTTTCTCTAGAAACGGTTTTCTTGTTTGCTTCTCATATAGTATAAAATTTCATGTCTACATTGCATCCCTCATGTAGAGCACGAGGATCACTGTAAATCTTCTAAACTAGGCATGCATCATTGATTTCATTACTTGCTTGGGTTTTTCTCAACTACCTTCACCTTGGTTTTGAAACTTAGGTTAAAAAGAAATCAGGACTGATCGTTAGGCATACCTTATTTGGTCGATTAATCAAGTGATAACCAAACCTAAAATTGGGACTGCTAATCATAGTTATCCAAAAAACTGACTAAAATTAACAATTGTTTTTGGGAGAGCAAAACCCTCATTTTGTGCTTGTGCTATTGTGATCATTGAGAGGTGATGACACATCCCTAGGATAGTGCCCAAAACCTACTTATAAGCCATGCGTAATTGGACGTCTATCTTGATTTAGCTCCTAACTAAAATTGAAAAGATAAACGGTCGGACTCTTGCGACCATCACTGTGTTGAGTAGGTGAACTCAGGGTTTACTCCTGTGTTTGTTTGTTCGTGTGTTGTTCGGTGCACTTGCACGGTTTCTCCCTCGATCCGCTTCATTCTCCCATCTCTCTTCCAAGATGTCAGAATATTGGTCATCATATCCATGTCACTCTTTTTCAACCATTCCGATCATCTCCACCCTCTAATTCCTCCTCATACCCAGACCCTGACCGCGAAGTCAGGACTCTGATTGACTTCTTTGCTTCTTCGTCCTTCTCACCTACCCACATTCTTACAGCCATGACCCGCATCCACCCTGGATTAACTCACCATATTCTTGTCCGTTTGCTGGAATCAAGGAGCAAATCGAAGAGCAAGCAACTGCTGAAATGAATGATTGGCAGAATCAGTTGCCCCCACAGACCTCATTCTCACCTTGAGTTGGGACTAGACAACAATTGACCTATACACATACCGACTTGTCCTTTGTGTACAACACGGTTGACCAAACAAATCGAATAGAGAGGCCCATACCATAAGATCTTCTTGACTTGATTGACCTGAGTGATCAAGACCACATTGACAAGCCTTCATATCACCCATTCGAAGAGCCGACATATGCAGGGGATTGGATTCATGCCACCGATCTAGAAGCCCCCTGTCTACTGACTCCATTTTAGAAGGCTTCGATCAACATCTGCCATACAGATGGGCCATACTCAACCCAACATTACACGCTTGAGTCAAGGTGTGTTGAGTATAGGAGCCTGAGTTCTCAGTAGTATCCTCCAATTGAGCAGACTTCTCTCATGATGTGTCATGAGAACTTATTGGAGAATGACATCTCTAGACCGAACAAGAGTCCAGATATGAAAGTGGATCATGGATTTCGTGGATTGAATTTTGAAAACCTAGAAGCCACCGGATTGACCACACGTCATGTACAACTAGAGTCCCTTCTACCTCCCTCTTCTACTAACCACTTTTCCTCCAAACTTGAGTCCGTACATTCTCCTATTCCTCCTTCACCTATCAAAAATACTAAAAAAAATTGAAAAACCTGAAAATACCATAAAAATTAAAAAGGAAAATATCTAAAAAAATAGATCATGTAGTTATGGAAGCGATTGATAGCGAGTTGACTTTTGAGCTTCCCTTAATAATGGTCATTGGACACTTTCCTGGCCTTAAAAGATTTGTGAGAGGTAAATTAATGCTTAAAAGGTCGGGAAATAATAGAATAAGGACTGAGAGACACATAATGTCTGTGGTCACTTATTTGGTGATAGGGAGAAAAACTAAGAGCCGTAGAGTGAAGAGGTTACCTAGGCTCGGTTGTGAAATCAAAGAAACTACTTTCACCCATGCAAGAATCGATGATGACTCATCGATAAATATCCTCCAGACCTCCATGTTTGCTAAGCTCAAACTCAGACTTGCCAAGAAGTCAAGAGAGATCATTCGGTGGCTAATATGTCCATTAACCGGTCGAGAGAAATCATTTCAGTCATCTTTACCTTTCAAGGTGCTCTACTGCAGGTAGACTTCACGATCATTGACATTGAGCTTCGAGGAGAGTTCACCCAACCTCTGATCATTCTCGGGAAGCCAATCTTACCCTTGGCTAAGGCAACTATAGATTGCGAGACTCGAGATCTATTTCTCTGCATTGGGAGCACTCTGACCTCACCCAATATTTGAGGACACACGTATTCTAAGGTAACTCATACCGTTGCAGACAACCGTGACCTCCTGAGAGACAGTTGTGTCCCATCTTTCTACTACACCTGGGATATCGACTGTCCAGACGACCATTGGTTCAGAGACTCCCTACACCTCCACATCACCCACTACTTGCATCACCACCACCGTGACAACTTATAGAGAGGACTCACAACTAGAAGCTGCCCTGAGTTGTACATGATCATTTCTAATTTCCTTGACTATTTAGATGATCTGATACATGAGCCGATAAATGTCAAGCCAACTGAGAACATTGTGTCATACCAGAGACGTATGCTGACCCTACAGGAGTATTACAATGCATATGGTGACTTATCTGATGATGAACCTCTGATTAGTACCTCACACACACCACTTCCAGGACCTACACCAAAAGAGACAACTGGGATCAAATTGGCCAATCTTGATAAATTGGTTGCTCCATCCTATAGTCGGTCATCCGGTAAGAAGAAGATGAGTATTGATTCCTCGAGGTGTTCCCCCAAACTCCTCAAGACTTAATACTCTCCTCTCTCTCTCTCTTGAAGCTTCAGGTTCTAGAAAATCGGATAAGGAAGTTTCCTTAGACATATAGGTCCGGATGATGTGATCTATATGAGTGAGCTCAGTTCGAGTGTTCTTAAGCCATACTTGAGTGAGCAGCCATGTGTTGACCATCATTGGATGTTCCCTACCCCTCACTATTATTCTTCTGAGGATAATTCTGATAGCGACACATGTGTATACTACCCACCCCCTCGCTCCCGCAAGAAGGTAAGTCACAAACCTTCTTGATCCTTGTATATTCTCACTTTCTCCTTGTATAGTTTTTTATCTTTCTTTTATTTCCCTCCCTCCCCCGTGATTAGCATCACTCACCCCAGTTCTGTATCGTTTTCATTTTGTGTCTATACTTAGTATGACTAGATCCTAAGTATAGGGGGTGAGTGACCCGAGTTGCTCCGTCTCTTCTTTTTATTTTCTTTTTGTATATTCTTTCCCACCCTCATAGGTCCCCCAATCTTGTGTTCTCTCCAATACTTAGGCTGACCAGAGCCTAAGTATAGGGGATCGATACCCGTTATGTCTTCTCCCACGCTCTTATATTCTTCTCCTCTTCTATTCTTTTCACCCACTTATGCTAAGTACGAGCTATGGCTTTTTGTCACCTAGTGCCATGAGGACATGGCACGTGATAAGTATAGAGGATTTTGTATATATTACATATATACTTCACCTATAGCTCATACTTTGACTTGTTTGTAATAAGGGGTTATGGGTAAATTGTTGTAAATAAGAGTTCTAACAAAAGATTTTTCATAAAACAAAACTTTTTTCATAAAACAAAACCTTTTAAAAAAGAAACAGAGAAATCAAAAATATTTTCAAAAAAAAGTCTTTTCAAAAAAAACTTTTTTTTTAAAAAAATGTATGTCCTTTCTTATTTACCTTTCTTTTTTAAAAAAATTGAAAAAAAGAGCAAAAACTTTTTTAAAAAATCTTCTTTCTTCTTTTCCTTTCTCATTTACCTTTCTTTTTCAAAAAAACCTTTTTCAAAAAAAATTCTTCTTTTCCTTTCTTTTTCAAAAAAAATCACAAAAATCAAAATCACAAAAAAACCTAACTAATAAGTTGGTTTAGTCCCTGACACTCACACATTCACATAAGACTTGTGATGTTCAAGAACACTTGGTTTATGAGATCTTGAGATTTTGAGTTAGCCAGCCTTAATCATTAGGGTTTTTGACTTAATTATTCATATTTTCTTAGTTTGAAAGATTTGTGTGATATATTGCATGCTTAGTCTCCACCTTAAGAATATGATCAGCACCTGACATACACGACTGCAGTTATGATGAGATGAGTTGAAATTTCACTTGAGGAATTGGGATGAGGGATTTAAGTTTGGACATGATTTTAGTATACTCGAGGATGAGATAAAATCTATGAAGGCTTCATGAAACCTGAGTGTTAGCACCTTTAGCCAGTACCAGAACATGGTTCTTGTACTATCTCTTGATATTTACCTATATTTCAGGGTGTGATGAAATTTAAAAATTGTGTTGATCGATGTGCACCAAATCTTGGTAAAAGCAGTGGAGCTATCCAAAAGCAAAGAAAAGAAAGAAAGAAATGTTGAAAGAAAAGCTCTCACCATACAAAGTCATATATCAAAGAGCTTCCACCAAAGGCGAGCGCTCCCAACCATTTTAATGTGTCCACTTGGACCACCGCTATTAGCACCAAGGAGCCGAGCTAGCATCCAAAAAGGGCCCTGCATCGTATTGTGATACAAGTCTGGGTGTAGAAGGTACGATTGGTACTCAAAAAAGACACACACCAGTGTACTCCCAGGAAAACAAGTGTAGATGAATCCAACTTCTCCTGACGGACACACTGATCAACAACCAAAAAATACATGTGTTGAGTTAATTAGGCACTCGAGAGGATCCATATTCCAATGAGGGGGAGAGATGAAATGACACAAACCTATACCCTCCATCAACTGGTGGCTTCCATCTACACTTTTAAGTCTGACAACTAAAGAGACGGTATATTAGATGCAAGAAATGGTTTATTCCCTAGTGTCGAGGATCAGGTTCTTAGGAGAGTCTCTTGGATTGGAACCTTGGGTGAAGTTGCAACTCTACTCTAGTAACTGCAGTCCACACTTAAAGTCATATCTGTTTTATATATGTATACAGAGAGAGTCTGATGATTAGGGAAATTGGATACCTTTTGATTATAGCTTGGTGCATCTTAGAATTTTAGGATATTTAAAATCGAGAGTTCTTGAACGGATCAAGTCTTGTATTCACATGCACACCTAGGGGTTAATCCAACTTATTCATTCTTTATTTGCTCGAGGACCAGCAAAGTTTAAGTATAGGGGTGATGAATCATCATCTAAATATATTCATCTTAGCAAAATCCCTGAGTAAAATATCTAATAAATGTCCATAAAATCAATAAATTAATAAAATGACTCTTGTAAATAAAATACACTAATTATTATATATAATATTGTAAAAAATAAATTAACAAAAAAGCCGCAAAATAAAGGAGTTTTTCACCTGTAAATAGTATAAAACTTCATGTATTTTTAAATAATTTCATTTCAACTCCTTTTGTGGCTAATTCTTTCTCTAACTTGTTCATAAAATGTATATAAAAACACAAAAACATAAAACAAATTTCACCTCAAATAAATATAAAATCGGAGCTCATTTACAAAATATGGGTTTTGGGACCTAGGTGTACATTTTATATATTGTACATATTTTTTCTTTTCCTATTTTTTATTTACTTTTCTTAATTACTAAAAAAATAAAAAAAATCATTTTTGTGTTCTATTTTATTTCTAGTATTTTATTTTATTTTTATTTTGTAAATATATATCGTTAAAAATTCAAACAAAAATAAAATTAGAAAAGTAAAAAAACATGTACATATAGTTTGTTTTATTTTGTAAATTCTCCAGTCTCTTTTCTCGTTATTTTATTTATTTATTTTAGTAGCCAACTTTTTGTCTTTTATTCCTTTCTTTTATTTTATTTTTTCCTTTTTCTACAATAACTCCCATTCAACCCCACATTCTTCTTTTAACCTCCATTTAACTCCACGATTTTTTAACCTCCATTCAACTCCACCATCTCTCTAACTCTCATTTTTATTCTCTTTTTATTCTTCTCTTCATTCTCATTTTCCCATCAGCCATCTTATAGAATAGGAGAGAGCTCATCAAGGTCGATCGGTGATAACGTTCCACCCTGATACAAAGTGACGCCTCCTTTCAAGCGAGATCCGTAGAGCTCCGCTCCGCGTCACAGTTTCCACCAGGTCGTTGCGCCGCCTCGCATGTTCCGCCACATGCTCGAGGCCACAATAGGAGTTTAGCGTAACTGCTCCGCATTCCGACGAAGATTCAGGTATGGTTTCTATCTTATTCTAATTTTTTAGTTATCCGACGTTATTTTTTCTTTGTCTACCCCACCTTCATCATCTTAATCATATTATTTCCATCACCACATTCACCACATCATCATTCTCATCTTTTGTTTGTGTCCCCGATTTAAGAAAATCCAAAAAAAATAAAAACAAAAAATCCATTCAAAGCAACAAAAAATAAAAAAAACTAAAAAAACAGGAGGGAGTAGCAGCTGCTCCGTCGCCCCCCTTGCTTCCACGGCAGGCGGCGTCGCCCGCCAAGCCGCCGCCACCTCCAAGCTCCTCCCGCACTCACATGCGCCACCGACCCTCCGTCGCCCAGCTGTTGTGCCTCTGCAGTGCTCCTCCGCCGTAGTCGTGCCTCATCGCACCCGCCATCGCTTGCGGGCTCCCTCTCGCGTCTCAATGTCGCTCGCCATCGCGTGCCCTTCATCGATCCCTCCACACCCACACACGGCCCCGCATACCATCTCCTCTGTCGTTGCATCGCGATAGCCCTCCGCCTCTGCTGACCGTAACAGCGCCGCCGCCCATCCCCCTTCCTGCGCCCTAGCGACCTGCAAAACGAAGGAGAAGGTTTAGATTTTTTATTTCTTGTTTCTAATATTATAAAAAGGTCCCTGTGCATAGTTTTCTTGTATGTTTTTGTTCTCAGAATTTGCACGGATACCCCTATGTTTATGTGTTAATTTGGACTTCAATCTTACATCGTTTATTTTAATGAAAAGTGTCATGATATTGAGCAACTAATTATCTAGCATTTGGATATTCATTTGTATTTGTGAACTTTGGATAATTAACTAAAAATGCTTAAGTGAAAAATTCTATATTTTATAAAATTTGATATCTTAAATTCATATTTTACTCACGATTGCACTAAAATTTTCACAAAAATCAGAAAGGATGCCTTAAAATATGCTTTAATGACTATACAAATTTCATCTTAATTGGATACTTTGAGCCTTAAATAAATTGTAGAGTGATTTTCGTAAATGATTTTTAATTAAATCCATATATGTTATTGTTGCAAAATTCCAACTCTCCCAGATTTTTCATTTAAATACTTTCTTGAGATAATTCACACTCTGGATAAATTGATAATTTGGATTTATTAGGAATTAATTATTCACTATCACTCTATTTTCATTAAAAAATCATATCTCATTAGAAAATTCCAAAAAACCAATGTAGCCTCATTGCACCATGTTTATATTTCAGTAAAATTTTCATATTTTTTCCACTTGTTTGGTTAAAAAATTGCGTAAAAACCCATAAAAAATGTGCATTTTTATTTGTTGCATTTTAACTCTTAAAATTTTCAAAAAATATTTTTTATTCATTACTGGATTAGGTTTGTAAGAAAAATATAATTTGTCTAAATTGATTTAATTTCATATTCAAATAAATTTGGCTCAATTATGTGATTTCTTATTAACTTGATTCGGTTGCGTTTTGTATTCGTATTTATTTTTTTCATTAAAAAATATTTAAAAAAATCCGCATTGGAAACCTAGACCTATGTTTTCCGAATGAACCTGAAGTTGTTCCTTTGCCTCCCTGTGTTCGACCCCGGATTTGCTCGGTATATAAATTCAAGTCAAGATACTCTTCACGAAGATCTATTCTCGGTTTTGGCCTTCGCTAAGTACCCGTATTACAACGAGTACAAATTATCATGTATTTAGCGGACACATCAGATGGTGCCATTGTCGGGGAGGCAAATGACTTAGGAATTAATTTAGAAAATTAGATTTAGGTTTTCTCTCACTCGGGTAGTCTGACCCCTGAGCTTCTTGTATTCATTCTATTTTTTCTCAATTATTTCTCTGCTAATTTTTGTATATATTTTGTTATTTATATCTTTAATATAAAATTTATTTTCCTTGTGAGGGTCCGGTGAACTTAGAGTGCATCAGAGGTCGACGGACATGGAGTGTACCGACTGTTGAACATCTAGGAAATTTAATTTATTTTGAGAGCATTTTATTAATTATTGTGTTGTAATAATTTTGGTAATTTTCTCATTTACAATGGCTCTTGTTTGAGAGCTCGCACTTGTATCCAGACTTTTAAAAAAACTTTTTTTTAAAAAAAGAACTTCTTTCTTCTTTTCCTTTCTTTTTTACCTTTCTTTAAAAAAAAACATTTTCAAAATTTTTTCTTCTTTTCCTTTCCTTTTCAAAAAAAATCACAAAAATCAAAATCACAAAAAAACCTAACTAATAAGATGGTGCAGTCCCTGACACCCACACATACACACAAGACTTGTGTTGTTCAAGAACACTTGGTTTATGAGGTCTTGAGATTTCGATTTAACCAACCTTAGTTATTAGGGTCTTTGACTTAATTATTCATATTTTTCCTAGTTTGAAAGATTTGTGTGCTATATTGCTGCTTAGTCTCTACCATAAGAATATGATCAGCACCTCACATACACGACTGTAGTTATGATGAGATGAGTTGAAATTTCACTTGAGGAACTGGGATGAGGGATTTGAGTTTCGATATGATTTTATGACACTCGAGGATGTGATAAAATCAATGAAGGCTTCATTAAACCTGAGTATTAGCACCTTGAGACAGTATGAGAACATGGTTCTTGTATTATCTCTTGATATTTACCTATATGCCTGGCTGTGATGAAATTTAAAAAATTCTGTTGATCGGTGTGTGCCAAATCTTGGTAAAAGCAGTAGAGCTATCCAAAAGTGAGGAAAAGAAAGAAAGAAATGTTGAAAGAAAAGCTCTCACCATACAAAGTCAGATATCATAGAGCTTTCACCAAAGGCGAGCGCTCACAACCATTTCAAAGTGTCCACTTGGACCACCACTATTAGGACTAAGGAGTCGGGCTAGCACCCAAAAAGGGCTATGCATCGTATAGTGATACAAGTCTGGGTGTAGAAGGTATGATAGGTACTCAAAAAAGACACATCCTGGTGTACTCCCAGGAAAACAAGTGCAAATGACTCCAGCTTCTCTTGATGGACACACTGATCAACAACCAAAAAAATACATGTGTTGAGTTATTAATGCACTCAAGAGGATCCTTGTTCCAATGAGAGGGAGAGAAGAAATGACACAATTCTATGCCCTCCATCAACTGGCCTATTCCCTAGTGTTGAGGATCCTTGTTCCAATGAGAAGTCTGACAGCTAAAGAGACGGTGGATTGGATTCAAGAAATGGTTTATTCCCTAGTGTTGAGGATCGGGTTCTTAGGAGAGTCTCTTGGACTGGAACCTTGGGCGAAGTTGCAACTCTACTCTTGTAACTGCAGTCCACACTTAAAGTCATATCTCTATTATATATGTATATAGAGAGAGTCTGATGATTAGGGAAATTGGATACCTTTTGACTAGAGCTTGGTTCAGCTTAGAATTTTAGGATCTTTAAAATCGAGAGTTCTTGAACGGATCATATCTTGTGTTCACATGCACAGTTAGGGGATAATCCAAGTTATTCATTCTTTATTTGCTCGAGGACTAGCAAAATTTAAGTATAGGGGGATGATGAATCATCATCTCAATATATAGATCTTAGCAAAATCCCTGAGTAAGATCTCTAATAAATGTCCATAAAATCAATAAATTAATAAAATGACTCTTGTAAATAAAATACACTGACTATTGTATATCGTATTGTATAAAATAAATTAACAATAAAAAGCCACAAAATAAAGGAGTTTTTCACCTATAATAGTTCAAAAGTTCATATATTTTTAAATAATTTCATTTCAACTCCTTTTAGGCTAATTCTTTCTTTAACTTGTTCATAAAAATGTATATATAAATACAAAAATATAAAACAAATTTCAACATAAATAAATACTCCTATATCCCAAAGAGAAAAAGACGTAAAGTCCAACTTCCCGGCCAAATTCCCGCTCCGTATGAATTCCAAATTCACCACACTAACTTTCAAAGTTTAGTTTAGAAAATTATTTATCCATTGAAAGTGAAATAGAGACTCCTACGACCTCCATCCAGACGTTATTTTTTTAACGGTCGCAGGATTTTTTAAATCAGCCCTATCTGGATGAAGGCAGTAGGAGACTGTTTCTGACGAAATTCAAATGGCATATAGGAGGGATATAGGGATGAATATACATGGTGATATTTTTCAAAAAATAAAATAAAAAAATTGACAAAAAATTGGGCGGGGCTGCCATGTTGGCTGCCCCCAGGGGGCAGCCCCATTGACCCCATATATTAAACACATTTTTTCTCATTTTTTATTTACTTTTCTTAATTACTATAAAATCAAAAATCATTTTTTCAATTTTATTTCTAGTATTTTGTTTTATTTTTATTTTGTAAATATATTTCAATAAAAATAAAGAAAATAAAATTAGAAAAGTAAAAAAAAACATGTACATATTGTTTGTTTTATTTTGTAAATTCTCCACTCTCTTTTCTCTTTATTTTATTTATTTCTTTTAGTAGCCAACTTTTTTCTTATATTTTCTTTTCTTTTATTTTATTTTTTACTTTCTCTACAATAACTCCCATTCAACCCCACATTCTTCTTTTAACCTTCATTCACCTCCACCATTTTTTAACCTCCATTCAACTCCACCATCTCTCTAACTCCCATTCTTCTTCTCTTTTTATTCTTCTCTTCATCCTCATTTTTTTCCATCCGCCATTCCTATAGAAAAAGGAGAGAGCTCATCGAGGTCGATCGGTGACAACATTCTACCCCGATACGAAGCGACGACCTCCTTTCAGGCAAGATTCGCGGAGCTCCGCTCCGCGTCGCAGTTTTCTCCAGGCCGCTGCGCAGCCTCGCATGTTCCACCACATGCTCGAGGCCACGATAAGACTTCAACATAGCTGCTCCGCATTCCGGCGAAGATTCAGGTAAGGTTTCTATCTTATTCTCATTTTTTAAATTATCTAACGTTATTTTTTATCTTTGTCCACCCCACCTTCATCATCTTCATCAAATTATTTCCATCAGCACATTCAGCACACCATCACTTTCATCTTTTGTTTGTGTTCCCTATTTAAGAAAAGTAAAAAATAAAATTTTTAAAAAATCCATTCACATCAGTAAAAAAATAAAAAAAAACAGGAGGGAGCTGCAGCGGCTCTGCTGCCCCCTCTTCCATAGTAGGTGGCACCATCTGCCAAGTCGTCGCCACCTCCAGGCTACTCTCACGCTCATGCACGTCGTCGACCCTCCGCCGCCCAGCTGCGGTGCCTCTGCGATGCTCCTCCACCGTAGTCGTGCCTCCCTGCACCCGCCATCGCTCGCAGCCTCCCTCTCGCGTCTCCACATCGCCTGCCATCGTGCACCCTCCGCTGATCCCTCCACACCCACGTGAAGCCCCGCAGGCTGTCTCCTCTGTCGTTGCACTACGACAGCCCTCAGCCTCCGCCGACCACATTAACACCGTCGCCCGTCCCCCTTCCTGCGCCCTAGCGACCTGCAGAAAGAAGGAGATGGTTCATTTTTTTATTTATGTAAAAATTACATTTGTTTTATTTCATGTTTCTAATATTACAAATAGGACCCTATGCAATGTTATCTTTTATGTTTTTGTTCTTAGAATTTGCAAGGATACCCCTATGTTTATGTGTTAATTTGGACTTCAACCTTGCATCTTCTTTTTTTTAATGAAAAGTGTCATGAGGTTGAGCAACTAATTCTCTAGCATTAGGTTATTTACTTGTATTTTTGTGAGCTCTGGATAATTAACTAAAAATGTTTAAGTGAAAAACTCTATATTTACACAATTTGAGCTCTTAAATTCATATTTTACTCACGGTTGCTCCAAAAAAATTCACAAACATCAGAAATGATGCCTTAAAATAAATTTTACTTAATGTAAAAATTTCATCTTAATTGGAGTATTTATGTGCCTTAATTAAATTGTAGAGTGATTTTCGTAAATGATTTTTAATTAAATCCATAGATGTTATTTTTACGAAATTCCAACTCTCCTAGATTCTTCATTTAAGTCCTTCTTGATATAATTTGCATTCTGGATAAGCTGATATTGTGGATTTATTAGGAATTAATTACTCACTATCACTCTATTTTCATTAAAAAATCCATAAAAAATCATTTATTGTCAGAAAATTCCAAAAATATAATGTAGCCTCATTTCATCATGTTTATATTCCAGTAAATTTTCATAATTTTTGCATTTTGTTTCGGTAAAAAAGTACGTAAAAACCCCATAAAATAGTGTGCATTTTTATTTGTTGCATTTTAACCCCTAAAATTGTAAAAAATGTGTTTTGCATTCATTATTGGATTATGTTTGTAAGAAAATTATAATTTTGCTAAATTGACTTAATTTTATATTAAAATTAATTTGTTTAATTGTGTGCTTTCTTATTAACTTGATTTAATTACGTTTTGTATTCACATTTATTTTTGCATTAAAAAATACAAAAAATCCACATTAGAAACCTAGACCTAAGTTTTCCGAATTAACTTGAAGTTTTTCCTTTGCCTCCCTGTGTTCGACCACAAACTTGCCCGGGATATAATTTCAAGCCGAGACACTCTTTACAGAGATCTATTCTTTGTTGTGGTTGATTCGCTAAGTGTCCGTATTACAATGAATACAAATTATCACGTATTTAACGGACACATCAGTGGCCCAAAATGTTTTAGATGCCCTTCCATGTCGGCTGGAGTGGTCAAATGGACCCGGGACCCATCGGAGTGGTCCTAGATGGTCAAGGAAGCTCAGGATGTTGGGGAACCTTCAGCTCAGTAAAGTTTTACCAAAAGGGGGCTTCTAGGTCCAAAATATGCATGGTTATCTTCGCAGATAAAATGGGTGGTTCTGGGCCGAATTTGGTGTGGAAATGAGCGAGGATGGAGTGCAATAGAGGGTCTCGATGGATGGCAGTGGAGGGAGACACGATCATTCGATCTAGAGTGGATCAAGGTGAGTGGAGGTTCCCAAGGCGTAGGAAATGTGATGGCGAAGCTGCTCGAGGTGTTAGGAGAGGTGGAGCACAGTCAAGGATACATGGAATTAGTGGAGCTCCGACGAAGTACGATTTAGCTATTTAATGAAATAAAAAATAAAATCGATCGAAATAAAACCTAAGTTAGACCATTGCTATTGCTAGGAAAGAAAAGAACAAAAACCTAGGGATCTACTCGAAGAACATGGACCAAGGAGGAGCTCCAGCGAACGTGTCCAGCGAGCCCAGATCACTAACTTTAGGGCCTCTTCCTCCACGTCAAAAGGTCCAATGAGCTCACTGATGTCACCATCAAACTAGGGCACGAGAAATCTTGGGGATTTCTATGTTGACATGGGATCAAATATGAAATGGAGGAGTAGGAGTTTATATACATGGGGGTCGTTGAGTAGAGTTTTCTCGTTGAATAAGGCTCCATTGATCAAGGAGTGATCACGACGTGAAAGATTAATGATCAAGGAGCCATTTTGCTAAAGGAATCATTCCCAGAATATGCAAGGAGCATCAGGGAAAATTGAGGAAACAAGGCGGTAAACAACTATAACATGCCTAGGGCACCAGAGGGGCCAGTTGACCGGTGGTTCAACCAAGGTCGAGTTCTCATTGAGCCACGTCATCCCCTAAATGCCAAAATGTGGGAAATAATCCTTTATTAATTCAAGTTAAAATAGTAAATTATTTATTATTTATTCTTAAAATATGAAAAATATTTATTATTTTATTTAATATTTTATAATTATTTTTATTTATTTATTTGAGTTAATTTATTATGTATTACTTTTTCCATGTACAAATATGTATATTAACCTATATATAGTTTTTTTATTTTTATTTTGTATTTTGTATTTTATTATTTTATACACTTATTATAAATTTATAACTTATTTAAATACACATATATTTTTATTATATTTTCTTGAAGTTATTTGTTAGCTTAAATAAATATGTATATATATTATATAAGTATATACACGTATAATTCGTCTATATATGTATACTTATTTATTTCAATAAAATTTAAATTATTTTATTTTATTTTAATTATATATATGTATTTTAAATAATATTTACAAAATTATTAAAAAATAAGGAAGTGAAAAATAAAAGAGATAAATATAATGATTATTTTATACAAGTAGATTGCACAATGAGGGCTCAAAGCCTAACTTTTGCATCTTAACTCCAAATTGTATGAAACTACCTTAATTAAATAGCTAATTTACTTTTAAGCACATTAAAGATGAGTTTGATGAATTTTGAGTGTGTATGGATAGGTCTGGAAAGTTTTCTTTACACCTTTTTATTTTGAGTGTCTAGTGCAAAATGTAAATTATTTTTAAATGAAATAAAATTTCGTATTTTTCTTTGCATTTTTATATAAAAGTGTCATGTTCAGAGTTTATTAATTTTAGTGTAAATAATAAAAAAATAAAATGGGTACCAAAACCTATTTATTGATGAATTGAAAATTAGGGTTTGAGGTGTTTATTGGCCCTTATCTCCCCCTACTTTATTCCTTGTCGACTCAGTCATCATGATGCCTAGGTATCATGGTTTAGGGTCTTTCAATACTTACGGTATTTCATTTAATTTAATTTTCTTTTTTATTCTTTTATTTTGGAATTAATTACAACATTTTATACAATATTTTCAGTATAAATATTGAGTTATTTCTATAATTTAGTGCTATATGAATGCATTTCACTAGGGAATTAAGACTAAAATGAAAGAATAACGATGATGAAATGGAGATTCATCACCCCCTATACTTGCCTTTGCTAGTACCTAGTAAACACTTATGCCTATAAGTACAGAAAAGAAAAAGAAAGAACTTGGAACAATATTCGATTCTTGAATTTGTCTTAATAAAATCAAAGTTTGGATCTCAGTTAAGACATTTGGATTTTTTGAACATCACTGCATCAAGGTTAGGAAATGTGACATAACAACCCTTAGGTTCCATAATATCATTCGGGTTCTCTTCACATTCAGGTCGGAGCCATCCTCTCGGTCGCATACTCTTGTAACTTTGAAATGACAGATCCTTGTGTGTGGATTTTTCAGCTCTTCCCAGACAAACTGCTGAACTATAAAAGAGTTTGCTCTCTTGGTATCTCTTCCTCGTGGAGACAGATATTTCCTTTTAAGGTTAGGTGATACCGATATTTACAACCGAAAGGGGAAGAAGCTATAAGAATTGAGAAAAGAAGTGGGAATGGACTAGTGTAGTCTTCATTCCCTTGTGAAGCACGGTTTGTGTAACCGAGTCTTCACCAAGAAGTGGGCTTTTTTTGGAAGCTCATATTTTTATGGAATTTTTGATGTAGGCTTTTTATTTGAATTTTTCTTGGACTTTGCATTGCTCTACATTCTTGTTTATACCCTGATGGATATAGAGTCTTTTGGTACATCCATTATTTGGGGTCTTGAAAAAGTTGCACGAGCAGACCATTCCTCATCTGAAGCATTGTCTCAATCCAACCTCCAGTCTTTAAATAGCATGGCTATCAGAAAAAGTGGGTTAGAGTACTAGAAATCGACAATCCCCAAGAATGGTTCTTGAGCCACCCTTGAGAAAGCATCCTAGCATCGTCTTGACTTAGTGATAACTGGGATTCTATGAGGGTCAAAATATGTCTCACACAAGGCAGAGTTAAAGTCGTTGTGGCGACCACTCATGAAATCCCAATTAATCAACAATTAACCCACAATAAATAAATCAAGCAATGAAATGTAAATGTGGAGTTAAAATTTATTACAAAGGATGTGTATAGTGTGCAACCATGTAGAGGTCAAACATAAGGAGCACAAAGGATATATCAAGCAAATTAATGCACAAAAAGTGATTGTGAAGTATTTATCTATATGTTCTTTTTTGTGGGTTTTTAGATTTTTTAAATTTTTCTATATTTTGATTTTAAATTTACTGTTTTTCTATTTTCTTTTTATGTTTTTATATTTTTATATTTTCTTTTTCTTTTAACTTATATATAAAGCTATATGTAGGATATATATACAATATAAGATAGGGTAGATATAAATATTAATAAAAATGATCAAAATACATAAAATAAAATATTTTTAGGTTTTCAAAAAAATTACTGTTTTTGTGTTTTTTTAGAAATTTTGCTAATTTATATATATTTTAAATTGAAGAATACCATAAATATAGGTTTAAATAAATATCCATAATTGAAATGAAAATTAAAAATATCAAAAGATGTCAAAAATTTTCGACAATAATTTTAATATAATAATAATATATAGAAAATTCAGAAACAAAAAATATAATTTTTGGGATTCTTGGGAATTTTATATATTTTTAAGGGTTTTTTGGGTTTTTCAATTTTTAAGTAATATATTTTATAATTTATAGGGATTTTTGGTCTAGAGTTATAAAATAACTAAATAAACATAAAATATATTTTTTTGGATTTTTTTTGAAATTTTTTTATAATTTTTATGGATTTTCCAGTGTAGATAAGGATAAAAGGGGTTTTTTTATTTTATAGAATAATAAATATGTCTAAAATTGCAAAATAAAATATGTAACATGAAATTGTGTGCAATCAGGAGTCTACAACTATTTTTGTGGATTTTTTAGCAATATAGCTATATTAATTAAATACAAGAAATAAAGAGAAACTATATTACTAGCAGGGGTCTTTTGTAAATAAAAAAATTATGGGGGCTAATATACAATTTTGCCAAAAATATATAACATGCACAAAAAGTTTCCAGATTAAAAATAATTACCCAAAAGTTTCGGGGCACGCCTGCAAAATGTCCCTCACGTGGGGCATCATGTGAAGTGACGTGGCATGGACATACTTGCAATTACTAGAAGCTCAGGGGCCTACTTGCAAAATTTTAAAAATATAATAACGTCCTATAAAAGTTTGGGTCTTAATAATTAAGTACAAAAATAATTGGGGGTGCTATTTGTAAAATACCCAGACAACAGCGGGAACGGACATGCACGATCAACTCACTTATCCACGTGTCAAGCCCAGAGCGCCTGATGCCGCTTCGCAATGAGCGTTGCGATTAGATCATCTGGGATGACGGTGAAGAGCTCGGTTGATCCAACGGTGGCTGCTGCAACTGGGGTGAGGCATTGATACAATGCCGGAGAGCTTAGGAGGAAGAACATAGATGAACTCCGCCGAGGCAAAGTTCTCCTAGCTTGTTCTCCCACCTTCGATGGTCCGTGAAGCTCCAAAATGGCCAGAAAGCCTCATGCGGTGGTTCTCTAACGTTTGGTGGCGTCAAAAGGGGTCGACGATCTCTAGAGTTCTCCTACAGTGGCGAGGTCAAGGAGGGACTCCAAGAAGCTCCGGCGAGATGCAAAATCACCTCCAGGAGATATTCTCGCTCCAGGTACCTGTAGAAGGTGTTAAGAGGGTCGAGGGCAAAATGCCTCGACCCCTAGATGATGAAATAAGGCGGGGATGGCTCGGGTGGTCGAGCTCCGGCGATGTAGAGGAGAGGGAGCTCAGGATCCTGCTCTGTATAGGAGGAGGTTGAATGGAAGGTGGAGAATCGGCGAGAAGCAGAAGGGGAATGAAATGAGGGTGGTTGGTGAGTCAAGGAAATAGTGGGTGCACAATGAAGGGTTCGCCGGAGCGGAGCTTCAGCGAACTACAAACGATGGGATCTAAGCAGCTAAACATAAAATTAAAGGCAAGAAACGATACCTAGGGCTAAAACTAAACTAAACATGCAAGAAAATAAGTACCTCGCTGTCCGGAGCCACGAAGAACATACCTGGACAGTGAGCTCGCCGAAGGTGGTGGAGACCACCCTCAACCAGGACAAACTCCGTCGCGGAAGAGCCGGAGAGGAAGCTGTGACCTTCCTCTATCCTGGGCACCAGGATGGAGAGGCTAAACATGGTCAAAAGGGGTTCAAATAGATAAGGGAAGTCGGGGGTTGGCTATGTACAGATGGTCGAGTGGGTGTAGAGATCGATGTGAAACAGGAGATGTAGTGATCCAAAGCCCAAGATAATTTATGGGCGTGTATGTACAAGGAAGGGAGAAAACATGCTTCAACAGCGAGCCCAATCGATGAATGCATCGATCAGGGAAAAAGGGTAAAGAATGGTCAAAAACTAGGTTCTGACACGAGCTGCAGGCGGGTCAAAGAGTTGACCGAAGTCATCTCTCCCCGCCATATGGTTGGTCCATGTGGACCAACCAGGAAAAGCAGCCCGAAAAAGAATTAAAAAATCTAAAATAATTATTAAATGATTTTATTAATTTTAAGTTATAAAAAAATTTTCATTATTTTCTAAGTTATTTTATTATGATTTTTATTTATTTTTTAGGGGTCATTTATTATGAGTTACATTTTAGGTGTTATATATAGGTATATTTATCTATGTGTTTAAGTATTTTTTTTATTTGGTATTTTTATTTTTGTTATTTTAGTCATCATTTTATATAATTATAAATTATTTTTAGATATATAAATATATTTTTATTATATTTTTCCGAAATAATATATACACTTGATTAAATAAGTATATTTTTTATATAGGTATAGATATATGTATTTTACCTATGTATTATATACTTTATTTTATTTTAATGTTTTATTTAGTGTTTTATTATAGCTTTGATATTTATATAAACTATAAATAATATTTACAAAATTAGAAAAATATAAAATTATAAAAATAATAAATAATAAATAAAATTAATATTTTAATCGGGTATATTATACAATAGGGGTTCAAAAACTAGCTTTCACACCTTAACTCCAAAACATATGAAACCACCTTCATTAAATAGCTTATTAAAAGTTATATACAATTAAAGGTAATTTTGATATATTTTGAGTATTTATTTGAGAGATATGGGTCTGGAAGTTGAGATTTTGGAAACTTATTTAGAGTATAACTTTTATTCCGTATATTATTTTTTTGTAAAATCAATTTGTATTTTTCTATATTTTATTATCTACAATTTCATGTACAAAGTTTCGTTATTTGAGGTATGAAAAGTGGAATATAAAATAGGTCCCAAAAATGAATAATAAATGAAAAAATAAAAAAGGATTTTTATTGTATTTGGACCCTTATCTCCCCCTACTTTATTCCTTGTCGACCTAGTCATTAAGATGCCTAGGTCTTGAGGTTTAGGGTCATAAAATATCTTTGATATTTTATTATTTTTCTGTTTTTCCTTTATTCTATAATTTTGGCATTGAAAACAACATTTTATACTTATTTTGTACAACAAATGATGAATCTAATTTGCCTAAATTAGATGTATTTACATGTATTTACTAGGGTTTTTAAGACCAAAATGATAGAATAAAGGTGATGAAATGGAGATTCATCACTTAGACTCCAAGATTTTTCAATAATCCATATGGGTTGAGCTAAGTGTTAAGTGTGAGGTTTCTAGTCAAGTCACTATCTCAAGAGTCTTACATATGATATGAAGGGTTCTAGTTAGACACAATGAATCAACTCATGAACATAGTCTCATGGAACCTAAAGAATTAAGACAAGGTGACCTGAAGTATCCCAATTCCAATCCATAATGGGTTCCTCTAAAATTAAGTGTATTAAGGTATATACCAATCTTCAATATTCAGATTTTGTTTCAGACTTGTTCAATTGTCTTGATCATTATGAAAAAATCCAGATGCTATGTACAATGCAATAGAAAATCTTTTTGTGAAACCATGGAATTTTGGAAAAAGTTTGCAAACTTTTATGATGATTTTTGAAAAGATTTTGCAAAAGTTTATGGGTTTTATTTTTTGCAAATTTTTAGGGATTTTTGAATAAAGGTTAGTAACAAAAATATTTGCAAATATTTGCACAGGATTGCTTCTACATTTACAAGAGTGAAGGTGTATTTTAATCGGCAATTTTATACAAGCTGACTATTAGTGATTATTTACAATATTTATATACATGTTTTGTATATCTTTCTAAGTATATTTATTTGAATTGTTATTTACGTAAGGCTCTCAAAAAAAATTAAATCATTTTCGCAAACATTTCGAAAACTTAATTTTGCAAATAATTTGATAAATATTTTTAAAAACTTTTACAAAGTTTGAAAATCATTTGTAAAGATTTTTCAAACAATATATATAGATTTTTCAAAATATTTTTGCAACCATTTTCAAATCATTTCCAAATAGATTTTCAAATTTTTTATTTACAAATAAAAAAATTTGGACAAACAAAAGATTTTTACAAATATTTGTAAAAGGTTTTGCAAAAGTTTCAAACAATTTTCAAAGAAATTGTCAAGATACTTTTCAATCATTTTGAAATCATTTTGCAAAACATTTTTAACCTAATTTATTACTTGCATTTATAAAGAAATATGTTTGTTTTATTAGCCAGCCATATTATTGAAAATACTCTAGTACGAGCTATAATTAAAGTATATACAAAGTATATACGACCCCCTATACTTAGCTTGAGCTATGCCCTAATCGATCAGAGAGAAAAGAGGAAGACATAACTTGTACTAAGTATAAAAAAGCCTATACTACAACGACTAAAGAATGAAAGAGTGAGAAGTCGACTATTCCTCCTAAACTTAGGATCAAATAATCCTAAGTATAGCAAAATATGATGTACGAAATCATCAGCTCGACTTGTCTCCTCTATACTTAGGGTAAAATATCCCTAAATATAGTATATCAAGAGATTAGGAGACAGGTGAGGCATTAAGGATTAAACAACTCGGGATACTCATCCCCACTATACTTTGGACAAAGTATGTCCTAAGAATAATAGTGATGAAAGGGATGAGTACATGTTGACTCTGATTCAAAGAGGGTCTAAAAAAGTATCCTCACTGGAAGAATGGTGATGACAGATTATCGTTGAGGCTACCACTCACCAAGAGCGAATCAATCAACAATTAACTCACATATATAAATCAAGCAATGAATAGCAAAAATGTAGAGTTAAAATTTATTATAACTTTACAACAAATGTGTATAGTGTGTAAGCATGTGTAAAGGTCGAACACATGGAGCAAATGGTAGATTGGGTAATAATCCACAAAACTTGTTCTCTTCTCTTGTCTTTATTCTACTTTTGTGTGGGTTTTTCATAATATATATATTTTGGAATTTTTGTATTTTTTTTAAAATTTTATACTTTTGTATTTCCTTTTTATATAATCTGGTTTTTTATTTCATTTACCTTTTAAATATATAATATAAGCTTGTATGTGGATATATATATATATATACAACAATGTTAATAAAATTGTAAAGGCTACTAAAAATAAACAAAATATGTGAAGTAAAAAATTTTTGGGTTTTATATAATTTTCTAATATTTTTTTGTTTTTCTGGATATTTTGCATATTTTTAGGTATTTTAAAATAACAAATATCCCCAATCATGGATTAAATAAATAAGACAAATTGAATTGGAGATTAAAAACAACAAATCAAGTACAAAATTCTGCAAATCAAATTTAATAGATAGATAATATATAGAGAAAATTCAGAAAGAAAATGCATATTTTTGGGATTTTTTTGGGAATTTTTCAAAGTTTTTACTAGATTTTGGAGATCCTCAATTTTTATGCATTTTCATTTTCTATTTTTAGAAGTTTTGGTTTGGGGATATAATATATTAAAATAACCAACCTATTTGGGGGGGGATTTTCAGAACTTTTTCTATTTTTGATATTTTCTAATTCAAACAAGGGCAAAAACGTGCACATTTGAATTTTCATAAATAGTTAAAACACCTAAAATGTTAAAATTAAAATATGTTGTTAAGTACATGTTAGCATGCATCTAACCCTTTTTGCATAATTTTTGGAGCACGGATGATATTTTTAATAAATGGAAATCATGCTCAAAAATACATGTACTAGAGAGAGCATATTTGCAATTAAAAAAAGTCAGGGGAACATGTGCAAATTTCTCAGAAATATACAACTAATGTTCACGTATTAGACTAAACATAAATACAAAAAATGTCATGGTATACATGCAATTTGCCCAGCTCACGTAGGACGACATGTGAGCTGAGCTTGACTGGACCTATGTGTAATATACAATAAGTTTATGGGCCTCTATGCAAAATATACACATTTATTTAAACTACAAAATTTAATTACAGAACTAAGTAAACAATACAAAAAGGCAGGGGGCTTAGTTTATAGTTTACCCATGATGCGCACGAGGAAACAGTGGAGATTAGATTACTAAACGCAATCGGACGGCTCTGGCGCACGATGTTTCATCCTGTATCCATCGGTTGTGATTAGATTTGGAGTTCGATCGAGGATCGGACAGTGACTACTACTCTGGAAGAACGGGGAAGAACGACGAGCTCCTTATCCTTCGATCGATGATTGCTCTGGCTTCTAATGGTATTCTTAGATGATCTTCGGCTCTACACCTCCGGGGGATGATTGTTTAACCCGAAAATCTAGCGGTCTTGTGCTCCACACGAGGTGGGAATACAATCGTCGAATCGACCACACGAAATCCGGATTAAAACAACAATTAACCCACAATTCAGAATAAAGCAATGAAAGTAAATGCGCGGAGTTAAAATTTATTATAACTTTACAAAAGATGTGTATAGTGCAAGTAGTGTAGAGTGTCGAACAAAGGAAGCAAACATATAGATCGGGCAATAATTTGCACAAAAATGAATGCGATCAGGTTGTCTATGTTTGTGCTATTTTTTGTGGGTTTTCAATTATTTAAATTTTTTTACTTTAGTTTTAATTTTATATTTTATATTTATTTTTAATTTCCTGATTTTGTATTTTCTTTTTATATGTTATATTTTTTGCATTTTCTTTTTCTTTTAAAAGAGGAAATAAGATATTTTTACAATAAAGAAAAGAGAGAGAGAGAGATAATGTATATATAAAAATAGGTAAAAATAATCAAAATACAGGAAATAAAATATTTTTGGGCTTTTTATAACTTTTTAATGTTTTTGTGATTTTTCTGTATTTTTTTTCTAATTTATTTGGTACTTTTAAAGTTACAAATACTCAAAATAGGGAATAAAATATAAATCTGAAATTAAATTGGAGATAAAAATAGTAAATAGTAACACAAAATTCTCCAAATTAATTTTAAAATAAAGATAATAAATTGAGAAAACTAAGAAACTGAAAATAGAATTTTTGGATTTTTTTATAGATTTTATAAATTTTTATAAAGGTTTTTAATGTTTTCCTATTTTTGAGTTTTCTTTTATATTTTTTAGTGATTTTTGGTTTGAATGTTAAAGATGCAAAAACGCATAAAATATATTTTTTAGGGAATTTTTCAAGGTTTTTTTTTCATTTTTATGTATTTTCTAATGCAATTAGGGATGAAAATGCAAGTTTTTGATTTTTTACAAATATTAAAATGCAGCAAAAATGTAAAATAAAAATATGGCATGATTGTGCAATGAAACAGAAACCTAAATATATTTTTGGGGATTTTTAGGATTTTATAGATGCATTAAATAAATATTATAAGCAAAAAATGCAAACTTGGTAGGGGTATTTGTGTAAATATCAATAAGTCCGAGGGCATGAGTGCAATTTTCACCAAAAAATTATAATTAAATAAAAACCTTCACGGACCAAATATAAATACGTAAAGGTGCGAGGTTATCTCTGCAAAAATGCCACAAACCATGTGACTGGTCACGTGCGCTAAGGCAGGACCTGATTGCAATGTTACAAAAACCGGGGGGGGGCTAATATGTAAAATGACTAGAAATTTATAACTAAAATAAAATGTGCATGGATTGAACGAAAATGCAAAGAACCCCAGGGTCCTGTCCACAAAAAGTCCTCCTCATGTGGTTTCCCACGTGAGGTGACATGGCCATGACTAAACGACAAATATGGAAAACAAGGGGGGCACATTTGCAAATATTAAAAAATTTTAAAATAGAAAATGAAAGTTTGATTTCGAATATTTAAATACAAAAATTGTGTGGCAAAAACTGCAAAATAGCCACGCAAAGGCTCTGATCCGACGGTAGTACTTTGCCCACTTGCCACATGGTGGCTTGGGGGTGCGCGATAACGCTTCGACTTCGACGGCCCAGATTAGATGATCCTCGGGGATCCAATGGCTGGCGGTGGGCACGATCGAACGGTAGTAGAGGCCCTAGGAAGAACCAGCCTAATCCGACGGCGCTGGCGGGCGGTGGATGAACTGGGAAGCAGCCCCAGCGAGGCGAGCTTCTTGGGGCTCTATCCACCACCTCCGACGCTCCTTAGCAATCCAAAATGGCTGGTGAGCTCCCTAGGAGGTCCTTCTAGCGGTTAGTGGCTCCAAAAAGCTTCGACGGTGGTCGTAGGATGCACACAAGGTCGGCGGAGCTGGTGAGCTCCAGGTACTTCGGCGGCGCACCGAGATGAACCCCCAGATGCCTCTTACGTCCTTGGACCTGCAAAAGATGGTTATGGGGCCAAGGGCAAAGTTCCTCGACCCCATAGTGGTGTGGTGGAATGCGGAAGGTGGCAGAATGGAAGTTCGTCGGAGCTCGCTCTGGTGAGGTGATCGAGATGGCGTTCGGTTGGGTGATAGGAGAAATGGAAGGTGGAAATCGATCCTACGACTAACCTATGCTAAGAAAAAGCGAAAAAACAAGAAGAAAGCGAACCTCAAGCAGCGCACGATCGTGAGATTGGACCTCGACGCCGGAGGCCGACGGAGGTGGTGGAGACCGTCGTTCACCAAGCCGAACTCCTCCGCGAAGGGCCCGGAGAGGAGTTGTCACTCTCCTCGATCTAGGGCACCACAAGGGCGAAGCTAGGCTTAGGCAAAAAGGGTTCAAAAATTCAAGGGAAGGTCGGGGTTTTTTTTTGAACAGGATGGGTGAAGTACCGAGATGAACGAGGCTTCTGGAGCGAATCAGTGATCCGACACCCGAGATAATCACTAGGCGTGAATCACCAATCTCTAAGGGAGAAAAATCAAGAAGACGATGACACGAAATGGTGAAAGAGCGAGCCTCGAAAAAATTAAGAAAATAGGGGAAACCATAGTTCTGACAAGTCGCATGCAGTGGGTCAGAGAGTTGACTACGAGTCAACTCTCCGACCCTCCTGGTTGGTCCACGTGGACCAACCAGGGAAAAGCATAGAAAAAATACTTATAAATTCATTTTCAAATAAGAAACGATTTTATTAATTTTAGGTTATTAAATGAAAAATATTTATTATTTTTTGAAGTAATTTATTATGATTTTTATTTATTTTTTCGAGGTTCAAAATTATAAGTTACCTCTTATGGGTTATATACAGGTATATTCATCTATATATTTTAATGTTTTATTTTTATTTTGTATTTTTAATTTTAATAATTTTTTATTATTTTATATATTTATAAATTATTTTTATAAAGTTAAATATATTTTTATTTTATTTTTCTGATGTATTATATATAAATAAATAAATGGTTGTATTGTCTATATAGGTATATTTATAGGTATCATACCTATGTATTTTATACAAGTATTTTATTCTTACATTTTCTTTATGTTTTATTCATGTTTTAATATCCATATATATTATAAATAATATTTAAAAAATTATGAAAATATAAAATTATAAAAATAATGAATAATAAATAAAATGAATATTTTAATCGATGCAAGTATACAATAGGGGTCCAAAACTCAACTTTCAAACCATAACTCGAAAAAATATGAAACCACCTTCATTAAATAGCTTATTAAAAGTTATATATAATTAAAGTGATTTTAATAATTTCGAGTTTTTATTTAAGAGATACAGGTCTGGGAAGTTGGGATTTTGGAATCTTATTCAGATCATAACTTTTTATCTGTACATTATTTTTGTATGAAATCAATTTTGTTTTTTACTTTATTTAATTATCTAGCACTTTCATGTAGAAAATTTATTTATTTGAAGTATAAAAAGTGGAACCAAAAAAAGGCCCCCAAAATGAAGGAAAATAAATAAAATAAAAGGGATTTTTATTGGATTTTGACCCTTATCTCCCCCTACTTTATTCCTTGTCGACCTAGTCATCGAGATGCCTAGGTCTCAGGGTTTCGGATCATAAAATATTTTCAATATTTTATTCTTTTTCTTTTCTTTTCTTTATTCTATAATTTTGGCTTTAAAACCGTGTTTTATATACTATGTACACACACATGCATGAATGCTAAAATGCCGAAATTAAGTGTACTTACACGCATTTACTAGGATTTTTAAGGCCAAAATGATTGAATAAAGATGATGAAATGTAGATTCATCAATGATTCCACATCGATTGAGGTTCTCAAGGAGGTCTAGGACCTAGTGATGGAGTCCTGACATGTCGGCAAAGATGGAGCACCTTGAGACCCTGGTCCATGCTCGAATGTAACCCAAGAGGGGTCCAATGACCTTGGAACCTGCACAAAGACATTCTAGGTCTTAAGGTGATTCACCTCGTCCCGTTTTGAGGCTCGAAAGCATCAATGTGGAGATGAACAGAGGAGCTCCAGAGTATTGTGGAGGAGGAGCCTCGTATTATTGTTCGAAGCACGCTCGGATTGACCAAATGGATGAGATGAAGAATGTGATGGGGATTGAAATGGGATGAACGACACAAGCAGAAACATTCGAGATTACCATGAAATGGACGGAGCCCTAGCGGCTCCGGTGAATGAAACAATTATACTACTGCTGAACCTACTTGATTAAAGGCTAAACTAAATGCAGAAATAAAAATGCGATAAAGGAATCTATCTAGAAAATAAAGTTCGTAGCTCTTATACTTACCTATGAGGGCAGGGAGTAGGAGGACCGAAGGACCACCGTGGATTGTTGTCGCTTCCTCGCATCGCCGTCTCTGAGCTCGGGGAAGGTCTCCTCTATCACAGGGCCTTCAACATACATGAAAGGACACAATATGGAGTTCCAAGGGGATCAAAATTGAGCAAGGATTAAGAGGGACTTATTTATAAACAGAGTCGAGGATCCTTATTGATCGGTGATTTGGGAAGAATGAAAGCTATATACAACGAATCCATGATTTGGGCAAGTGAGATTAATGATGGATGTTGAGCTTTCTGTCAAGATTCGATAAAAACGATCAATGGAATGCCCAGGAAAAATGGAGGAAAACATAGGACTCGACACGTCTCTCAAATCAGAGACCCTAGGAGGCAGTTGGCTAGAGGTCAACAGACGAACGGCGATGGTTGGTCCACGTGGACCAAACAGAAAAAGGCAGGACTTTACTTTAAAAATAAATGAATAAAAATTAGTAGTGATTTTATTAAATTTTGTTTCCAAAAAAATTTTATTATTTTATGTACTAATTTAATATGATTTTTATTTATTTATATGAGCTAATTTATTACAAGTTAATTTTTACAAGTGTATTTATAGGTATATTTACCTATGTTTAATACATTTTATTTTTATTTTATATTTTTGATTGTATTATTTTATTCTCATATTATATATATATATATTTATAACTTATTTTTAGGTACATAAATGTAATTTTATTGTATTTTATGATGTATTAATACATTTAAATAAACAACGGTATATAATATATATGTATAAGTATCGTATACTCATCTATATATTTAATAGACTATTTTATTTTTGTGTTTTATTTATGGTTTTATTCTATTATAAATATGTACATATATTATAAAAAAATATTTACAAAATTCTAGGAATATAAAATTATAAAAAAATAAATAATAAATAAAATGAATATTTTATTCGAGTATACTATACAATAGGGGTCCAAAACCTAACTTTCATACCTTAACTCCAAATTGAGTGAAACCACCTGCATTAAATAGCTAATAAAAAGTTATATATAACTAAAGGTGATTTTATGTATTCTGAGCTTTATTTAGGAGATGTGGGTCTGGGAAGTTTCGGTTTTGGCTTTTTATTTTGAGTATAAAAATATATTGTATATTATTTTTGTATGAAATCAATTTTGTATTTTTCTATAAATTTTTATCTACAATTTTGTGCACAAAGTTTCTTAATTTTAGGTGTAAATAATAAAGAATAAAATGGGTCTCAAAAATGAATTATTGATGAATAAAAGAATGGAATTTTAATGTATATTTGGCCCTTATCTCCTCCTACTTTATTCCTTATCAACCAAATCAATTCTTGACTTGGTCTCAAGGTTTAGGGTCTTAAAATACCTTTATTATTTTATTCCTTTTCTTTTATTTCCTTTATTATATAATTTTGGCATTAAAAAATTATTTATATACAATAAATGGGTTAAATAATGAATGTCAATCTGTAGAAAATAATGTTATTTACATACATTATCTAGGGTTTTTAAGGCCAAGATGATAAAATAAAGATGATGAAATGGAGATTCATCACTCCCCTATACTTCACTTTGCTAGTCCCTAGCAAACACTTATGCAATAAGTGCATAAAATAAAAATAAAGAAAAGATAAAGAAAGAAAAGAAAAATAAAGAAAGTGGATTGATTTTAATTCTCATACTTGTTTTCATAAAATCAAAGTTTGGAGCTTAAGTCAAGACTTTGGAAGCTTAAATGCGATCGGAACCTTATTAGGAAACGAATTTGAGACACAATAGTCCTTGAGAGTCACCAAACCCTACTCAAGTCTCCTTAATAGGAAGGTCGGAATATGTCAACTCTTACGTAGACCCTTATGACTATGAATCTATCTTGGATAGTGCATGAGATAAGTAGCTCTCCTCGGCTAAAGCGGTAACATTCAATCTTCTTCGGCATGATGACCCTAATTCCCCAATCCAAAAACTCTTTCCTCGAGAAGCGGGGTATTCCCTTCTAAGTTCAAGTGACAATCGGCTCAAGAAGAGGAGGTGGAGAGAGGAATGGATGGTAACCAGTGTAGCTACCTATCATAGGATGCTTGATTAGTATAGCCAAGTCATCTAGTTGCAGGCTCACAAATGTATGACTTTGAAGCACAAGCTTGCTTATTGAGCATACAAATATGTATATTCTGGCAAGCATTTTATTTTCAATTAAGCCTATCCACGTTTTTGGAGTCTTTGATTTTTTTGAATACTATATACTTCATCATTTACATAAGGATTTTTTCTTCTTTAGACAGTAGACTATCCCACGTTTGAAGCTTTATTGCAACCCACAACTTTGTCTTTAGACCTCGTCACCATTGGATCGGGTTGGGGTACAATGGCCACAAAAAGTGTGACTTCTAATGTCTCCATTGGATTGTGTCTCATGCTGGCAAATCCATCCCTCTACCACTTCAACTGAAGTGAGAAAAGTAAAAGGTGCAGGTATACAAGCTAGGTCATTATCAACAAGAGTCATGTGTGTGCTCCGAAATACTCGACTTAGGCAGTCACGATGACATTGAATCAAGTCTCACGATTCTCAAAGAATTACGTCAACTAGACTTGAAGTACCTCAATTCCAATTCCTATAAGGTTCCTGTGATTAGGTAGATTTAAGGTCCAACAAAGCTCTAATCTTCTGATTTTATTTAGACATGTTCAATTCTCAAACTCAGTCTGAAAAATGCAAATGTTATATACAATGCAGAAAATGTTTTTGTGATGTAATTTTCAAATTTTGAACTTTTTACGAATTTTTGAAAAGATTTGGCAATTTTTTATGCAATTTTTAGAAATATTTTGTACATGCTTTTTGGATTTTTTAAAACAAAATATTTTTTGGAAAAAGTAATAGGTACAAGTATTTACACGGGAGTGCATCAATTATTTAAAAGAATTAGGGTCTAAAGGATTTACACTAGATATATGTTATTATTTTTATAAATATATACAATTAGTGAAAATGTTTATTTATTTGGATGATATATTCCTCAAACTTATTTGAAAATAATTTTACAAACAACTTTGGAAACTATGGTACAAAATAATTTTTGCAAATAATTTTTACAAACATTTGAAAATCATTTTGTAAAGGGTTTTCAAATAATATATATATAGATTTTTCAAAATATTTTTGATACCATTTCCAAAACCATTTGCAAATAATTTTTCAAACATTTTATTTTACACAAAGAAAAGAATTTTTTACAAACAAAACTATTTTACAACGGTTGAAAGCATTTTACAAAATATTTTTCAAACAGTTTTCAAAAGATTTTTCAAATATATTTTCAAACTATTTTTTAATATTTTTGCAAAATTTTTTTACTCGATTTATTAATTAATATCTACAAAAAGAATTTGAGGAATACTAAACATCTTTTTATTACTTGATTTAATGAGTTGTATATGTATATATAGTATTTTAGCCATATTATTCAAAAATACGAAAGAACGAGTTATGGCTAGAGTATATACAAAATATATACTACCCCCTATACTCAGCTTGAGCTATGTCCTCATAGAACGAAAAGAAAAAGAGAAGACATAACTGTAATAAGTATAAAAGAGCCTATACTACAACAACCAAAGAATAATGAACGAAAGAATGAAGAAATAAATGAATGAGAAATCAATTGTCCCCTCTATACCTAGGATGAAATAATCCTATGTATAACAGGTTTTACCCACATGCAGGGAGAGTCGTGGGTGGGAATATATAGATCACAACTCAGTCTGTCTCTCCCTATACTTAGGGTAAAATTTCCCTAAGTTTAGCAAAGAAAATCAACAAGAGAGGAGACAAGCGAGGGGATCAATAAAAAGAAACCGATAAAAAGAGATGAAAGAGAAAATACATTGGGTGAATATACTCATCACTCCCCCTATATTTAGGGTAAAAGAGCTCAAAGTATAGGCAACAACAAGAGTGATGGAACGGAATGAAGAAAGAACAACATAATAGGCGCACCCCCTTATACTTAGGACAAAGTACATCCTAAGTATAGACACATAGATATAGCAAATGATATGGGGTACACCTGACATACGGAAGGACAAAACATATATACACAAAAAGTACATAATAGTGAAGTGCAGGACGGTATCTGATAGTCGAGTATCATGCTTTCATCATCGTCTCCCTGTGAGAATGGTGGCGTAGTCAGAAACAGAAAGACACCCTAATATACAATCAAGTGGTGTCTGCTACCTGGGAAAAGAGATTGAAAACGAAGAAAGAATATGGTAGCGAGAACATCGCCTCATAAGAAAGGATTGAGGGATCAAAGCTGATATCTAAGACATGGAGGAGGAAGGATCAGTACAGAGTCTTCCATGTTACTCATAGTCTCAGGAAGATACAAAAAGTGAAGAACAGGAGACTCTCTATGCAGCTCGATATCCAGTTGACATAAGGTCGAAAGATCAAGAGCACATCAAATATCGCAACCCATGGCTCAATCTTGCGAGGGTCGTCAAGGTGAGAAGACTCAGACAAGTCAGAGATCTCAGAGTAATCAGAAGACTTGATCTCGTGATCTACCAAATAGGATGCACAACCAGAGAGGAGACTGCCACAGATCAGAAGACTTGGCTTCATGTTCCACCAGATCAGAGATACCAGAAGTGAAGCCGAGTACCTGCAAAATGATGTATCCTCCCGTAGATAACCTCAGCGGGTAATACATACTAAGCAATGAATAATCAGAACACAACTCATCCTTGAGAGGGTCGTAAAGGAGAGCAGACTTAAAGAGTGAGATCCATCAAATGGATCAGCATAAGCGGTCTTGATAGGAGACATATCGACTATCCAGTAGAAGAGATAAAATATCTATAAAGTATTACAGTCCACACCCTTGGAGAGCACTGTGAACTAGGCGAGGAGTAATCAGAAGAATGAGACTCATCCTTGCGAGGACCGTCAAGGAGAGAAGACTCAAAGGAGTCCAGTTAAATGATCTCGTGCTCCGATAGATCGAAAACACAATCAGACAGGAAGACCGACAGCTCATATCAGATGACTCAGTTTCATGCTCCACCAAGATGGAGCACAAACAGTGAGTGAAACTGATCGTGAAGTAAATGTTGCATTCTCCCGCAGATAATCCTCGGAGAGTAATGCAAACTAAGTCAATTAAATCAAGTCTCAGATCCTCAAAAATGATCAATCAATCATCAGTAGGAGGGCATAAGGCTATGAGAGGGGTAAGAGATCATCAATGTCGTCACAATGCAGTCCCTCAAATAGACCAAATCAGCTGAGATGGATCAATATGTCCAATAGAGATTCTTTAAGTTCTAAATGGGAATGGAAGAGTCAAGAGATGGAGGATGGATCAGTCAAGAAGATGAGTGAAATAATGTGGGTTCCGAGCACCGTCGCTTTGAAGCACATATAAAGATAGTACATCAAGCGTTTGAATCAAGATGAGCGGAACCTAATAAGAGATCATGCAGTCATGACTCATGGAATCATCATCAAATCATCAGGATTCAATCACATTCTCAATCTAGTGTGCGAGATCAAAAATCCTCAATGAAGAATCACACTTGTAATAAATCTAAAATCAGAGTCCTCAGTAAAGAATCTATGCACATATCAGATCCATATCCACCAAAAATAGCACACTAATCTAAACATCCTCAAATCTGCCTGGCTTACTCAAATAATTCCTGCAATCACAACCTCGATGCATGTGACTCATCTAATAGCACAACACTCCCAATTGCAAGAAGGGATGATACTGAATGGAATGAGGAGGGTGGGTGAGAATGGTGAGACGAAGACAAAATTGTGGTTTCAGAATAGGGTCTTCTTGAACCGAACTAGAGTTATGGTGATATGGGCAACAAGACAGTCGCAAAATCTAGCTACAAAAGTGAAGATCAAGACTCGATATAATGACTCAATAAAGAAGACAAATAATATGGACAAAGAAATGGAGAGAAGGACTCAATAAAAAGGGATCAAACACTCATGGATCTACCAACTCAAAGAATGATGAATGTGAATGGACCCAAAATAACAATCAATGTACAAAGCAAACCCCATGTTCACCTACTCAACACAGTGAAAACTGAGATGGTGGTTTTTTATCTTTTGCATTTTAAAGTTATGTGATCTTCAAAATAGTTGTACAAAGACGTAGGTAGGCCTGTTATTGGGGTATTGATCCTTAGTGTGCACGTGAGAATAAAATGCGCATACAATGAAAGGGTTGCTCTCCCCAAGTCAATGAATCCACTACGTTTATTTTTACAAGTCCAATAGAGTTAGCAGTCCTGCTTTTATTTCTGATTATCAATTTCTTTTATTTTTCAATCCAATCTCCTAATGACTTTACAATTCCATTAATACCCTTGGTGATCAAAATCATAGTGGGGAGGTCAGAAAAGCAATGCAAGTTGGAAATTGATGGTGCATGAATAGTCAGAAGACTTACAACGCTTCCCAGCTCTCTTCATGCGGGATGCATAATAGAATTGAAAGCTACACTACATGAGATGCAAGCCGATGAAATTGCACTAGAGTAGAATATACTATTAGCGTGAAGTACCAGATGCTAATTATCTAGATATGAAACTAAGTCCGGTCTTGGGAACCTCTCGATGCTCAACACAGTGGGTCCTACAAGCATTGTATAAGGTTCTTCGTAGCGTGCGGTCTCAAGTTCAAATAATCAACAATTATGATTTGACTAAGTCCAAAGGAGAATCTATAGATACATGAAAATATATTAGGGCTTTGTATCTTAATCTATCAAACAAGCACATCCTAAGCTAGGGCTCAATCACACAAAACAAATTGAAATAAAGTTGAAAAACAAAGGAAAATAAAGCAATGAAAACATGATAAAAAATCAATGAGGTCCCTAAGGGAACAATCCCTCAGGAAATGGACCTCGTGAAGTGTGAAGTGTCAGGAGAGTCCAAGTTATTGCAAATTAATCTCTCTCTCACTCACTTTAAATTACAAAATAAATAAATAAATAAAAATAAAATTGTTGCTTGTCTTCAAAAATCCTCCAATTCTGCATTTGATTCTCTCTCCTGCCAGCTATATTAGAAAGTTGTCTCTACCTTGCTTAGGTGCACATGCCTCCAAAGAACTCCCCCCTCACATAGCGGTCCCTCGCAACAAAATCAACAAGGAGTGATTAGACAAGTCATAAATAATATTAAATAATAATGAAAATAAATAAACAAAGAAATATACATAGACAAGAGTAAAGAAACAAATAAATGAATCCAATCTATGTGGCATATCTCCTCGACAACGATGTCATTTGTTGACTGCAATCTAGCAAGGGTCTAAAATAGTATCCTCACTGGAAGAATGGTAAAGACAGATTGTTGCTGAGGTGACCACTCACCAAGAATGAATCAATCAACAATTAACCCACAGATATAAATCAAGCAATGAATAACAAAAATGTGAATTTAAAATTTATTATAACTGTACAACAAATGTGTATAGTGTGTAAGCATGTGTAGAGGTCGAACACAGGGAGAAAACTGTAGATTGGGCAAAATAATGCACAAAACTTGTTCCTCCTTTCTTATCTTTATTCTATTTTTATGTGGGTTTCTTATTTTATATATTTTTAATTTTTAATTTTTTATTTTTAATTTTTTTTTAATTTTCTGATTTTAAATTTATTTTTCTTTTTAAATATAGGCTTATATAAGGATATGTATACAATATAGCTAAATATAATTATAAATTCTACTAAAAATAAACAAAATATAACAAGTAAAATATTTTTGGGTTTTATATAATTTTCTAATGTTTTTGTGATTTTTTGGACTTTTTTGCATATTTTTAAATATTTTTTATATAAAAAAATCCCAAATCAAGGATTAAATAAATAGGCTGAATTGAATAGAGATTAGAAGGAGCAAATCAAGTCCAAAATTCTCCTAATCAATTTTACTGGATAGATAATAATATAGATAAATTTCAAAAACAAAAAATACATATTTTTGGGATTTTTTCCTATTTTTACTTTATTTTAGAGCTTTTAAATTTTAAGCTTTTTTTATCTATTTTTAGGGATTTTTTGTCTGGGTATACAATATACTAAAATAACCAACATATATATTTTTAAAAAAAATTCAAAATGTTTTTCTATTTTTTGGTATTTTCTAATTCAAATAGGGGGAAATGTGATCATTTTACTTTTAATAAATATTTAAAATTCCTAAAATACAAAAAATAAAAATATAACATTAAAGTACATGTTAGCAGGCATGTAACCCTATATTTTCATAATTTTTCGAGCATAGATGATATTTTTTAATAAATGGAAATCAAGCTAAAAAATACATGTACTAGAGAGGGCATATTTGCAATTAAAAATAAAGTTAGGGGCATATGGGCTAATTTCTCAGAAAAAATAGAACTAATATTCACATTTATTAGATAAACATAATACGAAAAATCACCTGGGTATACTTGCAATTTGCCTAGCTCACATGGGACGACATGTGAGCCTAGCTGGACTAGACCCATGTGCAGTATACAATAAGTTCAGGGGCTCTATGCAAAATATACACATTTATTTAAACTACAAGATTTAATTATAATACTAAATAAATAATACAAAAAGGAGGGGCTTAGTTTGTAATTTACCCCTGATGTGTGCGGGGGGATGATGGAGATTAGATCACTTAAGCGCGATCGGACGGCTCTGACGCACGACATTTCATCCCGCAATCCAACGGCTGAGATTAGATATGGAATTCGAATAAGGATCAGAGGGTGGCTGATGCTCTAGAAGAACGAGGAAGAAGAACGAGCTCCCTGACCTTCGATCGATGATTACTCCGGCCTCTAGTGGTATTCTTCGATGGTCTTTGGCTCTACACCTCGAGGGGACGATTCCGCGATGATTGAGGTTCTCAAGGAGGTTCAGTACCTAGTGATGGAGTTCTGGCATGTCGGTGATGATGGAGCACCTGGAGACCCTCGTCCAGGATTGAATGTGACCCAGGAGGTGTCAAATGACCTTGGAACCTATACGAAGAAATTCTAGGGCTCGATGCAATTCGCCTTGACCTGTTTTGAGGCTGGAAAGCATCAAAGTGAAGGTGAAGGGAGGGGCTCTAGCGTAGGTAGAGGAGGAGCTCCGTATCACCGATCGAAGCACGATCGGGTGGACGAAATGGATGAATATGATGAAGAATGCAATGAGAATTGAAATGGGATGAACGTTACGGGCGGAAACAATCGAGATTAACGTGAAATGGCCGGAGCCCTAGCATCTTGATCGAATCATTGAGCACTTGATCTAATTTGCACTCGTTGTAATACGGGTACTTAGCAAATCAGTGAGAACCAAGAAAAGATCTCCGTGAAGAGTGTCTCGGATTTAATTTATATCCCAGGCAAGTCCAGGATCGAACACAGGGAAGAAAAGCAACAACTTCGGGTTAATTCGGAAAATTTAGATATAGGTTTCCAATGCAATTTTTTTATGCAAAAATAAATGTGAATGCAATATGCGTGTGAATTAAGTTAATAAAGAAACATGCAACTTAGCCAAATTAATTTTTAATAGGAAATAAGTCCAATTTAGCTCAATTATATTTTTTTCCTAAATACCTAATTCAATGATGAATGTAAAACATATTATTTTGGAGTTTTATGGATTAACATGCAATAATGAAAAATACACACTTTTATGGGTTTTTTCACAATTTTTAACACAAACAGAATGCAAAAATTATGAAAATTTTACTGGAATATAAACATGTAATGAAACTATAGTATTTTTTTGGAATTTCCTGATAATATATGAATTTTTTATGTATTTTTTAATGAAAACAGAGTGTTAGTGAGTAACTAAATTCTAATAAATCCACAATATCAAATTATCCAGAGAGCGAATTATTTCGCGTAGAAATTTTAACATGCAATCCAGAAGAGTTGAAATTTCGCAAAAATAAAATATGTGGATTTAATTAAAAAATATTTACTAAAATCACTCTATAATTTATTTAATTCACATGACAACTCCAATCAAGATGAAATTTGGAAACAAATTAAATCACATTTCAAAGCAGCATATCTGATTTTTGTGGAATTTTTGGAGCAACTAAGAATGAGTTATGAATTTAAGACCACAGATTGGGTAAAATATGCAGAATTCCACGTGAACAATTTTAATTAATTACCCAAATCTCAGAAAAATACAAATAAATATGAAGATGATATAGAATTAGTTGCTCAACATAATGAAAATTTTCATTAAGTAAAACGATGCAAAATAAATGTCCGAATCAATACATGAACATAGGGTTATCCGTGCAAAATAGAAATTAAAATTGCCAAACAAACTACATACATGGATGCATTTGTATTAAGAGAAACATAAAATATAATGAATGCAATTTTTACAAAACATAAAAAATTAAAGAAATGACCTTCCTTGTGTTGTTCACGATAGGGCACCAAGCGGGAGCGACGTAGGGCGGGGCATACGGTGGCTTGGGCCACACACGGTGGCGCGCGAGGAGCAATCCTGGAAGGAGGGTCGCGGCGGTGAGGCTGGAGTTGGCGGAGGGGCCGTGGTGAGGAGAGGTGTGCGATCGCGCGCTGGTGGCGCACGTGGTCGGGGCACCGCAGGTGGGAGCTTGCAGGAGGCCCGTCGGGACGCGGTGGCGGTGTTGAAGGGCCTGCAGGCGAAGGAGCGGCTGGTGGTGGACTACGTCTGCGATGGTGTCGAGCGGCCGCTGCTGGCAGGGAAGGTGGCAGGTGGTGGTCGGTGCAGTTTGTGGCGTTGGAGGTGGCATGGCGGTTGGCGCAGGCGGCTATGGAGGAGGGTCGTGGTGGTGGTGGCGGCGGTGCGTGACGGCAGTGGTGGCCGGTGGTAGGGGAAGGAGGGGGCCGGCCACTACCACCTACTGCAGTTTTCTTTTTATTTTTTATTATTTTTATTATTTTTATATTTTTTTGGTTTTTACAGTTGTAAATACTTTTTCAAATTTTATTTTTTTATTTTTAAAATTTTCTTTAAACATGGAAATAAAATAAAAATGGGAATGAAGGGGAGATGATGGTGGTAATATGATGAAGATGGTATGGTGGAGGTGATTATGTGGTGGTGAAACAACAAGGAAATAAAATGTAGATAAAATAGAATAAGAAGAGAAATGAGAGATACTTACCTATGATGGAAGGGAATCGCCTGGGAAGTCCTCACGAGCGGTCTTCGCTCGAATCGTCAGCGAGTGATGAGCTTGGGCAGCACGCGAATGCGGCTGTGATGTTGGCTAAGAAGCCAACGGATCTCACCGAAGAGAGGGTTGTCGTCTCTTGACCGTAGTTGCGCCACTGTCACCGATTCAACTCTGAGAACTAGGCTCTCCTCACATAAAGATGGAACAAGTGTAAAATGAGGAGGATGGGATGTATATAAAGAGAAAAAATTAGAAGTTATGAAAGTGGTGGAGGGGAGGTTAATAAAATGGTGGAGTTGAATTAGTTTTAGAAAAATGGTGGAGTGTTGGAGTTGAATGGGTGGTTATTGTAGAGAATGGAAATTGAATAAAAAAATAAATAGTAGAATAAAGTAGGCTACTAAAATACAATAAAAGAAAAAGAGTGGAGAATTTACAAAATAAGACAAACCATATGTACATGCTTTTTTTACTTTTCTAATTTTGTTTTTTTAATAAAATATATTTACAACATAAAAATAGAATAAAATAATAGAAATAAAACACAACACAAAAATTATTTTTTTGGATTTTTAGTAATTAAGAAAAAGAAAATAAATAATGAAGAAAGGAAAAATATGCACATTATATACAATGTACACCTAGGTCCCAAAACTCAAAGTTTGCATACGAGCTCCGATTTTAATGAAACCACTTCCGTTGGATAGATCATTTTCTAACTTAAACTGTAAAAGTGAGTTTGGTGAATTTGGAGTTCATACGGAGTGGGAATTTGGCCGGGAATTTGAACTTTACGGCTTTTCTCTTTAGTATCTAGTAGTATTTATTTAAGGTAGAATCTATTTTATATTTTATATTTTTATATACATTGTTATGAAAAAGTCAAAGAAAGAATTAGCCAAAAAGGAGTTGAAATGAAATTATTTAAAAATACATCAAATTTTGAGCTATTTACATGTGAGAAACTCCTTTATTTTGCATTTTTTATTGTTAATTTATTTTGTATAATATAATATACAATAATTAGTGTATTTTATTTTCAAGAGTCATTCTATTAATTTATGGATTTTGTGAACATTTATTTGAGATTTTACTCAAGGATTTTGCTAAGATCAATATATTGAGATGATGAATCGTGGATTCATCACGGCTCCACCAAAGGAACAATTAGATTACAGCTAAGCATTCTTAATTAAAGGCTAAATTAAATGCTGAAATAAAACTGCGATAAAGAAATCTACCAAGAAAATAAAGTCTACATCTATTATACCTACCTGTGAGGGCAGGGAGAAAAATGGCTGAGGACTACTGTGGATCATCGCCGCTTCCTCGCTCTGTCATTTCCGATCTCGAGGAAGGTCTCCTCTGTCATAGGGCCTTCGACACATATGAAAGGACACAAGATGGATCTCTAAAAGGGATCAAAATTGAGCAAGTAGGAAGAGGGACTTATTTATAAACAGAGTCGAGGATCCTAATTGATCGGCGATTTGGGAAGAATGCAAGCTATGTACAATGGATACATGATTTGGGAGAGTGGGATTGATGATGGATGTTGAGATTTGCGTGAAGATTCGACAAAAATGATCGATGGAACTCCTAGGAAAATGGAGGAAAATGCGGGACTCGACACGTCTATCAAGTCAAAGACCCGGTTAGGCAGTTAACCAGAGGTCAACAGACGAAGGGCGCTGGTTGGTCCACGTGCACCAACCAGAAAAAGCCAGGGCTTTTATTCAAAAATAAATGAATAAAAATAGTAAATGATTTTATTAAATTTTAATTATAAAATAAAAAAATGTTTATTATTTTATGAAGTATTTTAATACTATTTTTATTTATTTTATGAGCTAATTTATTGCAAGTTAATTTTACAAGTGTATTTATTGGTATATTGATCTATTGTTTGTATAGTTTATTTTAATTTTATTGATTTTATTATTTTATTCTCATATTTTATATATTTATAACTTATTTTTAGGTACACATTTAAATAAATAGTGGTATATATTATATACGTATAAGTATTGTATAATCATCTATGTAGCCTACCCCTCCCCCTACCCAGCCTTAAATGTGTTTCAATCCCCGTCAACCCCCATCCTTCATTGAATGATTTATGTCCTACCCTGCCCTACCCGGCCTTAATTGTGGTTCAATCCCCACCCTACCCTGCCTTGTTGTGTGGTTCAGTACTTATGGTTATATTCTATTCTAAATATCAAAAATATATTAAAAATAATCATTACAAAATTCCAAAAATATAAAATTGTAAAATAATATATAATAAATAAAATGAATATTTTTATTCATGTATATTATACAATAGGGGTCCAAAATCTAAGTTTCACACCTTAACTCCAAATTGAGTGAAACCACCTTCATTAAATAACTAATAAAAAGTTACATATAATTAAGGTGATTTTGATGCATTTTGAACTTTTATTTAGAAGATATGGGTCTGGGAATTTTGGGGTTTGGATTTTTATTTTGAGTATAAAAAGTACATTATATATTATTTTTATATGAAATCAATTTTTTTATTTGTTTATACATTTTTATCTACAACTTTATGTACAAAGTTTCTTGATTTGAGATGTAAATAAAAAAGAATAAAATGGGTCCCAAAAATGAATTGTTGATGAATAAAAGAAGAGAATTTTAATGTATTCGCCTTTATCTCCCCATACTTTATTCCTTGTCGACCAAATCAATTCTTGACTTGGTCTCGAGTTTTGGGGTAATAAACTACCTTTGATATTTTATTCTTTTTCTTTTATTTCCTTTATTATATAATTTTGGCATTAAAAACATTATTTTATATACAATAAATGGGATAAATAATGAATGTTAATCTGTATAAAATAATGCTATTTACATGCATTACGTAGGTTTTTATGGTCAAAATGATAGAATAAAGGTGATGAAATGGAGATTCATTAGTACCATTTCAAAATAATTAGAAAAAAGAAAAGGAAAACAACAAAACCAGAAAAGAGAATAAATTTTTTATGAGATTTTAGAGCTTAAGTATATGATCGATCTGTATCTTTGAGCTCATCTTGAAAGACCACTTGAATTGAATCTACAACGGACATGAATGTATCATGCTCTAGGTACGGCTTCAAAAGCTGTCTCTGACTACAAAATGTTGTGTGTTAGGTGATAGTTCAGATATCAAGAGGCTTCTGTTGTCATGCATAGTTTTCACAATGAACAACCCCGTCCATTTGCTCTTCAGTTTGCCTGAAAAGATTTCCAGCTTTACATCAAAAAACCACACATTCTATCCAGCTCGAAAGTCTTTCTTTGGAAGTGTTTATCATGCCATTTCTTGACCTTTTCCTTTTACGTAAGGTTGTTGTCATACACATAGTCTTGGAATTCTAGAAGGTGGTTTAGATCAATTATACGTTTCTTCCCAACTTTATCAGAATGCAAGTTACACATATTCATTGCCAATAAGGATTTGTGAATTAATTCCACATGCAGATGACATGTCTTTCCATATACAAGGCAGTAGGGAGACATTCTAAGGGGAGACTTGTACGTTGTGTAGTAAGAACAAAGAATTGAATCAATCAATTGTTACCAATTCTTTCTGTCAGGTCATACAAGTTTATGCATGATAGTATTTATCTCCCTGTTTGAGCATTCAACTAAGCCATTCGACTTTGGGTAGTACGGTGCTGCAACACGATGTTCAATGTCATCTTATTTAGTCAGCTTCTTGACCTCTTTATTCATGAAGTGACTTCCCCCATCTAATATCAAAATTTTTGGAATCTCGAACTACGAGATGATGTTTTCCTTCAGAAATCGAATGGCGTTCTGAAGGATATTTTCCGAGAAATCGAGTTAGCAGGGTTGTCTCCCGTGCCTTTTCTAGGTCGTAATCATACCTTTGCTTCTTCATTCCCATTATATATGACTGATCGAGACAAATATCTCATTTTTCATCAAACAATAAAGAAATTGGCTATGGGGTTTTTTGACGGGTCTGCGAAAAAGGTGCATTTACCTACTCCTCATGGAAGGCCATAATCTTATTCAAAGCCAATCTCACTAGAAGTTGCGGGATGGCAGCTAGACGGCTATGCAATAGTTAGCAGTTGAGGGGAAGAGGCGGGTCAGGTAAGCGAGTGAGTTCAAGGCTTATCTATCTTCATTATGCAGACGAGATGCTTATTGGTATAGCTAGCGGTGGTGATTCAGAACTCACCTTTTATATATACTGCTTTGACATTTTCTTTTCCTCTATTGTTTGGGACCCTTAGGAAGTTAGGTTATGGGAAAATCCTTAAGCGTGTCACGAAAGTGTGAGGATCGCATCGTATGCAATCTAGTCGCTCGAGGTAGCGAACTTTGAAAATTTTAATCGGTGAGACCACATGATCCAAGAATACTTCTCAGACCAGTTCATTTAAACCACAAACAAGTATCAGGTTTACCTCTTGAAGCGTGGTTGCGATCGATTCCCTAAACAAGGGGACCTCCTATCTCAAGACCGATCCAACAGAGGAGACACTTGCGAGCACATTGGTGAAACATGTGCTTGATGATTCTGTGATTCATCACTCTAAAAGATGAAAATAGAGCTTTGTTCCCAAGTAATTAGCTGCATATTTCCACTTATATTGCATAATTAGCATACATGTATGCATAAATAATATCTACATTTTATCATTCATATTTGCATTAAATAAGAAGCCCAATTCACTTGTAAATATTCACCTGTATATTCACCATATTTCACCTATTTGTATATATTTCATACTAACTCCAAATCCAATAAAACCAACTTTATACTATATACTAACAATAATACAAGAAAAATACCAAAAAAATGCTAACTTGTAAATTTGATAAATAAAACCCCAAACCAAGTTGAAGACCTTGGACCTTAGAATGCACATATCTATCTCATACAGCCTCTGATCTAGGTCTACTCACTTTTAAATTAATACACATTCAGAGACCTTCAAAATGAGACCAAATTTCATTTAAATTGGAGCTCGTATACAAAACTTGGGTTGGGCCCCTATTGTATACAGTAGATTTTGACCAAAATACCCTTGTATTATCTTTTTATTTTCTTAATAATTAAAAATATAAAAAATAGATTAAGTTCTAAATATTCATTTCATATTTTCTTTATTTTTTTTATTTTTCTCTTAATTAAAATTGACATCGCAAAAGATAAAAACGTGGTATTTTATATCTATAAGGTACCACCCAAAAATACATTTTATACATATGACTTCTTTTGATTTCCGGCCCTTCACAAAAGTTGTGGATCTCGTCAAGACGAGCAACTTTTCTGTTGAGCACTTTTTATTTAACCCCTTTTATTATTTCTTTTCGATTTTTCTTTACATTTTATTTTTGAATTTTCTGGGAGCGACACGTGGCGGCTCTTAGAGCCGCCACGTGTCACCCATTTTTTATTATTTTCATAATTTATTTTATTTTATTTATTATTATATTTAATTAATTATTTATTTACATTTATTTATTTTAATTTTATTATTTTATTTTACCTTTATTTTCTCTTCTTTATTTTTAGTAGCCTACATATTTTACTTATTATATTTTTATTTTATTTTCTCCCTTTTACTTCTTCTTTACTTGTCTTCCACTCTAATCCACCATTTTCTCCACTTCCTCCACCATTCTCCCCACTTTCTCCATCTCTTTTCCAACTTCCTCCTCCTCTTTATATTCACATCTCCTCCATCATTTTTCGGCATCTGTCGTTTCGAGATAAGTGAGGTCGAGCCCCATTAACCTTCAAGTGACAAATGTTGGAGACGAATTGAGCGACGACAACCTCAAAGGCGAGATCCGCGACATCATCACAGGTAAGTATTCCTTCATTCTCCTTATTACAGTTCGAAGGACTCCGCCATCCTTCTTGAGGCCACGACGGAGGCTGTACACCGCAGCCCCAACCTTCGGTGACATCACAGGTAAGTATTCCTTCATTCTCCTTATTATATTATTTATCTAACATCAGTTTTTCTTATCTTGTTCATTTTCATTCCATTTTCATCATCACATTATTTTTACCATCAAATCCACCACATTACATTCACGATCACCCCCATTAATACGTCAACCATTATCATCACCACCATCACAATCCACCTATTCATTCACATTTTTATTCTCGATTTAAAAAAATACAATAAATAAATTGCAAAAAAATCAAAATACAAAAAAAAATTGCATCACAGTCCTGCCCCCCACGTGCCCTACGAGAGACTGTCGCCCCTCCAGGACGCCGTCAGCCTACAGCCCTCTTGTCCGGCCAACCGCCACACACCCCTCTGCCGACTGGCGCTCCGCCTGCTAGCAGCAGCGATGTCCCCGCACGGTCGCTCCGCCCAGCAGCCGCGCGCCACCGTCTGACATCTCCAGCCTGCTCGAGGACGCCTCATCGACTCGCCACCGCCCTCCAGCGCGGGTGTAGTCCCTAGTTGCGCCACCACATGCCTCTCGCACCGCGCGACCGCCGGCTGCCGCTTGCGCGTCCCCCCCCCCACGCACTTGTTGCCCCCACGCACTTCCCCCCACTATCGCGTCGCCCCGCGTCGTCACCCCCACCGCCAACATTCTTCCCCCACGACCGTGTCCGAATCCAGTCACCGACCCCCTTCAAGCGCAGCCCCCGCTGCGCTTAGTCTCCACCGCCTCCTCAGACCCGCTCCAGCCGCTGCGTTGCGGCCGCCCGCGGCGGCGAGCCGCCCCTCGCCAATGTTGCACCGCCTTGGCCGCACCGCCCGTCAAGCCGCCAACGCCGTACCCTGCGCCGCACGCCTCCTCGTGTGCGGACTCCATTTTGCCAACGACGAGCCATTATGATAATTGCATTTTCACCCCCTTCAAGTTTCATTATTTACAAAAACGTCCCTTTGAAAAATTTATTTATTTATTTTCATTTTCCGTACTGCATAGACACCCCTGACTTTATGCATTTATTTGGACAGTCATCTTGCATCATTTATTTTAATGAAAAATAACATGTTGATGAGTAATTAATTCTTTATCATTTTGATATTTATTTGCATTCTTGTGAGCAGTTAAGAGTTTATCAAAAAATAGAGTTTGAAATTCAGTGATATTTTACCCATTTTTGCTCTGAAATTCACAAATAATTAAATATTGCTCCAAAAATTGTGAAAAAATTATGGATGATGCCTCTACTTGTATTTTAATTAATGTACAAGCTCTATTCAAATTGGAATTGTCTTTTATATAAAATAAATTCCTTCCTTAATGATTAGGTAAATGATTTTAATTTAAATCCATGATGATCATTTTCGAGAAATTTCAATTCTCCTGGATTCCTTATTATAATATCTATTGAAGATAATTCTTTCTCTGGATAATTTTATTTCATGGATTTATTAAAGTTAAATACTTACAGTCACTTTGTTTTCAGTAAAAAAATTTCATAAAAAAATCATAAAGTGTCAGAAAATTCTAAAAAAAATTAGTGTAATTTTATTTAATCGTATTTCACTTCTAGTAAAGTTTTCATAATTTTTGCTTATCATTTGCAATAAAAATTGATTGAAAATCCCAAAAAAGTTTGCATTTTCCATTTGTGCATTTTAAATTCAAAAATTCCAAAAAAATACATTTTGCATTCGTCGTTGGATTAGATTTTTAGGAAAAATACAACTTGGCTTATTTGGAGTAATTTCACATTGAAATTAAATTTGGCTAAGTCGCTTGTTTTCTTAATAACCTAATTCATCAGCATTTGTGCATTGGCATTTTCTATTGCATAAAAAAATTACAAAAAAACCACTTGGAAAAACGTGATCTAATTCATCTAATGTGATATAAAGGTGTTCCTTTGCCTCCTTGAGTCGACCCTAGGGCTTGCACAGGTTTAAAAAACATAAAATTGCACATTAATTTCATTCGATGATTCATCGATCTGTGCGGTTATTTTTGATCGATCCGGATTTATCTGACTACAACAAAATCGTTAATTCGACACCATCAAAAAGGTAGATTCTGGGCCAATCAGATGGCGCCGTTGCTGGGGAGGCACGGCTTAGGTTAATTTTTAGGAAATTGTAATTTTTGATTTTCCATCCCCGGGTAGTCTGATTCCCAGCTTTTCTTGTGAATATTTCTCTGTCATTTATGTTTGTGTATTTTGTGTCATCCTTTATCTGACCTCCATTTATTTTCATGCAAGGAAAATGAGGAGTTGAAGGCGCTTCGCTAGGCGAACCAAGGAACTTGCATTTAAATAATCTGAGTGATTTGTAAGGACTTGTAATTTTCTTTTATTTTCATTATTTTTGCATTTTTTCTAGAGGTTCCCATTTGGGTTCTCGTGCATGTAAGTATAGTGAAAATGTGTCCCTGTGTATTGTGTGGATTGCTTTTGGGTAGCATAGGCTTGCACTTGCGGTTCTTAGAGATACTTTAGGATCTGTTTGTGCTCGTAAAATTCTAGGACCACACTTCACACATAAAAGATGCACTTAGACCGCAAATCTTAGCCAAATTCAATATGTTCTTCACTCGCTAATAGAACTGCCTGTCTAGGAGCGACTTTTATTGCTTGCATTGCATATAGTATAAAGTTATCAATTCTGTTTTGCATCCTGCATAAAAAGCGAAGGGATCATTTTAAGTCTTCTCTACTTGGCATTTCATCATATTTTTATCTTGCATCGGCTTTTCTCGACTCCTTCCCCTTGGTTTTTTTTCAAAACTTAGGTTAAAAGGGAAATTGGGACTAGACGATAGGCATGCTTTGTGGTTGGACTAATCAAGTGATCACCTAAATTAAAACCCGGACTGCTAAACAAAATTGACCAAAAAATCAATAAAATCGGAAATTCTACTTGCGGGAAATAAGCCCCGACCTTGTTTTGAGGCTGAGTGAGGGTACTAGAGTGTGTGTGCACACCCTAAGGCAGAGAAAAATCCCTGCATTGCATATCGCATACCCCGATCCGAGCAAATATCACAGGGTGAACTATGGGTTCAACTGACCAGCACCAAGTAGCCTCCGCCTGCTCCGATAGGTAGATAAGGGTGAAATTCAGGTGCACCGTGACATGTTGCTAGTAGCCTCCGCCTGCTCTAGCAGGTAGATAGGGGCGAAGTTAAAGCCTTATCAGCCTCTGCCTACTTCGGTAGGTAGATAGGGATAGGTCCTTGAACTCTCAGCTATTTTAGGTGACATATTAAATAGGGGAGACGCATCCGGTTTTGAGCCGACATCCCTATAGGCCGCGTAATCATTTCTATTTGTCTGAAAAATCACACTTAAAATCAACCAGACTAATCGGACTCGGTTTCGGGTCCTTCATTGTGTTGAGTGTGAACTCAGGATTTTGCTCTTGCGTTTGTCTTTATGTCTGTCTGTGTGTGTTATCCTGTGTAATTGCACATTTTCTACCTCAATCTGCTTACATCCATCCTTCCCTCTTCAAGATGTCGGGATATTGGTCCCCATACCCTGTGACCTATGTTCATTTCTCCTCGACCATATACCATTCATCTTCGCCTTCTCCTTCTTCCATGTATCCTCCGCCATCCACGGGAGACCCTTACCCGTGTCGATTCCACCTCGACCCGATTATGAAGTCAGAACTTCGACTGACTTCTCCACTTCTTCGCAGTTGTCACCTACTCCATATTCTAACATACCTGATACACTTCCATCTTAGGCTGACTGTCCCTATTCTCGAGAGCTTGCTGGAATGAATGATCCATACGAAGAGCAAGCCACTATTGAGATAGATAACTAGCAGAATTACTCACCCCCACATACCTCATTCTCACCTCAAGTAGGGACCGAACAACAATTCACATATACACATCTTGACTTGACCTTAGGGAAAAACATGGTCGATAGAACATACCGAATGGAGAGGCATGCACCTTATGATCTTCCTGACTTGATTGACCCTAGTAATCAAGCATGCATTGACCAGCCTTCATATCACACATTCGGAGAGCCTACGAGAGATTGGACTCATGAATTCAATCTATGAGCCCCCACTTTATTGACTCCATCGTATGGGGCTCCAACCAATATTTGCCATTCTGATGGTCCATATTTGAACCAGCATTACATGCCCGAGTCTAGGTATGTTGAGTATGAGACTCCAATATCTCAGCAGTACCCTCCAATTGAGCAGAACTCTCTCATGATCTGTCATGAGAATATTTTGGAGGATGACATTTCCAGACTTATGGAGAAAAATGAATCATTTGGTAACAAGCTGAGAGATGTCATGGAAATATTACACTCAATTTCTACCAGCCTGGGTATGAAAGTAGAGAAGGAAGTAAGTCGATTTGATGTTGAAAACCGAGCGAGCATTAGGGAACCCACACATCTTGTACAGCTGGAGTCCATTCTACCTCCCTCTTCTTCTAACCACTTGCCTTCCAATCCAGAGTCTGATAATGCATACATCAAAAATACCAAAAAAATTAAAAATCATAAAAAGACCAAAAAATTTGAAAACCCAAAAAATCACATAAAAATTGAAAATGAAAATGACTTAAAAAATTTGGATCCTGCCCTAAGGGAAGCACTCGATGAAGAATTGATTTTTAAACTTCCCTTAATAAAGGCCATAGATCACTTTCCCGGCCTCAAGCGATTTGTAAAGAGTAAATTGATGCCCAAGAGGTCGGGCAATAAGAGGATAAGGACTGAAAGACACATAGTGTCTATAGCCAACTCCTTGGTGATGGGGAGAAAGACCAAGAGTCACAGAGAGAAGCGGTTGCCCCGAGTGTGAAATCAAAGACACCATCTTTACCCATGTGAGAATCGATGATGACTCGTCGATAAATATCCCCCGACCTCTGTGTTTGATAAGCTCAAACTCAGGCCAATCAGAAAGTCGAGAGAGATCGCTCAGCTGGCTGATTGATCTATCAAACGGCCGAGAGGAACCATTTCAGTGATCATAACTTTCCAAGGTGCTCTACTCCAGGTAGACTTCATGGTCACTGACATTGAGCACCAAGGAGAGTTCACCCAATCTCATATTATTCTCAGGAAGCCGTTCTTAGCCTTGGCTAAGACGACTATAGATTGCGAGACTCAGGAAATCGATTTTACAGCATTGGGAATGCTTCGACCTCACCCATTCTTTGATACACTTTACTCTAAGGTGACTCGCACATCCGCTGACAGTCGTAACCATCGAGAGGTAGATGAGTCCCACCTCTCTGCTACACCTGAGAGACCGACTATCCGAACGACCGTTGGTTCTGAGACTCCCCAAACCTCCACTTCATCAACTGCTTGCACCACCACCGTGACAGCTTCTAAAGAGGACTCACGACAAGAAGCTATCATTGAGTCGGATACGACCTTCGTTGATTGCCTTGACCATTTTGATGATCTGACATAAGAGCCCAATAATGCCAAACCAACTTACATCACTAGCACCTTCCCGAGACGTGTGCTGACCCTTCAGGAATATTACAATCTATATGGTGACTCATCTGATGAGGAACCCATGGTCAGCACCACACCACATCCCAGACCTTCAAAGAAAACAACCAAAGCTAAATTAACTCCACATAAAAACACGGTTGCTCCCTCTTCTAGTTGGCTATTTAGTGAGAGGAAGTCGAGAATTGATTCCTCGAGGTGTTCCCCCAAACCTCTCAAGGCACATCGCTCTCATCTCCCTCTCAATGATTCAAGTTCTAGAAAACCAACTAAGAAAGTTTTCTTCAACATACCGGAGAAGGAATTTTCTGAGGAGTCCTCATCTGGTCCGGATAAGGTGATTTATATGAGTGAGCTCAGTTCGGTTGTTCTTAAGTCGTACTAAGCAAGCAGCCATGTGTCGACCCTCGTTGGACAATCCCTTCACCTCACTAATATTCATCTGAGGACGATTCCGACAGCGACACACTTGTATACTCCTTACCTCCTCGTTTACGCAAGAAGGTTCGTCACAAACCTTCTTGATCCTTATATATTCTCAATCCTCCTTGTATATACTTTCTTTCCCTCCCTCCCCAGTTATTCGAATCACTTGCCCTGGCTCCATATCATTTCATTTTATGGTTATACTTAGGATGAACAGATTTTAAGTATAGGGGGGAGAGAGACCCGAGTCTCTTCATCGTTCTATGTACATCCTCCATATCTGATTGGTTCTTACACTCACTCATGTCCTATACTTAGGCTGACCAGAGCCTAAGTATAGGAGGGACCGATGCCCGCTGTGTATATACTCCTCCATTTCCTCTCTTAAACTCGCCCATCCCATTTTTGATCTTCTTCTACACTTAGGCTGCCATAGCCTAAGTATAGGGAGCGGAGCGACTTCTATACATTTTGTTATTTTATCTATCCTACGCTTAGCACGAGCTATGTCTTTTTCCTCGCTTTTTGTGCTCTGAGGACATAGCACACGCTAAGTATAAGGGGTGTGTATATATTACATATATACTTTACCCATAGCTCGTACTTTCGCGTATTTTCACGTATTTTTGTATATATTATGCAATAATTACAGGTGGGTAAAAATTGAAAAAAATTGTATAGTATATCGTATAATAATTGTAAAACTTTTGTAAAAAAAATTGTAAAATACATGTATACATGTATAATATGTATATTGTATAACAAATGTGTATAATACTTATAAAATTCTTGTAAAAATTTGTTGTAAAATATGTGGTAAAAAAACAAAAAAAATAAAGGCTTCTTATTTACTCTTGCATCCTTGCATTAGAAAAAAGAGTCTTGCATTTCATTCATCTACATAGCATGTCATCTACATCTCATCTGCATATGTTGCATATGTGATGAAGCCACATTTCATCATCTTTATTCTATCATTTTGGCACTTAAAACCCTAGCAAATACCTGTAAATATCATTAATTCCACCATATTAGCATCCATGCATGAGCATCTAATTAGTGTGTAAATTACTGTAATTAAAGCCAAAATTATAGAATAAATAAAGAAAAGAAAAAAAGAATAAAATATTGTAAATATTTTATGACCTAAACCCCCGAGACCTAGGCATCTTGATGAATAGGTCGACAAGGAATAAAGTAGGGGGAGATAAGGCCAAAACACAGATAAAATACCTATGCATTTTATTCATTCTTTATTCTTTTTGGGACCTATTTTTGGTTCCACTTTTTATACATCAAATAAAGAAACTTTGTACATGAAAGTTGTAGATAAATTAATAAAGAAAAATACAAAATTGATTTCACAGAAAAATAATACACAGATAAAAAGTTATGGTCTGAATAAAAATCCAGAATCCCAACTTCCCAGACCTGTATCTCACAATTGACAACTTCAAATGCAGCATACTCACCTTTAATTGTATATAGAATAAAATAAACTATTTAATGGTGGTGGTTTCGCATTTGGCGGAGCTACGGTCTGAAAGTTGAGTTTTGGACCCTCATTGTACACTTGTACTGAATAAAATATTCAATTTATTCTTTATTCATTATTTATTTATTTTTGTATTTTTATAATGTTGTAAATAACACTTATAATAATTATGTACATTAAAACAAGAATAAAAACCTAAATCAAAATAAAAATAAAAATACTTGTATAAATTCAATACATAGGTACTTTACCTATATACATACCTATATAAAACATACTTATATTTTATTGAATATACAAGACATATCAGAAAAATAAAATAAAAATATCTTTATGTATATAAAAGTATGTTATAATTCTATAAAATCATAAACATCAATAATAATACTATAAATACCTAAATAAAAATATAATACTAAAATATATAGGTATATATACAATAAAGGGCATAAATGTCAACTTGTAAAAATACATCTCAGAAAAATAAATAAAAATCACTAAAAAATTCTTTATAAAATAATAAACATTTTTCATTTTATAACCTAAAATCAATAAATTCATTTACTATTTTAATTTGATTTTACAAATAATTTCCACTCCGAATTTCCTGGTTGGTCCACGTGGACCAACCAGGTGCGGTCTGGGGTTGACCTCGGTCAACTCCCCCGACCAAAGCCTGCCATCTTCTGACAGCCCGATTTCGCCCCGATTTCGCCCAATTTCCAAGCTCGATCCGTTCATCTTCACGCCTCGATCCCTTCTTGGAACTTCATCACCGATCATCACTCTCCCACGCCATCTCTTCGAATCACGCCAGATCTTCATCATTTGCGCGTGAGCCTCGCTTGAAGGAGACGCCATCGCCACCTACTTAACCAACCCCCCATCTTCCTCCCCAAGTTTGAACACCTTCGGTCCACCCTTCAGCGCCATTCCAGTGCTCCTGAGCTCCGTGGAGGTGACAGCTCCACCGCCAGCCCTTCAGCCGAGGCGCGCGAAGTCGGAGGCGTCTCCACCACCTCCCGCAACTCCGGCGGTCGAGGTACCCTTCTCTCCGGTCTACACCGTCGAGGATGCCATTTCCCCCCTTTCTTTTTCGTGCATTAGCTTAGTCTTAGCCTTAGGATCAAAAACCCCCAAAAAAATCGAAGTTTCATCACCTGTATCCCCCGATTCATCAACCTCGCCGGAGCGCAACTCCGGCCGAGTTCCCATCCGCCGTTCAACGCCACCTCGTCGCCACCGCGGGGTCCAGGCAACTTGCCCTGGACCCTCTCACCTTATTTTGCAGGTCCAAGCGCAGTCAAAGCACCTGGAGGGCCATTTTGAGTCCTCGCCGGAGATACCTGGAGCGTAAAGCTCCGCCGCCTTCGCGCCCGCATCTCGACGCTCCTCCGGCGAATCCGAGCCGTCCAGTCCATAGAGGGACCTTCCAGGAAGCTGCAGCTCCATTTTGAAGCTCATCCACCGCAGAAGGAGCGAGATCGGAGTCGGGGAAGTTCGCCTCCGCCGGCCTTCTTCCCCGTTCTTCCTCCCCGCTTCTCCACCGTCCGATCGAGCCGCAGTTCCAGTTCGAGCCTCGACCGTCCGATCGTCCATGCCCTGCCACCGTTCGATCTCTTTCTGAGATCTAATCTCAGACGTCGACGCCAATCGTCATCGGCCGTCCAGATCGTGCCACGTGTCTAAGTGGCTTCTTCTACGCCGTTGGATCGCGCGCCGAGGGTATTTTGCATTCCTACCCTCGCGCATTTTGTAATTTTCATTTAGTCCAAGAACTTTAAGTTGTAGTTTAAATATTTTGTAATATTTGCAAGGAGGCCCCCAGACTTTAGTTATTTGCACTTAGGTCCTCCGCCACGTCACCTCACGTGACCTGTACACGTGAGGTGGTGGGCATTTTGCAGAGGTACCCCTGGCCTTTAGTTTATTTCGTTTCAGTCCTGAAACTTTGGAATTAAGTTGTAATATTTTGGAGAAATTGCATCGAACCCCCTGAGCTTTGTAATATTGCAAAAATACCCCTCCCAGGCGCGTGCAAGTCACGCGTCCTGTGGGTAAATTGCACATATACCCTTGCGGGTTTGGATATTTATGTTTAATCCTTAAAATGCAAATTTCAGTATAATATTTTGTGGAAAAATTGCGTACATGCCCCTGGATGTTTCATTATTTGCATAAATGCCCTTGCCAGCACTGTTTGATGTTTGGAGTCTTGTTCTAATTAATTAAAATATCATTTTAGCTCCAAAAATCCCACAAAAATAGGCTTAAGTTCCTGGATAGGTGTACTTTAACGCTATATATTTAGTTTTTGATTTTATTTTATTTTAGTATTTATTAAAAATCAAAAACAACCTTTTTGTGCACTGTCTAGCTTAGAAAATACCAAAAAAATATCAAAACACCTCTAAAAATTCCAAAAAAATCACCTAGTGTCTATTTTATGCTATTTTAGTGTCAGTCCAAAAATCATTAAAAATTTCAAAAGAAAAACACTAAAAAAATTAAAAACTCTTAAAAACTTCAAAAAAATATATAAAATCGTAGAAAAATCCAAAAAATACAAACTCAGCTTCTGTTTGTCACTTATTTTATTCTCTTTATTAGAAAAATAGTGTGAAATATTTTTAGTACTGGTTGGTATTTTTAATTTACATTTTTGTTACAGCCAGACTTCTTTGCATTGTTTTCTTTTATTTCAACCATTAAAAATATCAAAAACATCTTGAAAAATCCCCAAAAATCTCAAAAACAGTAAAAAACTCTAAAAATACCAAAAATATTTTATTCCTGAATTTTTGAGCATTTTTGTGCATTTTTATTAATACTTTACTTTGCCTTGTATTATATTGCCTTTACTTTCCATTATTGAAAAAGAAACAAAAAAAATATAAAATATAAAATATAAAAATCAGAAAATCAAAAAAATTAAAATACAAAATTAAAAATTAAATAAAAAAAATTAAAAATTAAAAACCCACAAAAATTTGATTGACTTGCTTGCTTAGTGTACACACATCACACACTCACACACTTTAGAGCATTTGCTTGGACTACACTGTTTGCTCCCTGTGTTCGAACTCTCTGCATACTTGCCCATTTACATCTTTTGTGCAGAGTTAAAAATAAATTTTAACTCCACATTGTTTCTAATTCATTGATCTTAGTGTGGGTTAATTGTTGATTAATCGCATTTTATTTGTGGGTCGCCGCATCGACATCGGTTGTCTCCGCCTCGTGTGAGACTCCATATTTAGACCCTCGATGATCTGCGTTTATCAATATGCAAAGTGAAAAGTTAGTGGGTTCTGAACCAAGTTATGAATAGATGTCGAGGATGGACTTGATTTGACCTTAATCCACCTAATTTTAGAGGAACCTTATAGGAACTGGAGTTAAGATTTTTCAGGTCAAGTGACTTAATTCTTTGAGTCCTCAAGTCTATGTTCACATGTCATCTTGATTAGTCTAAGTAGAATATCTCCTACACACGCATGATTCTTTTAGACGGTGACCTAACTTGGAAAAGTATAATGCACGTAGCTCTTCATTGATGAGGTGGTGAGGAGGTAGAATCCTTTAGCTTGGAGTAGCACACGGGTGGAAACATCCGTCCTCCTCTAGGGATGGTAGTGCATCTCAACCTAGTCTGGTGGTGTTGACATCTACGGACGGGATGTTGTGGGTTGCAATAATGCTTCAAAAAAGGGATAGTCTACTGGCTCAAGAGGGAAAACTCCAGATGTACATGATGCACCTTGTATATAGTTCAAAAAAAAGGAAAAAAGAGGGGAAAAAAGAAAAAAGAAAAAAAAAGAGTAACTCCAAAAAATGGACAGGCCTCATTGAAAACAAAATGCTTGTCGGAATATATATGTTTGCAAGAAGCCGCAGCTGGATGACTTGGCTACATTGGTCAAGCATCCTGGGATAGGTAGCTACACTGGCTACCGTCCATTCTTCTCTCCACCCCCTCTTCTTGAGCCGGTTGCACTTGAACTTAGAAGGGAATACCCCGCTCCTCGAGGAAAGAGTTACTTGACAGGGGAATTAGAGTTACCTTGTTAGAGGAGGTTGGTTCTTTGCCATTTCTGATGTGGAGAGCTATATTTCACTTACACGGTACAAGTAAGATTCATAGTCATCAGAAATTTGCATATGAGGATTTGTTCTTACCTGACTATTGAGGCATCTTGAATAGAAGACTTATGGAACTTAAAGTTTGTTAGGTCTTAAATTCGGATCCCAAAAATGTTCCACCACATTATTAATCCAAAGGTTGAGTCAAGCTCCATTTCTAACTTTTGCTCATGATCTTGATATGGAACCCAATTTCATTTCACTTTTGCATTTCATTTTAGTTGCTCGGGGACGAGCAAGGTTTAAGTCTAGGGGGTTGATGATTCTGTTATTCATCACTATAAAGTTGAAAATAGAGCTTTGTTCCCGAGTAATTAGCTGTATATTTCCACTTATATTGCATAATTAGCATTCATGTATGCATAAATAATATCTGTATTTTAGCATTCATATTTACATTAAATAAGAAATCCAATTCACTTGTAAATATTCACATGTATATTCACCATATTTCACCTATTTGTATATATTTTATACTAACTCCAAATCCAATAAAACAAACGTTATACTGTATATATTACTAACAATAATACAAGAAAAATACCAAAAAATGCTAACATGTAAATTTGACAAATAAAACCCCAAACCAAGTTGGAGACCTTGGACCTTAGAATGCACATATCTATCTCATACAGCCTCCGATCTAGGTCTACTCACTTTTAAGTTAATACACATTCAGAGACCTTCAAAATGAGATCAATTTCATTAAAATCGGAGCTCGTATGCAAAACTTGGGTTTTGGGCCCCTATTGTATATTGTACATATTGACCAAAATGCCCTTGTATTATCTTTTTATTTTCTTAATTTTTAAAAATAAAAAAATAAATTAAGTTGTAAATATTCATTTCATATTTTATCTATTTTTTATTTTGATTTTTCTCTTAATTAAAAACGACAAAAAATGCAAAAAATAAAAATGTGGTATTTTATATCTATAAGGTACCACCCAAAACTACATTTTGTACATATGACTTCTTTTGATTTTTTACCCTTCAAAAAAGTTGTAGATCTCGTCAAGACAAGCAACTTTTCTATTGACCGGTTTTTAGTTTGACCTCTTTTGTTATTTCTTTTCAATTTTTCTTTACATTTAATTTTTATTATTTTCAGAATATATTTTATTATTTATTATTATTATATTTATTTAATTATTTATTTACATTTATTTATTTTAATTTTATTATTTTATTTTACCTTTATTTTCTCTTCTTTATTTTTAGTAGCCTACTTATTTTACTTATTTTTTTTATTTTCTCTCTTTTACTTCTTCTTTACTTGTATTCCACTCCAAGCCACCATTTTCTCCACTTCCTCCACCATTCTCCCCACTTTCTCCATCACTTTTCCAACTTCCTCCTCCTCTTTATATTCACATCTCCTCCATCATTTTTCGACATCCGTCGTTTCGAGAGAAGTGAGGTCGAGCCCTTTTGACCTTCAGGTGACAGCTGTAGGAGACGAGTTGAGCGACAACAACCTCAAAGGCGAGATCCACGACATCACTATTGCCATGTCGTGAGCTTCCAAGCAAGCTCGCTCAGCTTCGAAGGACTCTGCCATCCTTGTTGAGGCCAAACGACGGAGGCCGTACACCGCAGCCCCAACCTTCAACGACATCACATGTAAGTATTCCTTCATTCTCCTTATTATATTATTTATCTAACATGAATTTTTCTTATATTGTTCATTGTCATTCCATTTTCATCATCACATTATTTTTACAATCAAATCCACCACATTACATTCACGATCACCCTCATTACTACTTCAACCATTATCACCACCACCATCACAATCCACCTATTCATTCACATTTTTATTCCCTATTTAAAAAAAACTACAACAAAAAAATTGGAAAAAAAATATAATACAAAAAAATAAAAATAAAAAAATTGCAGCACAGTCATGCCCGCTACGTGCCCTGCGAGCGACTGTCGCCCCTCCAGGACGTAGTCAAGCCGCAGCCCTCCTGTCCGGCCAACCGCCACATACCCCTCTGCCGACCGGCACTCCTCCTACTCGCAGCAGCCACGTCCACCATCTGACCGCTCCAGCCTGCTCGTGGATGCCCCATCGACTCGCCACCTCCCTCCAACAAGGGTGCAGTACCTAGCCGCGCTGCCACGCGCCTCTCGCACCGCGCGGTCGTCGCCTACCACCTGTACTCCCCCCCCCCCCCCCCCCCCCCCCCCCGCGCACTTGCTGCCCCCTCGCACCGCCTCCCACGGCCGCAACGCCTGCGTCGTCACCCCCACCGCCAACATCCTTCCCCCGCAGCTACGTCTGACTCTAGTCGCCGACCCCCTTCAAGCATGGCCCCCGCTGCGCATAGTTTCCATCGCCTCCTCGAACCCGCTCCAGCCGCCACATTACGGCCGCTCGCAGCTACGAGCTGCCCCTCGCCAATGCTGCACCGCCTTGGCCGCTCCGCCCGTCGAGCTGCCAACGTCGCACTCCACGACGCACGCCTCCTCGTGCGCGGACTCCATTCCACCAACAGCCCTAACTTGGGTTGCAAGTTGGTAATCCCGTGAAGGTCCAATTTATTTTAATTTTTTTGTGACAATTGCATTTTCACCCCTTCAAGTTTTATTATTTACAAAAACATCCATGGAAATAGTTTATTTATTTATTTTCATTTTTTGTACTGCATAGACATCCCTGACTTTTTGCATTTATTTGGACAGTCATCTTGCATTATTTCTTTTAATGAAAAATAGCATGTTTATGAGCAATTAATTCTTTATCATTTTGATATTTATTTGCATTCTTGTGAGCAGTTAAGAATTTATTAAAAATCAGAGTTTGAAATTCAGTGATATTTTACCCATTCGCTCTGAAATTTGCACATAATTAAATATTGCTCCAAAAATTGTGAAAAAATTTTGGATGATGCCTTTACTTGTATTTTAATTATTGTCCAATTTCCATCCAAATAGGAATTGTCTTTTGCATAAAATAAATTCATTGGTGATTTAGGTAAATGATTTTTAATTAAATCCACGAAGACCATTTTTTATTTCAATTCTCTGGATAATTTTACTTTATGGATTTATTAAAATTAAATACTCACAGTCACTCTGTTTTTAGTAAAAAATTCAAAAAATCATAAAGTGTCAAGAAATTCTAAAAACATTAGTGTAACTTTATTTCATCATTTTTCACTTCTATTAAATTTTTGATAATTTGTGCATATCATTTGCACGAAAAATTGAATAAAAATCCCAAAAAAAGTTTGCATTTTTCATTTGTGCATTTTAAATCCAAAAATTCCAAAAATATACATTTTGCATTCATCGTTGGATTAGATTTTTAGGAAAAATACAACTTGGCGGATTTGGAGTAATTTCACATTGAAATTAAATTTGGCTAAGTTTCTTATTTTCTTAATAACCTAATTCATCCGTATTTGTGCATTGGCATTTTTATTGCATAAAAAATTACAAAAAAATCCACTTGGAAAATCGTGATCTAATTCATTTAACGTGATCCAAAGTTGTTCCTTTTCCTCCTTGAGTCGACCCTGGGGCTTGCCCACGTTAAAAAAACATAAAACCGCATATTAATTTCATTCGACGATTCATCGATCTGTGCGGTTATTTTTTATCGATCTGGATTTATCTGACTGCAACGAAATAGTTAATTCGACACCATCAAAAAGGTAGATTCATGTCCAATCAGTACTCCTCACAATCCATGTTGATGATCCAAGTGGCGAATCTCCTAATCTCGTCACACGAGATCCAACATCTACTTCACGAGCGAGGCTCACCGAAGGAGACGGAGATCCACGAGTAAACAATTCGGTAGCATAACGACAATGCTGTGGTGATGGGGACTCTCTCTAGGGCTCCATGGTGGATGGCCACAATGAGAGAGAGAGAGATGGCGTGTAGAGAGAGAAAGAGAGCATATGTATGTATCTCTTGTTGTAACTTGAAGATCAAGGGATGCCTCTTCTTATATAGTATTTTGGGATACATGGATCTCAATCCATAGATAACACAAAATCAATGGATGAGATTGATTTGTGTTTCTTTCAATGACCATGATCTTGTTGTAAAAACACAACAACAATTAATTTAATTTAATTTAAATATATAAAATTAAATATATTAACCTTGGGGATAATTGGAAAGAAAATTAGCCCCATCCCTAAAAAGAGGGGACTGCCACCCATTCCTTTAATGACTTGGTGATCGTCCACCACCTTTGAATGGATGGAGGTAATCTTTTTCTAATTCATGAGATTACATTATCTTATAAAAATCTCCAATATTATCTTCACAAAAATAATTCTAAATTATCTTGTGAACATTGCAATCATGTCATTGGAATTATGTGAATCACATTCACAACACAGAATAAAATTTAAATTATTTTTCAATTAATTATCCGATGTGAATCCAATTCACATCAATAATTAATCAACATATATAAATCATAATAAGCTCTTCTAATACATTATAAATCAAATTTGTAATATATATGATTAATATGGATAATGCTATCCTTATTATTCATATCCATGATAATTAAATCGCATTTAATCATCTTGGATCTCTATTCTCATGTGCCCAAATAATATGAATCACATTCACATTATTCATATCTTCGATAATTGAATCATATCTAATTATCTTATATAAGTCTCCTTATGAATCAAATTCATATTATTCATGATAATTAAATCACATTTAATTATCAGTTTTCTCAATGCTTGGATACATATATCAACAGTGAAATTATCCTTGAACTCTTTCAGGGATAATGCACTTTCTCTGTGGATACTTGGAGATAAGGACAGAGCGATTATATTGTTCCACATATAGTGACTTGGATATTGAGATCAAATCTCAAATCCAGATCTTGCGGACCTCTCATAGATGCTTGATTAAATCAAGATAACAAATCTAATCTTCTTATTGTATCTGAATCACATTCAGATCAAGGTCCAACATTTGGACTAAGATCAGATTACTTCTCTATGAGAGGAGTCACTAAAATTCAAACAGGTCTCATCACTCCCTCGGAATGGAAGCATCATGGCAATACAATCGTTTATGATCACATTACCCTCATGTATTCCTAATACTTGTACTTTCTGCATACTGGAAGACCTAGAATAAACTCAAAGTATTGGATCAATTTTACACTGTCTACTTCAAGGTTTTATCATTAAGTTTCTCATTTGACTATTGGGAGTTGGTATCGGTCATATACTTTCCAAAAGCATATATCATACCAAGGTGTTGATCATATACTTTCCAAAATCATATATCAAACCTACAAATTCAGTCAAGCTTCCAAAGCGAGATGATCATGCATGGAATTCAATTCTTTCCAATATCTCATGAGTGAGCTCATGTTTTCTGAATCAGCAATGAGCATGTATGATCCCTTTAAGAGATCGCATTACTCATATGCCCTTACATGCACACCAGTGCGTCGGTGTATAGACCTTGGTTAGGTCATTAACCTATTGTGCTGCCAAATGTGCATACTCAGAGATATAGTAACACATTTGTCTCCAGTCAGAGGATGTGCACCTATATCATGACAGCATACAACATAGTCCTTTGGTTATCTCGGTCTCGTTAAGTCAACTCTTTGACCTAACTTATCTAACACCTCCGAATCTCTATTCCTATGCAGAGGATATGCGTCAAGAGGTCGGTTAGATATCAGCCTTTAGAGAAAGGATTGGCATCTCCTTCTCAGGCTGGAGATCAACTCTTAATAATCATTTGACGGTGCTTGATGAGTCATCAATCTAACTCTTTAGATATTTCATCCAAGCACTAACCTCTATGATTCAACAATTGAATCAACAACTTATGATCATTAAAATGGCCATGGAACATAAACCTGATTGTACTAAGGGAGCTATTATGCAAATTAATTATTCTTTATTTCAGATCAGGGAATGATATTTGCAATAACAATTATTGCATAATGGCTCGTCGTGGGCTCGCATGTCTAACAATCTCCCACTAGCCTAAAGAGCCACTAATGGGTTAATCTTTAAACCCATACTCATGTGACAATCATAGGCTATTTAGAAAAATAGCTAGGTAAGTTGATCAGTCACTCTGTTCCTAAGAGATTATGCCAAGTACTTTTACGGCACTTGCATATCTCCTAGTAATAGTGCTCGCACCCAATGTGAATGTTGCATATTATGCAACCAATACTCAATCTCGTTAAAGCAGTTATAGTGTCTATGACACTACGACTCAATAATCGTTATAACCAGTATGTAATTTCTATCATCTTTATCAGAATGCCCTAGATATCTCTATCTCCCAAGACTAAGACCCAGTCTTATGTCTTATAAGGCATCTACAGTTAAGATCTTTTAGATCACTATGTATAAAGTCTTAATTTCTTGAAGATAAGACTTTGAGATCACTATCTCTAAGTCTTGTCATCTTTGACGATATTGTTATTATTGCAACTAAGTGTTTTATCTCCATAGTAGGATTAGAAACAGTTTACTACTCCTACTGCATGGCAGACATCTGGCTTTTGTACTCATCTAACATACACTGAGCTTCCCAAAACTGATACACTAGGTCATATAGCTTTGGTATTCACATCCCAACTCTTTGAGATGTTATCCCTTTAGATAGGTCAGTACTATATTTTAAGGGAAAGAAACCTTTCTTGGAATTTCCAGAAAATGGAAATTTCCATGGTGTACCACTAATGTGGCGGTCCCAATACACTCTTTTCTTTACTTCTGAACATCTTTAGAACTAATATCTAAGAGGTATCCTTGAGATCATATATGGAGTAGACAGATTATAAAATACTTATTATCATCCTTATATCATTTTAAATGATTAGGATATCATCTACATTTAGCACGATGAACACAATGGCACTCCCACTAAGCTTCACAGGGTTCATCAAGATTCTATCTAAAATCATAACATTTATAATTCTGTCGAATCTAATGTTCCAACTACAAGAAACTTATTTGAGTCCATAGATGGAGTGCTTCGGCTTGCACACCTTGCTTTCCTCAATCATGAAGCCATGCAACTACTTCATATGAATATCCTCGGATAGGTATTCATAGAGGAATGCAATCTTGACTTCCATCTTGAAGATGTCATAGTCAAGTTTTGTAACTGTAGTCAGCAATAATCTCACGAGTTTAATCATGGTCACTAGAAAGCAAGTCCCATCGCAAGTGATGATGTCTTCTCTTTGGTGTGTATCTTGTGGATACGAGTCGTGCTTTAATGATCTACCTTCTCACGAGGTTCCCTCTTTCTCTTGAAGATCCATTTACACCTAATAGGTCTTACCCCTATAGGTGGATCCCCGAGGGTCCATATACAACACTTGTATATGAAGTCTACTTTAGACTTTTTTGCTAACATCCATCTTTCCATGTCATGATCCTTAGAGGCTTCATCACATGAAATCAGGTCATTGTCAAACTTGACTGACACATGGAATCCATCCTCTAACTAATTTGAAGAGGTATGAGTGTTTCATCTTTAATTGTCCTTTTAGTTTCTGATTTCAGGAGCCTCATTGAATTCTCAAGATTAAATGAGTTCCTTTACTTCAATTTCATCTCTATTCTCAAGAGACTGATCCTCTAAGAATACATTCTCAGATATGAAATATTTTAAGAATCTCAAGGTCATAAAGTAGGTATCCAATACCATCCTTTATTTTCCTAATGAAGTAGCACTTTTTGGTGTCAGTTTCCAACTTACTTGCATGGAACCTTATTAAGTATATATATTGTAGTTGGTGCTACATATATACCTGGAAACTAAGAGGTTATTATGCTAGGATTCATCATTGATCAAATCATGTCACACATGTTCCAATCATATCTCCCTACAACATTTTAAGTTAAGGTACATTAGCAGAATTGAGATAGGAATGATATTCCTTTCTCCTTAAGGTATTCTTTGAATTCATCTAATAGGTACTTGCTACTTAGGTTAGATCGAATTCATTTCATCTTCCTTCAAACTTGGGTTTTAAACCAAAATTGTGAAATCTTTGAACATTTCAAAGTTTTCTAAGGTGAAGGGAAGAAATATCATATCACAAATAATCATCGAATGATATCACATATCATCAATATTTATTATGATACAGATGATCCACATATATCAATATGTATGAGATCTTGATTACCTTTACATCTGACACCATTCCTAAAGAAGGATGTATTGGATATTTTTACTTTTGAATACAATATTCATAAGTATGTAAGTTTTGAACCTTAAAATAATCTAAAGGTCAATATGTTACTAGTTTATTGATCTCATCAATAGACACATGTCCAAGGCTTGATGCCAGATTATTATCAAATGATCTTCATCCCCCTATTGATATTTTAAATGTTTAACTTTCAGTATTAGAAATGTTAATGAGCCATTCATTAATATTATAATTTAATAGAGTCCTCTAGATGATAGATTACTTTCTGAAATATACCCATCATAACTCTTTATGATAGGCCTATTCCAGAATTCATGTTTATTTCCAACTTTAGAAATAAGCAAAGAGAGTATTCTAATATCTAGGTCATAGATACATTCTCTAAGACTAAGGGCTCTCCCACTGAAAATATGAAGTCTATCTATCCAATATAGATTGTTGCAACAATTGCATCAATATCTATGTGGATGACTATTAAACCTTAAGATCAAATTTTCTAATATTATAAAATACATGCAACCGATTGCAAGTGTTATTAGAAGATTGAGATACAATTATTAGATTTTGATATTATCAAATAAGAAAGTCAATTTCAATGATTATATGTAGATATAGATTATTTCGATGCACTATCTGGGTCCTTCTCTAAGTATCCAAGATAGTATAGATAGTCATACTATGAATACTTCAGCTTATTGCAGTATTGGCATTCATCCAACTCTTTGAATGTCATATGTATGGAAACCATAGAAGTACAGTCAACTCTTTGACTTTCCTTCTAACTTGGGTCCGACTCATGCTTCCACAACGATCCATTCATCTATAAGCAACCATTGCTTAAGAAAAAGGATTTTTTATGTTCAACTCAAAAGAATTCAATGTAAGATATTTAAACATTTATGCATGCTTCATTTAATTCAAATAATATGAATATTATAAAGCTTCATGAATGACTTGAGTATATAGTAGAATGATGACACTCATCGTATCTACATCCATCTAAACTCTAAAAGACTTCAGTTCAGGTAGGTACTCAAACATTTTGAATACATCATCTCTTATAGAGCCACCATTCTGCATGATGCGGTGAACCATGTCATTCATGATAAAATGTCGAGAGCACATATGTTTGCCAGAACATCTTCTTAGATTTATAAAGATTATTTGACAATTATGATCATCATCGACATGATACTTCCAAAGCACACTCGATGAGTGATCAAGACTATAGAGACACACAAACCCTAGATTGTTGTGTTATTGTCAACTTAATTGTCATTCATCATTATTATGAGGAAACTTGCACATTGCAATCACTTACAGTATGTGTCCAACTGCAAGTACAATATCTTGATCATGGATCCAATCCATGATAATTTACTAGTTATTATTGAGTATAGTATTGAGTGGGTTTAATGAAGGATTATCTGAAATAAGACATTTGCATAAATAATTATAAATATATATTTTTTACTTTGATTTAGGATTTTTTATATCAAAGATATCTTGCCTTGTCAACACTAAAAGTTCATTCCCTTAATCACTTTAAATGAAAGAGATATACTTACCATTATATCTCAAGCAAGATCGTGGATCTCCTTCCTTGTCTTTATCACATCCCAATAATACGAGAACTTGTAACTCAGATAAAAAGAAGCGGAAACACATTCAGCCATGCAAGTCCAACTTGGATTCCCAATTCGATCTTTCACACTTGAGCCCACCACCCCTAAGGTGATGTGGACCCGTCTTTAATTGAATCAACCGTCAACAGGATTAGAACTCTTTATGCGTAATCCAATATTTCCCCAATAATATGAGGATCCAATATTAGGGTCACTATGCATAAAACCTTACTCTTTCGAGAAGCAAAGAGCTCGATCCAGATGCACTTGTATGCAGGAATTATTACTTTGGACATGCATCTCCTTCATACAATCCCTGACAACGGAACTCTTTGCCATGACGGGAGACCATGGATGCCACTTATGTGATCCTCTATATCATGTTCAAATTCTAATTAGTTATTATGAATCATATTCACATAATTAAATCTTCCAAGGGAAATAACAACTTTATTCATAATTGAGTGTTTTAAATTTAATTGGATCTAATTAATTTAATCATATTAAATTAATTATCGATCCAATTAATCAACCAGCAAACTTGATTGTTACTTGAAGGATGGTATTGTCTCAAAAATATGTATTATTTGAATTTTAATAATTAGAAAAATAAGTCATGATCCCTTCAAACATTATTCCTTCCTTACCCGTTGTCATGACCAGTTTCGACGGGAGTGGGACAGACCGCTCATGGAGCAACCTGGTACCCCAACGCTCCTCGACTAGACATCATATCCACCTCAGGTTAGGATAATGCCAATTGATCACTTTATACTTGAGATAATAATCATTTTTTCAATCAAAGTTATACCATATAATAATAATCAAAACATTTTTTATTAACATTATAAAGATATTTGCTAAACAAATCCCCAATCCTATTCAAGCATCAATGTTTGTTGGAAGATTCATGTAACAAATTGTGATCCAGATTATATCTAATCAAGTTTTGCTTATGGTCAATGTAATTCAAGGAAATAATCACCATCTTTAAATATTCATCAATAATTATCTTAGGGAATTAACCACTAATTTCCATTAATTTAATTAAATGGCAATAACAAGGTTCATGATCAAGTATGTAATTTCCAGCAGTGGCCCTTTCTTACTAAAATTAGATTTTTTTTCAATCAATTTAAAGTCAAATCAAGCAAAATAAGTTGTCATAGTTTTATAATTTTACTTAAAATAGAATCCAATTGATATTCACACATTTCTAGGTATTTTAAAATCATAATTAACTTTTTAATTATGTCAAGATTCGACATCATCGAAACTATGGATACACGTTCATTAAAATGATCATAACTTGAGCAATCATATTCCAAATCACGCAAACTCAAATTTCATGATTTCCTTATTTAGTGGGGAACATTATAAAACTTATAATTACATATTTAAACACTTTTAAACTGGGTGAAAAAACGCACTAGATAGGGTTGCGTGAATGAAATGCAATGAAACATCACACAACCAAAACATGCCCAAGTCATCTTAGGTTTATAGATCATATCCAAAACTTCCAACCTATGGCTCTAATATCACTTTACGGATATGGGAAAATCTTTAAACACATCACAGATCATGAGGATCGCATCGTATGTGATCGGGAGCGACTAATCGCACTAGTCGCTCGAGGCAGCGGAATTTAAAAATTTTAATCCGATGAAACTACATGATCCAAGAGAATTTCTCGTATATTTTCATCTAAACAACAAACAAGTATTAGTTATACCTCTTGAAGTGTGGTTACCATCGAGTCTTTAAATGAAGAGACCTCATGTCTCAGGTCCGATCCGATGGATGAGACGCTTGTGAGCGCATTGATGAAATGTCTGCTCCTCGCAATCCATGTTGATGACCCAAGCATTAAATCTCCTATTCTTGTCACAGAGATCCGAAGTCTTCTTCACGAGCGAGGCACACTGAAGGAGATGTAGATCCATGAGCAAACAATGTGGCATCATAACGACGATGCTACGGTGATGGAGACTCTCTTTGGAGCTCCGTGGTGGATGGCCATAATGAGAGAGATAGAGATGGCATGTAGAAAGAAAGAGAGAGAGAGCATATGTATGTACTCTTGTTGTAACTTGAATATCAATGGGTGCCTCTTCTTATATCATATTTTGGGATCCATGGATCTCAATCCATGGACAACACGAAATCAATGGATGAGATTAATTTGTGTTTCTTTCAATGACCGTGATCTTGTTTAAAAAACACAACAACAATTAATTTAATTTAATTTAAATATATTGAATAATCAATATAAATTAATTTCAAATTAAATCAATTACCTATGGAGATAATTGGGAAGAAAATTAGCCGCGTCCCTAAAAAGGGGGAACGACCGCCCATTCCTTTTAGGACTTGGTGGTCGTCCACCACCTTTGAATTGATGGAGGCAATCTTTTTCCAATTCATGAGACTACATTATCTCATAAAAATCTCTAATATTATCTTTGCAAAAATAATTCTTAATTATCTTGTGAACTTTGCATTTATGCGATTGGAAATATGTAAATTACATTCACAACCCAAAATAAAATGTAAATTATATTTTTCAATTAATTATCTAATATGAATCCCATTCACATCAATAATTAATCAACAAATATAAATCACAATAGGTTATCTCTAATATATTATAAATCACATTTATAATATATATGATTAGTATGGATAATGCTATCCACATTATTCATATCCATGATAATTAAATCACATTTAATCATCTTAGATCTCTATTCTCATGTGCCCAAATAATGTGAATCACATTCACATTATCATAGCTTTGATAAATAAATCACATTTAATTATCTCATATAACTCTCATTATGAATCAAATTCATACTATTCATGATAATTAAATCACATTTATTTATCAATTCTCTCAATGCTCATATACTTATATCAACGGTGAATTTATCCTTGAACTCTTACAAGGATAACGCACTTTCTCCGCGGATACTTGGGGATAAGGATAGTGCGATTGTATTGTTCCACATATAGTGACTTGGATATTGAGATCAAATCTCAAATCCAGATCTTGCGGACCTCTCATAGATGCTTGATTAAATCAAGACAGCAAAACTAATATTGTCATTGTATCTGAATCACATCCAGATCAAGGTCCAACATTTGAAATAAGATCAGATTACATCTCTATGAGAGGAGTCACTAAAATCTAGACTTTTTTCATCACTCCCTTAGAATGGAAGCGTCATAGTTATACAATCGTTTATGATCACATCACCCTCAGGTATTCCTAAATTATGTACATCCTACATACTGGAAGACCTATAATTAACCCAAAGTATTAGATCAATTTTACAATGTCTATTTCAGGGTTTTATCATTAAGTTTCTCATTTGACTATTGGGAGTTGGTGTCGATCATATACTTTCTGAAAGCATATATCATACCCAAGTGTTGATCATATACTTTCCAAAAGCATATATCAAACATACAAATTCAGTCAAGCTTCCAAAGCGAGATGACCGTGCACGGAATTTAATTCTACCCAATATCTCATGAGAGAGTTCATGTCTTCTGGTTCAACAATTAACCAATATGATCCCTTCAAGAGATTGCATTACTAATATGCCCTTGCATGCACACCAGTGTGCCGGTGTGTAGACCTTGGTTAGGGCATCAACCTATTGGTCTGCCCAATGTACATACTCAGACATATAGTAACACATCTATCTCTGATCAGAGGATGTGTGCATATATCGTGGCAGCATATGACATAGGTCTTTGGTTATCTCAATCTCGTTAAGTCAACTATTTGACCTAACTTATCTAACACCTCCGAATCTCTATTCCTATGCAAAGGACCCGCATCAAGAGGTCGATTCGATATCAGCCTTTAGAGAAAGGATTGCCATCTCCTTCTCAGGTTGGATATCATCTCTTTATAATCATTTGACGGTGCTTGATGAGTCCTCAATCTAACTCTTAGATATTCATCCAAGCACCAACCTCTATTATTCAACAGTTGAATCAATAGATGTATGATTAAGATGGCCATGGTACATAACCCTAATTGTACTAAGGGACCTATTATGTAAACTAATTGTTCTTTATTTCAGATCAGGGAATGATATTTGCAATAATAATCATTGCATAATGGCTCGCCGTGGGCTCGCATGTCCAATAGGTTCAACTATCTGCAGCTCAAGCGGGAATAGCCTCCACCCATCTGCTTACATAATCAATGATCGACAAGATGTATTCAAAATCCTGACTGTTAGGGAATGGGCCCATAAAGACAATGCCCCATGTGTTGAAGACTTCCAAAATTTGGATGTATTTTTTAGAGGCATTGTGTCATGGGAAGTGATATTCTACTCATTCTTTAACAGTCAGTACGTCTTTTGACAAAGTCAGTTGCATCCTTAAAGAGAGGTTGCCACTAGAGGCCATATTGAAGTACTTTTGCTACCGTTCTCTTTCCAGAATGGTGTCCACCAGCTTCAACTTTGTGACAGTGGTCTAGGAAACCGGCAATCTCCTTGTAAGGTATACACCTTCTCCACATGCAATATGCTCCCTCATGGAATAGATGTGGATCCTCCTACTAGTAGAAATGGATGTTTGACAAAAATTTATCAACTTTAATCTTCGGCCAATCAGGCGAAGTCTTCTTGGAGACAAGATAGTTGATGATATCAGCATACCAGGGGAGTGAGGTGAAAGATAGAATTGCCTCAACCAAAAAGGTTTCTGTGATTAGAATGTCATTTTGCTCGGGAGTTTCAACTTCAACAATTCTGGAAAGATGGTCTACCACCACATTTTTGACTCTGGGCTTGTCACGGATTTCTAAATCAAATTCTTGGAGTAGAAGGATCCATCAAATCAGACGAGGCTTGGCATCCTTCTTTCTCTATAAGTACTTGATGGTAAAGTGATCTATATAAATAATGATCCTGGATCCCAAAAGGTGTGACGTGAACTTTTCCATGGCAAACACTACAGCTAGTAGCTCTCTCTCTCTCTATAACAGTGTAGTTCTTCTAGGCCTCATCAAGTGTTTTGCTAGCATAATAAGTTGCAAATGGAATCACATCCCATCTATGTCCTAGCACAACACCAATTGTACAATCTGAAGCATTCGTCATGATCTCAAAGGGAAGAGATCAATCATGTGTGATGAGATCCTTAAAGCATATTGAAGGATTGGAGAACTCGATCATCGACGACAAAATCAATCTCCTTTCCAAGAATCTTAGTTAGTGTTCGGGCAATCTTGCTGAAGTCTTTGATAAATATTTTGTAGAAACCCATTGACAAAACCACAAATGCCCTAGTTAATTTAGTGAAATTAACATTTAATGTGAACGTTGTAGGTAGGCAATTCAAATTAATCAAAAACTGCTAATTAATGAATTATCCATTTGGCGAGTGGTGAATTTTTTACTTGGGCAAGCCCAAGGTCGACCTCATGGAGGCCACTGTATCCTTAGGGTTCGTTTGGTTGCAGGGTTGGGCAGGGTTGGGTTGGGCAGGGGTACCCCTGTGAATAGTAAACTGTGAGGAGGATTGGGTCGTTTGGTTGGAGGGGTAACCCGAGTTGGGCCAACCCAACCCTGCAACCAAACGAACCCTTAGGTTAATTACTAGGTGATCTAGATGTTATGATTTCAGGGAATATTTTTTGGTATTTTTAAATGCAATTTAATGGATGAAATTCAAATCTAGCAATCTTCGAGGACTAAAATGCTATTTTCATTCAATCGATGTCTATTCTGCTGAAGGTGATGGTGTTGGTGGTGCTCTATGTCGAAGGTGAGGGAAACATACGGGGAAGAAGCGAGCCAGTGGCGATGTGGATTTTTGGTGATGTAGGGTAGATCGGATATCGAGGGCGGAGGTGAGGGTTGGTGATGAAGGTGGTTAACGCAGTGGAATCGAAGGTGGAGTGGTGGACACAATTGAAGGATGAATGGAGGAAGAAGATAGGAAGAGGACAAAGATGTATACCTGAAGGTGGTCTCCTGGGATCAAATGAGTTCGGCAGAACTTGTCTTTGTCGTCACCTCGATTGGCTCCGACGTGCTGAACTTAGAAGCTCGACTGCTTTCCAATGTGAAGAAGCAGAAGCAAGGAGGTTTTGAATATTCCAATCGTCGTTGCTCGATCAGATAGGACTTCAGCTGTCACCTGAAGCCTTAAGGGGCTGGACAGTATCTCCCTAGCATTGGCGGATGGGTTGCGAGTGATGATGGCCGGGCCCCTTTATGGGTGGTTGCATATTAGGCCGAGATGGGAGGAGGAGATGTGGAGGAAGTAGGATCGAGCGATCGTAGGGGGGAGGGGAAAGAGAGAGAGAAAGATGCAGGGAGATGGGTGCAAGCTGCGAGCGCAAGATGCGCAACCGCAGGAGGAGTTGTTGTTCAACTCCGGAGGAAGGGGAGGGGAGTGGGTGGTTGCAGGGTATGCGAGTCGTGCACGTAGAGGGGATGCACGAAGAGATAGAGAGAGCAGTGGTCGGTGGGTGCGCATGCGAAGATTGCGCAACCACCAGGCAGAGAAGCAGGAGGAAGGTGTGGGGGTCACGTGTGAGAGAAAAGGAGAGGGGAGCCACGTGGCACGCAGGGGCGCGACTACGTGGCCAAAGTAATAAAAATTAAATAAATCACGAATTAAAAATTAAAATTAAATAAATAATATAAATAAAGAATTAATTAATTAATTACATAAAAATAATAAATAAAATAAATAAAACAAATAAAACGAAAATAAGAAAATGAATATAAAGTTGGGTAACACATGGTGGCTCCAAGAAATGCCACATGTCACTCTCAGAAAAATCGAAAATTTAATTCAAAAAAAATCAAAAAGAAATAACAAAAGGGTTCAAATAAAAAAATGGCTAACATGAAAGTTGTGTGTCTCGATAAGATCTACAACTTTTATGAAGGACCCAAAACCAAAATAAATAATTTGTATAAAATTTTTTTTGGGCGTATCCTATAGATATAAATACAGCATTTTTGTTTTTTTGCAAATGGGTGTCCAACCACTACCGAATTTTTTTATTTTTAAAAATAAGATAAAAAAATAAAATTAGAGAAAATAAGAAATTAATTTTTACAACTTAGTCTACTTATTTGAATTTTTAATAACTAAGAAAATAAACATATAAAATAAAGGGGTAGTTTGGTTAATATGTACAATATACAATAAGGGCCCAAAACCCAAGTATCACATACGAACTCCAATTCTTTTGAGTTTGGTCTTGTTTTGAAGTTAATTGAACGTACATTAATTAAAAGGTAAGTAGGGGTCCATAGGAGACTGTAAGAGAGAGAAATTAACATTTTAAAGCTCTTAGTCTTAAACTAGTGTTTAGGTTTTATTGGTCAATTTTACAAGTTTTTATTTTTTTGATATTTTTTGTTTATTAGTGTGAGTAATATATACACTATAGAGTTGATTTTATTCAATTCTGAGTTAGAGAAAAATAAATAAAAATAAGGGAAAATATGGTGAATATATGTGTGATATTTACAAGAGAATTTGGCTTCTTATATAATGCAAATATGCATGCTAAAATGTGGATATTATCTACAAGTGCATGAATGATAATAATGTAGAATAAATGGGGAAATGCATCTAATTACTTGGGAACGAAGCTCTATTTTTAATTTTTAGAGTGATGAATCACATATTCATCAACCCCCTATACTTAAATGTTGATCATCCCTGAGCAACTAACATGAAATGCAAAAGTGAAATGATTTTGGGTTCCATACCAAGGTCATGAATAAAAAGTGAAAATGGAGCTCGACTCTACCTTTGGATTAATAATGTGGCAGAACCTTATTGGGAATGGAATTTAAGACCTGACAACTTTAAGTTCCACGAGTCTCTATTCAAGTCGCCTCAACAGTCAAGTCAGAACAAATCCTCATTCTAGTGTCTATGAATCTCACTTGTACTATGTAAGTAAAATATAATTCTTCACGTCAGAAATGGTAAAGAAATAGACTCCTCTAACAAGATAACTCTAATTCCCCGGTCTAGCAACTATTTCCTCGAGGAGTGAGGTATTCCCTTCTAAGTTCAAGTGCAACCAACTCAAGAAGAGGGGTAGAGAAGAGAATGGACGGTGACCAATGTAGTCACATATCCGTAGAGCTTGACCAGTGTAGCCAAGTCTCCAGCTGTAGGCTTCCATGATATGACTTTGAAGCATATGCCTTGCTTATTCAGACTCCGAAAGGCATTTTATTTTCAATCAGGAATGTCCCAATTTTTGGAGTTCTTTCCTTTTTTATTTTCTTTTTCTTTTCTTCTTTTGAACTATATAAGGTGCATCATGTACATAAGGAGTTTTTCTCCTTGAACTAGTAGACTATCCCTCTTTTGAAACTTTATTGCAACCTACTGCATCCCGTCGTTAGACATCGATGTCACTAGACTAGGTTGAGATGCACTACCCTTCCTAGAGGAGGACGAATGTTTCCACTCGTATACTACTCCTAGCCAAAGGATTCTACCTCCTCACCACCTCATCAATAAAGAGCTACGTGCATGGTTCTTGCCCAAGTTAGGTCATTGTCTAACAGAATCGTGTGTATGTGTGTATGTATGAAATATCCTACTTAGACCAATCAAGATGACATGTGAACATAGACTTGCAGACTCAAAGAATTAATTCGCTAGACCTGAAAAATCTTAACTCCAGTTTCTGTAAGGTTCCTCTGAAATTGGGTAGATTAAGGTCAAATTAAATCTATCCTCGACTTCTATTCTTAACTTGGTTCATAACCCACTAACTTTTCACTTTTAATATGCTAGATATGCAAATGAAATGCATATGAATGAAGTGCAAGACATGTTTTATAAATGCAAGGATGATATGTAGAGTAAATAATAAGCCTTTTTTTGTATATACCTCCTATTTTACAACAAAATTTACATAAGTATTGTTTACAAGAATTTTCCAAATTTATACACATTTTATATACAATATACATATTATAAAAGTATACATGTAATTTTAAAAAATAAATTTTTACCCATTTTACCCACCCCATAATTATTGCATATTATATATACAAAAATACATGAAAGTATGAGCTATGGATAAAGTAAACGCTCCCTATACTTAATATGTGTTATGTCCTCAGAGCATGAGAAATGAGGAAAAGACATAGCTCGGGCTAAGCATAAGAGAGTTAAAATAACAAAAGGTATAGAAGACGAGCTGCCCATATACTTAGGCTATGGTCAGCCTAAATGTAGAAGAAGATCAAAAATGGGATGGACGAGGTCAAGAAGAGAAATGGATGAATATATATATACACACATACGTACATACATATATAGGATGGGCATCGGGCCCCCCTATACTTAGGCTATGGACAGCTTAAGTATAGGACAAGAGTAAGTGTGAGAACTGATGGGGTTGAGGAATATACAATGAGATCGAGATTTGAATCTTTTTGATGATGTTTATGGCTAGAGATCAATGTTGCAAGGCCTCGTGCATGGTAATATGTGCATCTTTAGAATCATCTTTGCACATGAAAACAATCTCCTCAACATAGGCTAAATGTTCATTTGGTTTGACAAAGTGTTTCAGCAGTTGTTCATTCACTAGGGATGCCTGTGCTTTATCTGTAAAATCTGAGATCTCTACACATCCACTGTCATGCACAACACAGACTATAAATAGATATGTCTACTTGGGTTTTAGCTTACATTGGAAAACATTTAGCCTCGCATTGAACAACCAAACCTGTTGTCCAGGAACAAAGGTCTTTCGTCTGATAAATCTATCGTGTCAATGCTTAACATTGCCCTTGTACACCAAACTATTATCGTATGCTCGGTTTCTGATTTCCACAAGTTCATTCAGATCCATCTCCCTTTGTTTTTACCCTAGGTGTGTGTTCCAGTTGACCTTCTTAATTGCCCATTCTGATTTATACACTAACTCTGCAAGCAAATGGCATGACTTCCCAAATACCAACCTGAATGGAGAGGTTCCTAATAGTGTCTTGTAAACTGTCCTATAGGCCTAAAGGACTTGGTCCAAGATCTGGGACCAATCCTTCCTATCTGGGCGAAAGAGATTCGGCAATATGGTCTTAACCTCCCTATTCGACACCTCTGCCATGCCATTGATTTGTGGTTAGTAAGGACTAGAGACACGATGCTCGATGTCATAATCCTTCACAAGATTCTTTACCTATCTATTCACAAAATGGCTACCCCCATCGGATATCAATACATTGGGGACCCCGAACCTAGAAATGATATGCTCTATGATAAACTTACAAACAGTCCTGCTGACTACAGCTTAGGTTAGGATATCCTCCACCCACCTTGACAAATAATCCAACACAAGAAGGATATACTCAAAACCACGGCTAATCAGGAATGGGCCCATGAAGTCGATGCCCCAAGCATCAAAGACATCACAAATGATGTCAGGCCGCATCGGCATCTCATCTTTGGAACCAACAATTCCTCCCATTAATTGGCATATTGGACATGACTTCACAAAAGTAAGAGCATCGCGGAACAGATACGGCTAGTATAAGCCACACTGTAATACCTTCCATGCGGTCCTCTTCCCGAAGTGGTGTCCTCCTACCTCCAGACTATTGCAGTAAGTAAGGACACTCTAGTATTCCTCCTGAGGAATACACCTCCTCTAGACACAATCCGGTCCTTCAAAGAAAGGATCAGATCCTCCTAATGGTAGTATCTCGAATCTGACTTGAGTCGATCTATGTTGCTCTTGGGCCAATCTTCAGGAACTTTCTTGGAGATAAGATAGTTCGCAATATTGGTGTACCATGGGAGTGAGTCAATAACAAAAACTGACTCGTCAGGGAAGGAGTCTCGAATAGGTGTATCATCAGAAGCATCAAGAATCTCGAGACGGGAGAGGTGATCAGTCATTACATTCTTATTTCCAGGTTTATCTCTAATATCCAAGTCAAACTCCTGGATAAGTAAAATCCACCAAAAAAAGAAGTGCCTTCCATGAGGTACAGTAGTGTTGTATGGTCTGTGAACACAATAACCTTTAGATCCAATGAGATGAGATCTGAACTTATCTAAGGTTAACACTACTGCAAGCATCTCTTTTTCTGTAACATTATAGTTACCCTAAGATGGATCAAGCACTTTTCTTGCGTAGTGTATAGCAAACAAGATACCATTCCCCCTTTGTCCCAACAACAAAATCAGAGGTGTCTGTCATGATCTCTAAAGGAAGAGACCAATATGGGACTTGTAGGATCGGGGCATCCATAATCATCCCTTGAAGTATCTTAAAGATGTCAAGTCACTTGTGATCAATAATAAACTCCATGTCTTTGCCTAAAATCTCATTTACCGGTCGGGCGATCTTTGAAAAATCCTTTATAAATCTCTTGTAAAATCCAACATGCCCGAGGATAGACCACAAATGTTTCACGTGGGTTGATGGTTGGGGTCATCTGATCACGTCCACCTTGGCAGGGTCAACATCCATTCCTCTCTTGGAGATGGCATGCCCCAACACAATGCCCTCCGTCACCATGAAGTGATTTTTCTCCCACGAGAGCAACAGATTGACCTCACAACACCGTTTGAGGACTAGGTCCAAATGTCCAAGACAGGAATCGAATGAATTACAATGGACTGAGAAGTCATCCATGAAGACTTCCAGGAATTCATTGACCAACACGACGAATACAGCAATCATGCACCTTTGAAACGTACCTGGAGCATTGCATAACCCAAAGGTCATGTGCATGAAAGCATCGGTACCAAAGGGGCATGTGAACATAGTTTTTTTCCTAGTCCTCAAGAGCAATAGCTACTTGGTTGTAGGTCGAGAGCCCGTCTAAGAAGTAGAAGAATTATTTTCCTGCTAATCTTTCTAAGATCTGATCAATAAATGGTAGGGGAAAATGATCCTTCTTTGTCGTGGCATTCAAGCGTCTGTAATCCATACAGACAAGCCACGACGTGGGTACTCATGTCATGATCTCCTATCCATCCTCGTTGGTGGTCGTCTGAATTCCCAACTTTTTCGGGACAACATGGATAGGTGCCACCCGCTTGGAATCGGAGATAACATAAATAAAACCTATGTTGCACCATTTATCAATTTCTTTCTTCAACCTCTCGTAAATTTGGATTCAGCCTACGCTGGAATTTACGAGAGGATTTTGCTTCATTCTCAAGGTAGATATGATGCAAACACAAAGCGGAATTTATCCCATGGAGATCAGAGATGCCCCAGCCTATTGCCTTGCGGTTTTTCTCTATGATATCTAGCAAGCAAGATTCCTACTCCTCAGTCAATCGGAAACGGATGATGATCAGAAACTTCTTCTCTTGTCCCACAAGAAGGCATATTTGAGTGTTGTGGGTAATGGGTTTGAGCTCAGGTAAAGTGTGGTCATCAAGAAAATATGGCTCAATCAACTCTAGCTTGTGATGGTATTGGTTGGATCTGTTACTGAAGTACTTGCTACCAATTGATTCAGCTTTGGAGTCGGATCGTCAATAGTGTCCAAGCAATCGACAAAAGCCACGTCTGGCTCATCATTCTCATTTTCTGATTGTCCTAAAGAGGAAAGGACTAGTAGGCCCAGTTGGGCCTTTGTGTCATCGAAGATGTAAGGGGATGCACTCTCTGTATGATATGCGCCTTATTGTTCATTCCAAAGAATCTCGCAAACTGTCTCATGTACAAGATTATCTCTAGAGGAGAGGGATTCATATATGTTGTCTGGATTTTGTCTCCATGGTCCAACGTTGTCTACATGAACACAATTTGCTTTTGACGAAGTGTACTTGGTGCTGGATTCGAAATCTGTCCTTTGACATCTTGTCTGCTTCATCTCTGGTTTCATCTCTGGTTCCTCATCTCAGCATGGAGTTTGGAAATGAATCTTCCTGACCTTATAGTCAAATAAGGCCCATGTTGTCCTTAGGAAGGGCTTTCCAAGTATGATTTGGGAATCTCTCCAATTTCGTGGGATCTCCATATCAAGGATTGTGAAGTCTACCATGTAATCTCATCCCTCGACATTGATAATCATGTTCCTCAATCCTCCCTTGGATCTCTTAGTGGATTTGACAGCAAACTGGAGTATTTCCTAAGAGGTCCTAGATTTAGCCGCTCGTAATGGGTTGTTGGTATCTAGTTATTTGAAGATCCATTGTCCAGGAGAGTACGTACAAATGCGGTGTCATCGACATGACACACCACATAATGGGCACCCATGTACCTCCATTTCCTTAGAAATGCATTCTTAAGGGTGGGTGCAAGTAGTGGCTCTTGACAGAACGTGCTTCTCTACACAACTTCTAGTTTTCATGTTGACCCTTGTAGGTGTGCATCTGGCCTTAAGGTACTTCTGAAATACAGGTATCATATCTACATACTTATCAAAGGGAATGTGACCTTGATATACTTGTTGCAAAACTCTGTCATCTTAGGTAGGGAACATCCAACAAAGGTCGACACATGGCTGCTTGCTCAGATATGGCTTAAGAACAGTTGAACTGAGCTCACTCATATAAATCACCTCATCCGGACCCGATGAGGACTCCTCAAAAAAATCCTTATCTAGTATGTTGAAGGAAACTTTCTTAGTCAGGTTTCTAGAACCTGAAGCATTGAGCTGGAGAGGAGAGTGATGTGCCTTGAGGGGTTTGGGGGAACACCTCGAGGAATCAATTATCGACTTCCTCTTACTAGATAACTGACTAGAGGAATGAGCAACTATATTTTTGGGTGGTGTCAATTCAGTCCCGATTGTCTGCTTTGAAGGTCTGGGATGTGGTGTGGTGCTGACCATGATTTCCTCATCAGATGAGTCACCATATAGATAGTAAAATTCTTGAAGGGCCAGCACACGTCTAGGGTAGGAGCTAGTGTTCTCAATTGCCTTGGCATTGGTAGTGATGCAAGCAGCGGGAGTCATGGACGTGTGGGGAGTCTCAGATCCAATGGTTGGCTTGACAGCCGGTATCTTAGGTGTAGCAGAGAGGTGGGATTCATCTACCTCTCTATGGTCACGACTATCAGCAGCTTTGTCGATTACCCTAGAGTAGAGTATGCCAAATAATGGATGTGGTCGGAGTACTCCCAATGCTGAAAAATCGATCTCCCGAGTCTCAAAATCTATAGTCGCCTTAGCTAAGGCTATGAACGGCTTCCTAAGAATAATCAGAGACTGTTTAAACTCTCCTCAGTGCGCAATGTCAATGATCATGAAGTCTAGCTGGAGTAGAGCACCTTGGAAAGTAATGGTGATTGAAATGCTTCCTCTCGATCGTTTTACAGATCGATCAGCTAGCTGAACGATGTCTCTTGAGTTTTGATTGGCCTGATTTTGAGATTCTCAAATACAGTGATCGGGAAGATATTTATCGATGAGTCATCATCGATTCTAGCATGGGTGAAGGTGGTGTCTTTGATTTCATATTTAACCTCATGCAACAACTTCACTCTGCGGCTTTTGGTCTTTCTACCCATTACACAAGGAGGTGGCCACAGACACTAGATGTCTCTCAGTCCTTGTCCTCTTATTTCCTGACCTCTTAGGCATCAATTTACTTCTCACAAATCTTTTGAGGTCAGGGAAGTGATCTATGGCCTTATCAAGGAAAGCTTAAAAATCAATTCCTCATCGAGTGCTTTCCTCAAGGCAGGATCCAATTTTTTTAGATATTTTTCTTTTTCTATTTTTACAATATTGGTCTTTTTGAGGTTTTCGGTTTTTTTATTCTTTGAATAGGTGAAGGAGGAGTGGGAGGATGTACAGACTCCATATTAGAAGGTGAGTGGTTAGTAGAAGGGGAAGGTAGAAAGGTCTCCAGTTGTACAATGTGTGTGAGTTTCCTTGTGTCCTCTAGATTATTTTCAACATTGAATCCGCTTATTCCATTCTCCACTTCCATACCTGAACTGGAATAGATTGAAATTAATCGATCGATGACATTTCTAAATTTATCCTTAATTAATTCATATCTCTTCATAATCACCTCCAAATATTCATCATAAAAAATCATGGAAGCGGTCTGTTTACTCAGATAATATTGCTGAGATATTGAAGTCTCACACTCAACATATCTAGACTCTAGCATGTAATGATGGGTCGAGTGTGGACCATTCGAATGGCAGATATCGGTCGGAGCCTTGAATAATGGAGTCAATGAATGGTGGGCTTGTAAGTCTAGCTCATGAGTTCAAGCTTGTGCATGTGTAGTCTCTCTGAATGTGTGATATGAAGCTTGGTCAATGTAGGCTTGATTACTAGGGTCAATCAAGTCAGTAAGGTCATAGGGTGTAGCCTCTCCATTCAGTTTGTTCGGTCGACCATGTTATACCCTAAGGTCAAATTGGGATGTGTATATGTGAATTGTTGTCTGACCCAAACTTGAGGAGAGAAATAGGTAAGTAAGGATAAATAATTTTGTCATGTCTCGATCTTAGCGGTACCTTTCTCTTCATATGATTCCTTGACTCCAGCAAGCGTCCGACTATAAGATGAACCAACCCAGGGTGGAAGTGGATCTGAGGTATAAGGAGGTAGGGTAAGTGAGAAATGCGAAGAAGTGGAAAATTCAGTCGAAGGTCTGACTTCATAATCCGGTCGAGGTGGAACCGACCATGGATAAGGGTCTCCCGTGGATGGTGGAGTATACATGGAAGACGGAGAAGGTAAAGATGAATGGTATATGGCCGAGGTGGAGTGACCATATAGGTCAGGGTATGGGGACCAATATCCCGACATCTTGAAGAGGAGTGGATGAATGTAAGCGGATCGAGGTAGAAAACGTGCAAGTACACAGAATAACACATATGCACAGACACAAAACAAATGCTAAAATGCTAGAGAAAACCCTGAATTCACCAACTCCACACATGAGGGCCGCAAAGGTTTGATCGAATTATCTTGTCAGTTTTAGTTGGTCATAAATGCAAACTTTGACAGAGTTAACGAGTTGCTAGGTGCATGTATTTCCCTATAGTCCAGCCCAATTCTTACGATAATCATGTTCCTCAATCCTCCCTTGGATCTCTTAGTGGATTTGTCAACAAACTGGAGTATTTCCTAAGGGCCTGTTTGGTTGCCAGGGTATCCCAGGGTATCATGGCATACCCCTAGTTCCAACCTTGCATTCTTGGGTTGGGATTACTTGTATTGATCCTATAATTTCTTTGGTATAATGGTTTTTAACCTTGTTCAAATACACTTATTAACATAAAAAACATATTATAATAATTAAAAAATTTAATATAACACATAATCAATGTCACATCACATCACAATTATCATTCCAACCATCCCAACCCTCCAAAAAGCTACAATTAACATGAGGATATCCCAACCCACCCCAACCCAACCCAGTAACCAAACAGGCCCTAAGAGGTCCTAGATTTAGCCGCTCGTAATGGGTTGTTGGTATCTAGTTATTTGAAGATCCATTGTCCAAGAGAGTACGTGCAAACGCAGTGTCATAGACATGGCACACCACATAATGGGCACCCATGTCCCTCCATTTCCTTAGAAATGCATTCTTAACGGTGGGCGCAAGTAGTGGCTCTTGACAGAATGTGTTTCTCAACACAGCTTCTAGTTTTCCTATTGACCCTTTTAGGTGTGCATCTGGCCTTGAGGTACTTCTGAAATACAGGTATCATATCCACATACTTATCAAAGGGAATGTGACCTTGATATACTTGTTGCAAAACTCTGTCATCTTAGGTAGGGAACATCCAACAAAGGTCGACACATGGCTGCTTGCTCACATATGGCTTAAGAACAACTGAACTGAGCTCACTCATATAAATCACCTCATCCGGACCCGATGAGGACTCCACAAAAAATTCCTTATCTGGTATGTTGAAGGAAACTTTCTTAGTCAGATTTCTAGAACCTGAAGCATTGAGCTGGAGAGGAGAGTAATGTGCCTTGAGGGGTTTGGGGGAACACCACGAGGAATCAATTCTCGACTTCCTCTTACGAGATAACTGACTAGAGGAATGAGCAACTGTATTTTTGGGTGGTGTCAATTCAGTCCCGGTTGTCTGCTTTGAAGGTCTGGGATGTGGTGTGGTGCTGACCATGATTTCCTCATCAGACGAGTCGCCATATAGATGGTAAAATTCTTCAAGGGCCAGCACACGTCTAGGGTAGGAGCTAGTGTTCTCAATTGCCATGGCATTGGTAGTGATGCAAGCAGCGGGAGTCAAGGACGTGTGGGGAGTCTCAGATCCAATGGTTGGCTTGACAGCCGGTATCTTAGGTATAGTAGAGAGGTGGGATTTATCTACCTCTCTATGGTCACGACTGTCAGCAGCTTTGTCGGTTACCCTAGAGTAGAGTGTGCCAAATAATGGATGTGGTCGGAGTACTCCCACTGCTAAAAAATCGATCTCCCGAGTCTCAAAATATATAGTCGCCTTAGCCAAGGCTATGAACGGCTTCTTAAGAATAATCATAGACTGTTTAAACTCTCCTCGGTGCGCAATGTCAATGATCATGACGTCTAGCTGGAGTAGAGCACCTTGGAAAGTAATGATGATTGAAATGTTTCCTCTCGATCGTTTTATAGATCGATCAGCTAGATGAACGATGTCTCTTGAGTTTTGATTGGCCTGATTTTGAGATTCTCAAATACAGAGGTCGGGAGGATATTTATCGATGAGTCATCATCGATTCTAGCATGGTGAAGGTGGTGTCTTTGATTTCACATTTAACCTTATGCAACAACTTCACTCTGTGGCTTTTGGTCTTTCTACCCATTACACAAGGAGGTGGCCATTAACACTAGATATTTCTCAGTCCTTGTTCTCTTATTTCCTGACCTCTTAGGCATCAATTTACTTCTCACAAATCTTTTGAGGTCAGGGAAGTGATCTATGGCCTTATCAAGGAAAGCTTAAAAATCAATTCCTCATCGAGTGCTTTCCTCATGGGAGGATCCAACTTTTTTAGATATTTTTCTTTTTTTATTTTTACAAGATTGGTCTTTTTGAGGTTTTCGGTTTTTTTATTCTTTGAATAGGTGAAGGAGGAGTGGGATGATGTACAGACTCCATATTAGAAGGTGAGTGGTTAGTAGAAGGGGAAGGTAGAAAGGTCTCCAGTTGTACAATGTGTGTGAGTTTCCTTGTGTCCTTTAGATTATTTTCAACATTGAATCCGCTTATTCCATTCTCCACTTCCATACCTGAGCTGGAATAAATTGAAATTAATCGATCGATGACATTTCTAAATTTATCCTCAATTAATTCATATCTCTTCATAATCACCTCCAAATATTCCTCATAAAAAATTATGGAAGCGGTCTATTTACTCAGAGGATATTGCTGAGATATTGAAGTCTCACACTCAACATACCTAGACTCTAGCATGTAATGATGGGTCGAGTGTAGACCATTCGAATGGCATATATCGCTCGGAGCCTTGAATAATGGAGTCAATGGATGGTGGGCTTGTAAGTCTAGCTCATGAGTTCAAGCTTGTGCATGTGTAGGCTCTTTGAATGTGTGATATGAAGCTTGGTCAATGTAGGCTTGATTACTAGGGTCAATCAAGTCAGTAAGGTCATAGGGTGTAGCCTCTCCATTCAGTTTGTTCGGTCGACCATGTTATACCCTAAGGTCAAATTGGGATGTGTATATGTGAATTGTTGTCTGACCCAAACTTGAGGAGAGAAATAGGTAAGTAAGGATAAATAATTTTGTCATGTCTCGGTCTTAGCGGTACCTTTCTCTTCATATGATTCCTTGACTCCAGCAAGCGTCCGACTATAAGATGAACCAACCCAGGGTGAAAGTGGATCTGAGGTATAAGGAGGTAGGATAAGTGAGAAATGCGAAGAAGTGGAAAATTCAGTCGAAGGTCTGACTTCATAATCTGGTCGAGGTGGAACCGACCATGGATAAGGGTCTCCCGTGGATGGTGGAGGATACATGGAAGACGGAGAAGGTGAAGATGAATGGTATATGGCCCAAGAGGAGTGACCATATAGGTCAGGGTATGGGGACCAATATCCTGACATCTTGAAGAGGAGTGGATGAATGTAAGCGGATCGAGGTAGAAAACATGCAAGTACACAGAATCACACATATGTACAGACACAAAACAAATGCTAGAGCAAACCGCGAATTCACCAACTCCACACATGAGGGCCGCAAAGGTTCGATCGAATTATCTTGTCAGTTTTAGTTGGTCATAAATGCAAACTTTGACAAAGTTAACAAGTTGCTAGGTGCATGTATTTCCCTATAGTCCAGCCCGATTCTTACAACTAGTTGTACCCACTTTCAGCAAGTATAGGATTAAGTACGGACCGTAAAAATACGGCTACCCATTACTTGAGCACGGAGCCTTACACAGTTTCCTCTAAACCACCCACTCTGCTAAGGAAATCCAAACCATTTATCGACTACCTGTATTTCCTCCCCGAGAAGTAGATAATCATTTTTGTAGAATCAGTAATCTATATGAAAATCCTGGCTTGGCTCTATCCTAGTGTCATCTCTCTCTCACTTGCAAGTAAATTCAAACAATGGCGAGGTTGCTCTCCCACAAACAAGGGTTAATTTTAGTCAATTTTTTGATCCAATTCAATTAGCAGTCCTGATTTTAGAGATTGGTTATCACTATAATTAATCCACACAAGCAATCGCGTCTATTATCCAATCCTAATTCCTTTATCATTAGAAAAACTGAGAGAAGGAATCGGAAAAATCTGATGTGATCGAGAAAATAATGATGAATGCTTGAGTAAGAGTACTTACAATGCCTCTAGCTCTCTACAATGCAAGATGCACAACTGAATTGAATATTTTATACTATATAGAATGCAGACGATGAAAATTGCACCTAAACAATATACTATTAGCGGGGAAGAATTGATTTAATTTGGCCAAGTAGTACGTGTCTATGTGTGTCTCATTAGGAATCTTAAAAGATGGTGAATCTTCTAAGATGTGTGGCCTATACTACGAAGGACACATACAAGTTTGAAATTACACTATCGTGTGCCTATCCTAATTTTGCCACTCAAGTCGAGCCCCACCCTTACTGGAGAGTGAAACAGTTCTCGACACACACAAGAGAAAGTCCGAGTACACACGTGAGATTCCAAACATAATCTATTGGAAATGTGCAATTATTACAAAATAAAATAAATGCAGAAAAATAAAATCTTAAGGACTCTACACACTCTAACGACTCGACTTTATCTTAAAATTATGTGAATCCTTCAAATACCTTATTTCCCAAAAAAGCTGACTCTAATGCTCCTAAGTTGCTCGGCCACCTAAGCAGCCGCTCTGTCGTGTCGGGTCCCTCACATAAAAAAATAAGATGATGGTCAGCGAGATTGACTCAATAAAATAAAACAAAATAAAGCAAACAAAATAAATAAATAACTAAATAAATAAAAGGTAGAAAAATAAATAAAGAAATATATATAAGAAAAATCGTGGGTCCGTCTACCCGGGGGTGGAAAAACCTAAAATCCATATTTTCTAAAATTAACCTAAGCCTTGTTTCCCTGGAAATGACACCATCTGATAAACCCTCAAATTTCCTAGTTAATTTAGTGAAATTAACATTTAATGTGAACATTGTAGGCAGGAAATTCAGATTAATCAAAAATTGCTAATTAATGAATTATCCAATTAAAGCGAGCAGTCAATTGTTTTACTTGGGAAAGCCCAAGGTCGAACTCAAGGAGGCCACTATCTTATTAGGTTAATTATTAGGTGATCTAGATGTTATGATTTCAGGGAATATTTTTTGTATTTTTTAATGCAATTTAATAGATGAAATTCAAATCTAGCAAAGTTCGGGGACTATAATAAAATTTTCATTCAATCGATGTCTAACAATTATGAAGCTTAGCCAGAAGATGAAATATCATGAAATTAAGCTACTATTTTTTTTAGATTTCTTCCTTCCACCCTTAAGAGCACATGGAAAAGGGATTATTGAAGACAACTCAGATTCTGAAACTGAAATATGTTCATTCAAACGAGAAAATGAGTTCTGTACAATATTGTGACTCTGAGTCTTCTTGGAAAGAAATTCATAAAAATAAATAGGTGGTGCATCTACTACTGCTCTTGGTGCATCCTCCTCGGATGGAGGTGCAATCTCTTCATCAGGTTCGCTTGATTCATTATTGGTGCTCCTCTCCATCTTTTTGTTCTTTTTGTTTTTCTGATTTTTTTTATATTTTAGGGATTTTGAATCCCTTTTATTTTATTGAAGTTGATGGTGCTAGTGTTGCTCGATGTTAAGGTGAGGGCAACGTACCAGGAAGAAGTGAGCTAGTGGCTATGTGGATTGTTGGCGATGGAGGGCAGATCGGATATCGAGGGCAAAGGAGGTAAGGGTCAGTGATGAAGGCAGTTGAGGCAGTGGAATCGAAGGTGGAGTGGTGGATTCAATCGAAGAACGAACGGATGATAAAGATAGGAAGAGGATGAAGTTGTATACCTGAAGGCGGTCGCCCGGGATCGAACGAGTTCAGCGGAACTCGTCTTTGTCGTCACCTCGATTGGCTCTAACGTGTTGAACAAAGAGGCTCGGTTACTTTCCAATGTGAAGAAGCACAAGCAAGGAGGTGTCCCTTCTTGTATCTCATCGATGAAGATTCCAATCATCGTCGTTCCACCTGATAGGACTTCAGCTGTCATCTGAAGCCATATGGAGTTGGGCAGGATCTCCTTTGCACTGGCGGATGGGTTGCGAGTGACGGTAGCTGGGCCCATTTATGGGTGGTTGTAGATTAGACTGAGAATAGGAGAAGGATATGTGGAAGAAGTGGGATCGATGATCGTGGGAGAGAGAGAGAGATAGAGAAAGATGTGGGGAGATAAGTACGAGCTGCGAGCGCGAGACACGCGACCGCAGGAGGAGTTGCTGATCAAACGTGAAGGGGAGGGAAGCGAGTGGTTGAAAGGTATGCGAGTCATGCGCATAGAGGGGGAGCGCAAACAGAGAGAGAGAGAGAGAGAGAGAAAGAGAACAATGGTTGACGGTTGCACGAATGAAGATTGTGCAATCGCTAGGCGGAGAAGCGGGAGGAAGGCACGGGGGTCGCACGTGAGAGGGAAGGAGAGTGGGGCTACATGGCACGTAGGGGCACAACCACGTGGCCAAAGTAATAAAAATTAATTAAATCAGAAATTAAAAACTAAAAATAAAAAATAATATAATTATTTAAATAATTAAAATAAATAAATAACATAAATAAAACAAATAAAATGAAAATAAGAAAATAAATAAACTGGGGTGACACGTGCTGGCTCTAGGAGCTGTCATGTGTCATTCCTAGAAAAGTTGAAAATTAAATTCAAATAAAAATAAAAAATAAATAACAAAAGAGGTCAAATCAATAAGTTAACACAAAAGTTGCTCGTCTTTACGAGGTCTACAACTTTCATGAAGGACCTGAACCAAAATAAATCATCTGTACAAAAAAATATTTTTGGGGTATCCTATAAATATAAAAAATGCATTTTTATCTTTTGCAGTTTTTTATTTTTAAAAATAAGATAAAAATCAAATAAAAATTAGAGTAAATAAGAAATAAATATTTACAACTTAGACTAATTTTTTTTAGATTTCTAATAACTGAGAAAATAAAAAGATAAAATCAAGGGGTAGTTTGGTCAATACGTACAATAAGCAATAAGGGACCCAAAACCCAAGTTTCACATACGAACTCTGATTCTTTTTAATTTGGTCTTCTTGTGAAGGTAATTGAACGTACATTAATTCAAAAGTGTGTAGGAATCCATAGGATACTGTAAGAGAGAGATATTCACCTTTTAAGGCTCTTAGTCTCAAACTAGGGTTTGGGTTTTATTGATCAAATTTAAAAGTTATTATTTTTTGATATTTTTCCTTTATTAGTGTGAATAATATATACATTATAGAGTTGAATTTATTTTATTTTGAGTTAGAGAAAAATAAATAAAAATAAGGAGAAATATTGTGAATACACATGTGATATTTACTAGGGAATTTAGCTTCTTATTTAATGCAAATATGCATGCTAAAATGTGAATATTATCTACAAATGCATGTATGATAATAATGGGGAAATGCATCTAATTACTCGGGAATGAAGCTGTATTTTCAATTTTAGAGTGATGAATCACATATTGATCACCCGTGTGCCCTAAGAATGACCGGACTTGATTCAGATTTATCAGTGGCTCAAGTTTTGAAATCACGTCCATCATGGTTGGGTCAACCTCCATGCCATGCTTGGAGATGATGTGATCCAATACAATTCCTCCGCTCACCATAAAGTGAATGTTCTCCCACAAGAGCAGAAGATTCACCTCACAACACCTCTTTAGAACTCGATCTAAGTAACCCAAACACTGATCAAAGTTATCCCCGTAGACTGAGAAGTCATCCATAAATACTTCGAGGAAACTACTAACCATATCTGTAAAAACAACCATCATGCATCTTTGGAAAGTAGTGGGTGCATTGCACAATCCGAAGGGCATTCTTCTGAAGGTGTATGTCCCGAATGGATAGGTGAAGGTAGTTTTCTCCTGATCTTATGAAGTGATGGCGAGTTGATTGTACCTAGAGTAACCATCCAAGAAGCAAAAATATTCATTCACGACCAGTATTTTGACTATTTGGTCAATGAAGGGCAATAAAAAGTGATCCTTCTTGGTTGCAATATTTAGCATATGTAGTCCACATAGATGCACCATGAAGTCATTGCTCTGGTTGGAATCTCCTCTCCTTAATCATTTGTGACAATGGTGATCACGGATTTCTTTAGCACTACATGCAAGGGACTTACCCACTTGGAGTCAGATATGGGATAGATGAATCCTGCATCACACCATTTGGTAATTTCTTTCATGACTGCCTCCCAGAGGTTCGGGTTCTGAATGCATTGGAATTCCCTGGAGAGTTTACTATCTTCCTCAAGATAGATGTGATGCGAGCATAGTGAATGGTTTATCCCATGGAGATCTGTGATATTCTAGCCTATTGCCTTGTGGTTTCTTTCAAGAACCACAAGCAGATGAGATTCTTGTTTTTTTCGTCGGATGGGAATTTATGATGACCGGATGCATATTAAGTTCTCCTGTAAGGAAGGTGTATTTCATGTTGGAGAGAATAGGCTTGAGCTCTGATGCGGTGGGAGTCGGCTTGGTGGCAACTTCAACAAGTGTAGTAGGTGTCAGATCTTTCGTCAGTTTGTTGTCTACAATTGTGCATTCAGTTTCGGAATTCAGAACATCACACAAATTTGCAATAAAATCATCTTGCTTAGACAAGGATGGTTGTATAATCTTTTCAGGATAACCATGAGCAAAGATCTCATCTTCGAAAACATTACTGAATTCGACTATGTTATCCAATTTTTCCTTAGTGGAGAGGAATTCTTGTGTTTCCTTATCATCCAAGAACAAGTAGGCATCTCTTATCTCAGCCACAAAGTCACAGTCTTCTTGTTCACGTGTCTCGAGCTCTCTTAAAACATATACCACTTTTGCTAGTTTTGGTTTGGGGATCATTTGTATCAACACTTTGTCACTGCTGGAGAGGAATGTGATCTCTCCAGTGCCATAATCCAATACTGCTTCAGTTGTTCGAAGCAACAACCATCCAAGAATGATCGAGGTGTGGAGTAAAGATGTGGAGGTATCCATATCTAGGATAATGAAATCAATAGGGAATTGCATCCCTTGAACGGTGACAATCACATCCTCTAACATGCCCCTAGGCCACTTAACTGATCTATCCGTGAATTACATAATCTTTTTTGTGGGCTTGAGAGGCCCTACACTAAATTCAGTGAGTATTGAATAAGTCAACAAATTAATAGATGATCTACTATCGAGCAATGTGTGCTCAAACTCTTGACTAGATATCTAGCATCTGATGAGCAGAGCTCCCTTGTCCATCTTTTTATTTGGGAGAGTGTTGATGGCATTGATAATGGCCATGGTAAGAATGTGTATCTCTGGTTTTCTCTGTCGGTTTCCATGGTTCGTACGATTTGTTGGTCATGCTTCTTTCAGCCCTTTTTTCACAGCAGACATGTACTCCATGGCCTTAAGCAATGTCATTTCAAGCACAATGTTTTGCAATATTTTCACAATGCCAAGATCAGATAAAGCATTTTTCAATTTTTTATGGTTTTTGATTTAATAACATCAGGAAAAGGAATATGTACATCATAATAAATTGTATTATGTAAATTTGTGTCCATGTCTTAATTTACAGGTAGATGGTGAAAATGTGCAAAATCATCTACATCACGTGGACCAAAAAATTCTACAGGCTTGGCTCCATCGGTTGGCTCTAGTTCGGTTGCTGATGTTGGCTTCTCCATCGTTGGCATGGCTTCACCTCTTCTATTGCTTTCTTTTTGCATTTTTTATTTTCTTCATTTTTTGTGTTTTTGGAGGTAGTGTTGCATTAACAAAAAATTTTGGGCCACATCGGTTGGTTTGGTTGAGGACTCTCCATCTGATGCTTTTTGTTTTCCGATCACTATCGCAGTTAGTTGGAGTGTCCTATTGCTCCTAAGTGTTACATAATTATATAAAATAGTATTTTCATCTGAATTGGGTTGGGCACTGCAGACTACATGCTCCTTGCGATGAAAGTTATTCAGATTGGCTTCGACCTGGGCCAGAATGGTTGTTTTTGTGGTCGTCAGGTCATCTTTCGTCTGGCTCACCTTAGCCATGTTCTTAAAGAGCTAGGTCAAACAATTTAGTGCATTGTTGACCGATACGGCTTTAGAGGATTCAACCTGGTGTGGCCTCTGACTCTGATGGTATGGGGTAGGCTGTTACTGGTAACCCTGATAGTATTGAGGAGGAGGGGAAGAGAAGGATATTGTCGGTACTAATGGGAGGAGTATTGATGCTAATAATGAGTAGTCGGCTACTGATAATTCTGCTGGTGATATCCGGACTGTTGGTAGTTCTGCCTCCATGTATAACCGTGCTGCGGAGACTACTAGTGATGGTTCTGACTGGGCTAAAATCTCTGCCCTTCTTGTTGCTGGTGATATGACCGGATGTCTAAGTTCTGGCCCAAGGGTTGTCCCTGAGGACGGGTCAGCTGTTGTTCATTGCTACAAATTCCATTCACCTCATGGATGTGTGGTAGAGGTGGGGAACATGGCTCCATGTATTGGGACGGATACTCAGGTGGCTGGCTAACAATCATCTGTGTTTGTGGCAGCTCGGATGTTTGCACATACTATGCTTGATGTACATGAGGTTGGATGGAACTCGAATAGGCTAATATTGCACTGGAGCTTCCTTCAGCTCAACAGAAGTGTTGTGGGTACCTTCCACGGAGTTGCAGGCACTGATGGTGTTCACCAGCAGCTCCAACTGCTTAGTGATTGTATCGAACTTGTCCAAGTCCTTCATTCTTGTGTTCGCTTCTCTATGATTTCCACCTTGGATATGTGACTCCCAATGATACTGAGATCGGACTTCTCACACCTATCCACTTTATGGGTATCAAAGCCATATTGACATTCTTGTAGAGGATCTGCGGTTGGACTTGAAAGGAACAAGAGGAGGAAAGTACGACCTCTTCTTCGGCCATCTCTTTGAATATCTACCAAACTACATCCTCGTCCTTGTTAAAGTGTGATCCTCCACAGGCTGTGTCAACCAGACATTGACTATTATCAGTAAGCCCCCCAAAAAAAATGTCGAACCAAGTTGGCCTTCGGGATGTCGTGATGGGGGCACTTTCTTTATCAAATCATTGAAATGCTCCTAGGTCTTGTGAATAGACTCTTGAGGTCCTTGAGATATACTTCAATTTTGGGTCGCATTAGATTGAGATGACCGAGGGGGTAGTATTTGTGCAGGAACACAGACTTCAAATCCTCCTATGTTGTCACCACTTTCTCCAAGTGGTTGATCTAGTAGAGTACTTTGCCCTGAAGGCTGAAAGGGAAAGCAGTCATCTTGACTACACCCAACGGGATGTTGGGGTAGTGAGTCATGATATAGATGCATCCAAACTATTGTAGGTGGATATATGGCTCTTTGTTTGGGTCCTCATGAAAGTTGAGAAGAAGAGAGAGGAGTTGTGGCTTCAGTCCAAAGTGTCTGTGTCAGAGGAATTTGGATCCACTCGGTGGTTCGGCCGACCCCAGGGTTGTATATCTCCTTCAAGGTGGGCTTGAGTTAGCCTCTCCTTCCCTCTCCCTTACCTCTCCAATGTCCATTTAAAGAGTGTGTATCATCATCATCACCATGGAGATCATCATTTCCTCCTCGTTATGCACCTCTCACTTCAGACCTCCTCCTCAGTTCATTTAGCATATCTTGAAAGTCGACCTAGGACAATGCTTGGTTGGTCAGCTGTTGTTGTTCGGTTTGTATGGAGGCCAAAAGCTTACTGTTCACATCATTCTGGTTCATGCATTGCTTTGTGTTATGCTTAGTGCTTGGTAGTTGTGGTCCCTTTCCTCTGCCTGTAGGAGCCATCTCAGAATCTGACTGGGAATGCTCGGACTCTAGCTCGACGTCCTGAATTGCAATTGGGAAAATACCCCGGTCGGTCTTTAAGCAAGCACCGAATGTAGAGAATAATTCGGAATTAGGGTCAGTTCAAAATTTTATTAATTACAAAGAAGTGTAAGGAGTGAAATCAATCTTCATCCAAAAAGGATAGAACCTAGGAAGAGAGTTTTCCTGGTCTATGGGAGGTAGATGAAGCGGGGAGCCCTGAGGACGGTTTGCAAAGTATGAACCAAGTACTTGGGGATCGCCTTGAATTATTGGAGATTTCGAACCCGTGGAATTGATGTGAGTGTCGGGAAGAATAAATAAAAATCCTTAAGCGCGGCACGGAAGCGTGAGGATCGCATCATTGAGCGATAGTCACACTAGTCGCTCCGTGCAATGGAATTTAAAAATTTTGAATGATGAAACCACATGATCTGAGAACACTTCTCGGATTGTTTCATCTAAACCACAAACAAGTATTAGGTTTACCTCTTGAATCATGGTTGCGATCAAGTCTCTAAAAAAGAGACCTTCTGTCTCAAGTCTGATCCAACGGAGGAGACGCTTGTGAGCGTGTTGATGAAATGTGTACTCCTCGCAATCCATGTTGATGATCCAAGCTGTGGATCTCCTGATCTCGTCTCACGAGATTCGACATCTTCTTCGTGAGTGAGACGCAACGAAGGAGATGAAGATCCACGAATAAACGATCTAGCAACATAACGGCATTGCGGCGGTGATGGCGACTCTCTCTAGGGCTCCATGGTGGATGGCCAAAATGAGAGAGAGAGAGAGAGCTGGCATGTAAATAGAGAGGGAGAGAGCATCAGTTGTTGTTGTCTGAAGAACAAGGGTTGCCTCTTCTTCTATAGTATTTTGGGAGTCCATGGATTTCAATCCACAGACACACAAAATCAATGGATGAGAGATTGATTTGTGTTTCTTTCAACGGCCATGATTTTATTGTAAAAACAAAACAATAATTAATTTAGTTAAATTAAATATATATTGAATAATAAATATAAATTAATTTCAAATTAAATCAATTATCCATGGAAATAATAGGAAAGATATTAGCCTCCTTCCATAAATAGGGGGACGACCACCCATTCCTAATAGGAGTTAGTGACCGTCCACCCTTCCTTTAAGGAAGGTGGCTATCTCCTCGTAATCCATGAGATTACATTATCCCATGAAAATATCCCATATTTACAACAACATTTGTTGTAAATTATCTCACAAAAATAATCCATAATATTTTGTGAATTCAATTAATTGTCCAATGTGAATCCAATTCACATCAACACTTAAATTTCAAATGTTATTTACAAATAGCTCTCTCTTATATATTACAAATCATATTTATAATATATATGATTAAAATGGATAGTGCTATATGTATTATTCATATCCATGATGATTAAAGCACATTTAATCATCATGGATCTCTATTCTCACGTGCCCAAATAATATGAATCACATGCGCATTATTTACATCATTGATAATTAAATCACATTTAAATATCTTAGGTAACTCTCCTTATAATATGAATCAAATTCATATTATTCATGATAATTAAATCACATTTAATTATCAATTTTCTCAATGCTCGGATACATATATAAACTGTGAAATTATCCTTGAACTCTTTCAAGGATAATGCATTTTCTCTGCAGATACTTGGAGAAAAGGACATGGCGATTGTGTGTTCCACGTATAGTGACTTGGATATTGAGATCATATCTCAAATCCAGATCTTGTGGACCTCCCATAGATGTTTGATTAAAACAAAACCGTAAATCTAATCTTTTCATTGCATATGAATCACATTCAGATCACTGTCCAACATTTGGACCAATATCAGATTACTTCTCTATTGAGAGGAGTCACTAAAATCTAAACCTGTTTCATCACTCCCTAGGAATGGAAGCGTCATGGTTATACAATCGTTTATGATCACATCACCCTCAGGTATTCTTAATACCCGTACATCATGCATACTGGAAGACTGAAAATAAACCTGAAGTTTTAGATCTCATTTAGATTGTCTCCTTCAGGGTTTTATCATTAAGTTTATCATTTGATCATTGGGATTTGGTATCGATCATATGCTTTTCAAAAGCATATATCATACCCAGGTATTGATCGTATACTTTCCAAAAGCATATATCAAACCTACAAATTCAGTCAAGCTTCCAAAGTGAGATGACCGTGCACGAAATTTGATCCCAATATTTCATGAGTGAGATCATGTCTTCCAGTTCAGTAAATGAACATGTATGATCCCCTTGAGAGATCGTATTACTCATATGCCCTTGTATGAACACCACCACGTTGGTGATTAGACCATGATTAGGCCATCAATCTATCGATCTGCCAAATGTACATACTCAACATATAGTAACACATTGTCTCCGGTCAGAGGGTGTGTGCCTATATCATGACAGCATACGGCATAGGTCTTTGGTTATCTTAATCTCGTTAAGTCAGCTCTTTGATCTAACTAATATGACACCTCTGAATCTCAATTCCTATGTAGAGGACATGCAACAAGAGGTCAGTCAGATATCAGACAAAAAGCAAGGATTGCCATTTCCTACTCAGACTGGAGATCATCTCTTAATAATCATTTGATGGTGCTTGATGAGTCCTCAATCTAACTCTTTAGGTATCCATCCAAGCATCAACATCTATGATTCAATAATTGAATCAACAATCGTATGATCATTAAGATGGTCATGGTATATAACCCTAACTGTACTAAGGGACCTATTACGCAAATTAATTATTCTTCATTTAAGATCAGGAAATGATATTCACAATAATATTTATTGTATAATGGCTCGTTGTGGGCTTGCATGTCCATCAATCTCCCACTAGCCCAAAGAGCCACTAATGGGCTAATCTTTAAACCTATATTCATGTGACAATCGTAAGCTATTTAATATAGCTAAGTAAGCTGATCAGTCACTTTGTTTTTGAGAGACTATGCCAAGTCCTTTTACGGCACTTGCATATCTCCTGGTAACAATGCTCACATCCAATGTGAAAAGAATCTTCTCTCCTAACACAGAGGACACATACGATTTACAAAGTTACAAGCAGTGAGAACCACATCACCCCAGAAAGAATAGGGAGCATGGCTCTGAATCATGTGTGTACTGTTTACATAAAGTAAATGACGATGTTTGCGTTCAGCAACACCATTCTGTTGAAAAGTTTACACCAAGGGTTTAAATATCGATTTCGGATATCGTATCGATAACCTATCGATACGATATTTCATTGAAATGTCGACGAAGTTTTGACCATATCGACTACCATTTGTGAAGAAATGATTGGAAACCGTCCTCATATCGCCATTTCGCTCGGTTACTTTTCGAAACCGAAATATCGGCAAAATTTCATCGAAATCTGAAACCATGGTTTACGCACACGAAGTTTGATATATAGTGCCAAAAAAACTGAAGAATTCAGAAAGCCATAAAGTACATAAAGTGCAGAACTCCAAGGTATTTTCATAGAGAACGTACTTGATAGCACACAACAACAACAAAGCCTTTTCCCACATTAAGTAGGGTCGGCTACATGGATTATTTGCCTACATTCAGATCTATCTTGTGCCCTTCTCTGGCTTCGATCCAAACCACTAAGATCCCTTCAGATAGTCTCATTCATAGCGAACATAGTTGACAATATCAGAAAAATATTCTTTATTTCATTAATGAACTATTGAATAACATACTCAACCTCGGACTTGTTTTTCAAAAGAACAACCCATGATAGTCCAGAAAAATCATCCACAACCACAAGATGAAACCTATGTCCCTAGTGGTCAAGAACGCGACTGGGACCCCCAATGTCAAAATGAACTTTTAACTCAAATAACTATTGTTACTATGACTTCAGCGACCACGAAAAGAAGATTGGTGATGCTTCTCAAGCTGACAAACCTCATACTGGAATGTGGATCAAGAGGAAGATCGCCAAAATATAGATGCCACATGTACGGAGAGTCTGACTAGTAGATAAGGAAGAAGCACCACTAAGGAGACTACAGAGAGAAACTCAACTCTGGCGAAAATAGGGGCGACTTGGAGGTGATTGTGTTCATCTTCATTATATGTCATTTTAATGATTAGAATTGGTTTTAAATGGTATAACAATGGGTTGGATCACTTATACCAAACTTGAGATTGATTGTACTTGGTTTTCTTCATCGTTTTCTCTATGTTCTTGGTGGTGGAGATCTTGTTTGCACTTTTGCTACCTCACAACAGGTGTAAGGTGCTATAGATGCACTATTACATGTGTTGTGCTTATATTCATAGCTGGATCATCGTGTCGATGCTATGATTTGTTGATCGACATTGATTTTTTGGGGATTTCTTATCTCACTGGAGAGTCCTTGGCAACGAGAGAGAGGGTGTTTTGATTGAAAAAGATCCATTTTCCTCTTTTCCTTTTGTTTGTGGTCTCAAGTTGTTATTGGGTGCCCAATCTACTGTGGATACGTGGAAATGCAGTTAGAATATTCTTGAGGTAGGGGACATACTGTACAACCACAACCTCAAATAGGAAATAAAAAGTGGATACATTGTATCAAATATTCCATCTGCTAGGTTTGGAGAGGATGAAAACATCTTTGGGGATTTACATTTTAGGTCCTAAAGTTGAAGCTGACTGCAAAGGATATTCTAATGGATGATCAAGAAAAGCAAATTAACCAGGTGTTCAAAGCTTTAAATGAGAAGGAAAATGCTATTGAAGGAAGAAAATTCAATGTTGATTAATTCCCTTCTATAATTTTTGGGAAGAGATCAGAGCTGAAGAAGAAATTTGATGATACACATGAAACTCCAAAGCAACAAATGTCTTATGCTTCGACTGCAAGATATTCCCATTTTCATTTTATTCTAGAAGATCTCTATCTTCTAAGACTAAGACCTAGTATTATGTCTTATAAGGCGTATTGTAGTTTAAGACCTTTAGATCACTATCTATAAAGTCTTAAGTTCTTGAAGATAAGACTTTGAGATCACTATCTTTAAAGTCTTATCCTCTTTCAAGATATTGTTATTACTAAAATTAAGTATTTTATCTCCATAGTAGGATTGGTAGCAGTTTACTTCTCCCACTGCATGGCAGACATCTGACTTTTGTACACATCTATCATATACTCGGCTTATCATAACTGATGTACAAGGGCTTTCTGTTTTAGCATTCACTTACTCAACTCTTTGCGGTGTTATCCCTTCAGATAGGTTAGTACCATATCTTAAGGGGAGGAAGCCTTCCGTGGGGTTTTCCGAGAATGGAAATGTCCAAGGTGTACCACTTAGTGTGACAATCCCAATACCCTCTTCTCTATGCTTCTGAACATCTTCAGAACTAAGATATAAGAGGTGTTCTTGAGATCATATCTCAAGGTATGGAACAAGCAAATTATAAAACACTTATTATCATCCTTAAATCATTCCAAATGATTAGGATTTCATCTACATTTCGCATGATGAATACAATGGCAATCCCACTAAGCTTCGCATGGTTCATCAAAATTCTATCTGAAATCATAACCTTTATAATTTTATCAAATATGATGTTCCAACTATAAGAAGCTTATTTGAGTCCATAGATGGAGTTATTTTACACACTTTGCATCCCTCAACTATGAAGCACCGGGGCTATTTTGAATATCCTCGGAGAGGAATGCAATCTTGACTTCCATCTTGTAGATGTCATAGTCAAGTTGTGTAGCTATAGTTAGCAATATTATGATGGGTTTAAGCAAGGTCACTGAAGAGCAGATCTCACCGCAAGTGATGTCTTCTCTTCGGTGTGTATATTGTGGATACGAGTTTTGCTTTGAAGGTATGTACCTTCTCATCAGGTTCCCTCTTTCTCTTGAATATCCATTTACACCTTAACGGGTCTCATCCATATAGGTGGATCCTTCAGGGTCCATATACAACCCTTGTATATGAAGTCTACTTTAGACTTTATTGCTAACATGCATCTTTCCATGTCATGATCCTCAGAAGCTTCATCATATGATGTTAGATCAGTGTCAGACTTAACTGATACATGGAATCAATCCCCAAAGTAATTTGAAGAGGTATGAGTATTTCATCTTTAATTGTCCTTTTAGTTTCCGATTTTAGGAGCCTCATTTTCTTCTCAAGATTCAGTGAGATCCTTAACTTCATTTTCATCTTAATTCTCAAGAGAGCCATCCTCTAAGAATCATATTCTTATATATGAAATCTTTTAAGAATATCACAGTCCTAAAGTAGGTATCCAATACCATCCTTTATTTTCCTAATGAAGCAACACTCTCCGGTGCTAGATTCTAGCTTACTTGCATCCATGACAAAGTTATGGACCAAGAAACCCTAAATCCTCAGGTGTCCAACACTAGGCTAGGTTCCAAACCATAGCTTATGAGGATGTTTGGGTTTAAATATGCATGGAACCTTATTAGGTATGTATGTATATATATATATATATATATATATATATATATATATCAGTCTCTACAACATATATGACTGGAAACTAAGAGGTAATTATGCTAATATTCTTCATTGATCAAATCATCTATACATGATCCAATTGTATCTCTCTACAACTCTGTTGAGTTTAGGTGTATTAGGAGGAGTGATATAGGAATGATATTCCTTTCTCCATTATGTATTCCTTGAGTTCATCTAATAGGTACTTGATACCTTGATTACATCAAATTCTTTCATCATCCTTCAAACTTTGGTTCTAAGCCAAAATTGTGAAGTCTTTGAACATTTCAAAAGTTTCTAATACGAAGTAAAGAAATCTCATATCACAAAAATCATTAATTGATATCACAAATCATAAATATTTATTATGATACATATGATCCACATACATCAATATTTATGAGATCTTGAATACCTTGGCATCTAACACCATTCCCAGGGAAGGGTGCATTGGACATTTTCTACTTTGAATACAATATTCACAAGTATGTAAGATTTGAAATTTCAGACACTCTAAAGTTTCATCTCTTGTCTATTGATCTCATCAATAGATTTATGTCCAAGGCTTGATGTCATATCATTGTTAAATGATCTTCGTCCTCCTATTGATATTTTAAAGTTTAATTTTCAGTATTTAGAAATATTAGTGAACTATTCATTAATTTTCTAATTTAGTAGAGTCATCAAGATGTTAGATTACTATCTGAAATATATCCATCATAACTCTTTGTGATTGGTCTATTCCAGAATACATGTTCATTTCCAACATATAAAAATAAACAATGCATGTATTCTAACATCTAGGTCATAGAGAAATTCTCTATGACTAAGGGCTCTCCCACTGAAAATATGAAGTATATCTACCAAATAGAGATTGTTGCAACAATCTCATCCCATGTGGATGACTATTAAACCTTATGATCACATTTTCTAATCTTCTAAAACATATGCAACCGATTGCAAGTGTTATTAGAAGATTGAGATAAAAATTAGACTTCTATCTTATCTAATAAGCAAGCCGATTTCCATGGTTATATGTAGATGTGTAATATCTTGATGCACTATTTGGATCCTTCTTTAAAGATCTTAGTGTAGTCTAGATAGTCACACTATCAGTACATCGGCTTATTGTAGTTTTGGCATTTATCCAACTCTTTGGATGTCATATGGAAGTTATGGAAGTACAATCAACTCTTTGACTTTCCTTCTTACTTGTGTCAGACCCATGCTTCCACGATGCTCTCTTTATCTATAAACAACCATTGCTTAAGACAAAGGATCTCTTATGTTAAATTCAAAGGATTTCAATATGAGATTATTTCAACATTTATGCATGCTTCATTCAATTCATATAATATGAATATTATGAAGCTTCATGAATGATCTGAGTATAGACGGAAGAACGATGACATTCATCATATCTACATCCATATAAACTCTAAAAGACTTTTGGTTCAGGTATACTTAAATATTTTGAATACATCATCTCTTATAGAGCTACCATTCTGCATGATGCAGTGAACCATGTCATTCATGATTAAATGTCGAGAGCACATATGTATGCCAGAACATCTTTTTAGATTTTATAAGGATTATTTGACAATTACGATCATCATCGCCATGATACTTCCAAAGCACACTCGATGAGAGATCAAAACTATAGAGACACGCAAACCCTTGGTTGTTGTCCTATTGTCTATTTAATTGTCATTTCTCATTATTATGAGGAAACTTGCACATTACAATCACATACATTGTATGTCCAACTAAAAGTACACTATCTTGATCATGAGTCCAATTCATGAGAATTTACTGATTATTATTGAATATAGTATTGAGTGGGCTTAATGAGGATTATCTGAAATAAGATAAATTGCATAAATATATATAAATATATTTTTTACTTTGATTTAGGAATTTTTATATCAAAGTTGCCTTGTCTTGTTAACAATGAAAGTTCATTCCCTTAATTACTTTCAATGTAAGAGATATACTTACCATTTGACCTCAGCAAAAATCTGGGATCTCCTTTCTTATCTTTGTTATATCCCAATAATATGAGAAATAGTAACTCAAATAAAAAGAAGCGGGAACTCATTCCGCATGTCAAGTCCAACTTGCATTTCTCAATTCGGTCTTTAAAACCTGGGCCTATCACCCCTAAGGCGATGTTGACCCATCATTAATTGAACCAACCATCAACAGGAATAGCATTCGTTATGCGTAATCCAATATCGCCCCAATAATATGAGGAACCGATAGTGGGTTCACTACGCATACGGCCTTACACTTTCAAGAAGCAAAGAGCTCGATCCAGTGTACTTGTATGCAGGAGTTGTCACTTCGGACAGGCATCTCCTACATATAATCCATGACGACGGAATCCTTCGCCCTGACGGAAGACCATGGATGTCACTTATATGATCCTACATGTCATGTTTAAATTCTAATTAGTTATTATGAATCATATTCACATAATTAATTCTTTCAAGGGAATTAAAACTCTATTCATAATAGAATGTATAATTAGATCTAATTAATTTAACCATATTAAATCAATTATCAATCCAATCAATCAACAGACAATTTTGACTATTACTTGAAGGATGGTATAATCTCAAAATATGTATTATTCAAATTTTAATAATTAGAAAAATAAATCATGATCTCTTCAAGCATTATCCTCTCCTTACCCGTTGTCATGGTCATTACTGATGGGAGTGGGACAAACTGCTCATGGAGCAACCTGCTACCCTAACGATCCCCGACTAGACACCGTATCTGCTTCAGGTTAGGATAATGTGATTTAATCATTTGGTATTTGAGATGATAATCGGTCTTTCAATTGAAGTTATACCATATATAATATTCATCAAAACCTTTTTATAATATTGTAAGGAAATTTTCTAAACAAATTCCCATTTCTAGTCAAGTAACAATATTTGTTGGGATTGATATAATCAATTGTGATATAGATCATATCTAATCAATTTTGGTTAAGGTAATTTCATTTATGAAAATAATGATCTTTAAATATTTCACAAAATATTTATCAACAATTATTTTAGGAAATTAACAATTAATTTTCACTAATTGATTAAATGACAATCACAAGGTTCTTGATTGGGAAAGTAATTTTCAACATTGACCCCTACTTACTAAAATTAGCATATCTCAATCAATTTAAATCCAAATCATGCAAAATAAAATTATTTAGTTTTATAATTTGATTTATAATAGAATCCAAGTGAGTTCATTCATTTCTAGGTGTTTTAAAATCATAATTAACTATTTAATTATGTCATTATTTGTCACTCCCGAAATAGTTGATACATGTTCACTAAAATGATCATAACTTGAGCAAACAGATTCCAAATCATGCAAACTCAAGTCCCATGGTTTCCTTATTTAATGGGGAACATAATATAAATGTTGAGTTTAAACCCATTTAAACATGGTGAAAAAATCACACAAAATAGGTTTCTATGAAAAAAATACGATGAAAGTTCACGCAACCAAAAATGACCAAGTCATCTTCGATTTAAGGATCATATCCTAAACCTCTAACATATGGCTCTAATACCACTTGAAGGATATGGAAAAATCCTTAAGCGTGTCATGGAAGCATGAGGATCACATTGTATGCGATAGGGAGTGACTAGTCACACTAGTTGCTTCAGGTAGCGGAATTCAAAACTTTTGAACGATGAAACCACATGATCCAAGAACACTTCTTGGATCATTTCATCTAAACCACAAACAAGTATTAGGTTTACCTCTTGAAGTGTGTTTGCGATCAAGTCTCTAAACGAAGAGAACTCATCTCTCAAGTCCGATCTGACGGAGGAGACGCTTGCGAGCACGTTGATGAAACGCGTGCTCCTCGCAATCCATGTTGATGATCCAAGCGGAGAATCTCCTGATATCACCTCACAAGATTCGATGTCTTCTTCACGAGCAAGGTACATCGAAGGAGATGGATATTCACGAGCAAACAATCCGGCATCATAACAGCGATGCAATGGCGATGACGACTCTCTCTAGGGCTCCATGGTGGACGACCACAATGACAGAGAGAGAGAGAGACTTGTTATGTAGAGAGAGAGGGGGGGAGATCATCAATTATTGTTATTTGAAGAGCAAGGGTTGCCTCTTCTTATATAGTATTTTAGGAGTCCATGGATCTCAATCCATGGACACCTCAAAATCAATGGATGAGATTGATTTGTGTTTCTTTTAATGGCCATGATTTTGTTGTATAAACACAACAACAATTAATTTAATTTAATTTAATTTAATATATATTGAATAATCAATATAAATTAATTTCAAAATAATGATTCGCATGATTTTTAAAAGGCATCCTCAAGTTTGTAGAAATCCTTGATAATATGTTCTTGATCTTCGAGGCTCAGAGGGCCCACACAGAATTCGTCAAGGGCATCAACAAAGATCCCATCATCATTGACAGAAGGGAAATTTAACATCTATCTCCACTCCTACCTCAAGGAAAAGGAATTCGTGGATCTCAATATCATCCATGAATAAGTTTGTATCTTGAATTTTCGCAAGAAAGTCGTAGTCTTCTTGACAGTTAGGTGCAAGCACACTCAACTCAGATGCAACCTCCATTGGTTTCGGTTCAGTTATGATTTCTATCTGCACTTTGTGGTTGTTGGAGCTGAAAGTGATCTCTCTAGGGTCATAGTTCACTACTGCCTCGACAGTTTAAAGGAATGGTCGGCCAAGGATGATAGGGGTGTGGAGCAAAGGTGCGGAGACGTCCATGTCTAGTACAAAAAAATCAACATGGAAATGGACTCCTTGAACCGTGACGATCACGTCTTCCAACATGCCCCTAGGCTGCTCGACTGACATGACTGCGAACTACGGAATCATCTTAGTAGGTTTAAGTTGTCCTAGCCTGAATTATGTGAGTAGCGAAGCTGGCATATGGTTGATAGAAGACCCACTATTGATCAATGTTCGCTTGCACTCTTGATTGAACATGCTACAGTTGATGAGTTGTTCTCTCTTATCTTTCTTATTATCAGAGAGATTGCTTATGGCGTTGACGGGTGCCATGGTGAGGATGTGTTTCCCATTCTTTCCACTTTGGCTTCTTGGATTGTGAGGGCAAGGTCGGTGCCTTGTTGTACAAGCTTCTTTGAGTCCTTTCTTTACAACAGGCATGTACTTCATGGCTTTCATAAATGGCTTATTCAAGACCAAGTTTTGAATGATTTGCACAATTGAAGGCTCAAACAAAGCATTTTCAATTTTTTTTATTTTTTGTTCTTTTTCATTGCTTTGGGAAATGGAATGGGTACAGAATCAGAAACTTCATCATTCAAAATTTTGTCCATATCATTATGTACATGTAGATGGCAAAAAGAATCAAAATCATCTACATGTGGTGGACCAAATAATGCAGGCACAGTTTCCTTGACTGGCTCTAGGTCTGCTACATGTCAACATCTCCAAGGCTAATTGGTCTCCATCAGATCTGGTGCTGCTGTTGTCTTTTTGTACTTTGTATTTTCTTCATTTTTTTGTTCTTTTTCTGCATATGGTGCTCCTCCAAAATTTCTTTGGCTCCTATTATTGGTCGGGCTTATGACTCGTTATCAGGTGCAATATGATTTCCCTCCACAGTTGTCGATGGTCCAAGTGTTTTACCGTGCTTGAGAGTAACAGCTTTAGATATAAAAAAATTATTTTCATCTAAATCGGGTAGAACATCGCAAGCTACCTCTCCTTGCGTCGAAAATTATTTGGATTAGCCTCGACCTAGGCTGGAATGATGATTTTGGCAGTCGTCCGGTCATCAATCTTTTATCTCATTTCAGATATATTTTTGATTAATTGCTCCAGACAAGAAAGAGTTGGGTTTACTGACGCAATCTCAGAAGATTCGCCTGATGGGGCCTTTGACTCTTGTAAGGCTGGGGAGACTATTGCCAGTATCCCTAAGAATATTCGTGAGGAGCGTGACAGGAAGAATATTGTGGGTACTGTTGAGAGGAACTCTAGTAATGAGTAGCTGGCTGCTACTGGTTATACTCTGATGCCCGGTAGCCAGGCTGTTGGGATCCATGCCTTCAATTGTTGCCATGTCGTGGAGGCTACTGGTACTATGATTGGTAGGGTTGGAAATTCCTACCCTGTTGTTGTTGGTGGTGTGGTTGATTGACTGAGTTCTGACCAATGGAATTGTACTTGAGTACAGGTCAGCTATTGTTCGTTATCTCACACACCATTGATTTCCTGGATTAATGGCGGAGGTGGAGAAAACTTCTCTCGGTACACAGGCTGGAGCTCAGGCTGGTACAACACCATCTAGGTATGTTGATGTTGTGGTTGCTACTCAGGGGCTTGCACAATGTATACGTGTTGGACATGCTAAGATGGTGGTGGAGGACTTGCCTAAGGAGGTTGTGTTCGTTGTGTGCTCCTTCTGCTCAGCAGGAGTCTCGACTGTAGCGGACACCGAGTTGCATGCATTGATGGTTCTGACAAGCATCTCCAACTGCATGGCAATCTGATCGAGCTTGTCCAAACCTTGGGTTCTCTTCTCGATAATGGCAAGTTTTTTGAGATCTTGCAACCTCTTCTCGATGATATCCACCTTGGATAAGTGGCTCCAGATATTGCTCATATTGGAGTCCCATCCTTGTCCTCTGCATGGGCCGCCATATTGACAGGCTTGTGGCTGGCTGGGTGCAACCTTCATGTAGTCAAGCAACAAGGAATGAGCAACCTCTCCTTCAACCATCTCCTCAGATATTTCTCATACGACATCCTTATCCTTGTTAAAGTGAGAGCTACCACAGACGGCATCAACCAATCTTTGACTCTTAAGTGTCAGCCCGTCGAAGAAGTGTTGAACTAGACTAGTCTTCATAATTTTGTGGTGGAGACACTTCTCCTTCAAATCTCTAAATCTTTCCCACCTTCATGGATCATCTTATAGGGTTGTTTGAAGCTGGAGATGCGAGCGCGCATCTGATTCAAGCGACCGAAAGGATAGAACTTGTGAAGAAATGCATATTTCAGCTCCTCCCGTGTTGTCACTACCTTCCCTAGATGGTTCACCCAATAAAGGGCCTTGTCATGGAGATTGAATGGGAAGGCAATGATCTTGACAACCCCTAGTGGAATGTTGGGGTAATGAGTGATGAATATGTGATTCACCACTCTAAAAGTTGAAAATAAACCTTTGTTCCCAAGTAATTGGCTGCATTTCTCCATTAATTTTGCATTATTCTCATTCATGCATTTAGAATTAATATCAGCATTTTAGCATGCATTTTAGCATTAAATAAGAAGCCAAATTCCCTTGTAAATATCATCTGTGTGTTACCATATTTTCTCTTATTTTTATCTATTCTTCACTAACTCGGAATTAGAATAAAATCAACTCTATAGTGTATATATTACTAACACTAATAAACAAAAAATACCAAAAAATTACTAACATGTGATTGACCAATAAATCCCTAACCCTTGTTTGAGACTAAAAGCCTTAAAACATGAATATCTCTCTCATACAGCCTCCTGTCAACCCTACTTACTTTAATGTATGTTCAATTATCTTCAAACAAGACCAAACTCAGAAGAATTGGAATTCGTATGTGAAACTTGGGTTTTGGGTCCCTCATTGTATATTGTATATATGTCCCTTTATTTTATCCATTTTATCTTTTATTTTTTAAATTATTAGAAAATCAAAAAACTATACTAAGTTGAAAATATTTTTTAATATTTTATTGGATTTTATTTTGATTTTTATCTTTTTTTAAAAATGACAAAATATTTGCAAAACATAAAAATGCGGTATTTTATATCTATAGAATACCTCAAAAATAATTTTTGTACAGATGATTTTATTTGGTTTTCGGTCCTTCACGAAACTATAGTTCTCGTCTAGACGAGCAACCTTTGTGTTGACACTTTTTGGTTTGATCTCTTTTGTTATTTCTTTTTTTTATTTAATTTTTGATTTTTTTCTAAGAGCGACATGTGGTCGATCCTAGAAACATCACGTGTCACACTCATTTTTATTTTCTTTTGCTTATTTATTTTATCTATCCTGATTTTATCTATCTATTTATTATTTTATTTTATTTATCTCATTTGTTTTATTTTTTATTTTTTTATTATTTTTATTTTTTTATTTATATAGTTTTTATTTTATTTTTTTCCTCTGCTACATGTCTACACCTACGCACGCTTGATAAACAAGAATTTAGCGAGGGTCTAAAGTAGTCTACATAAGGCGAGGCCATAATGTCGTTGAAGCGACCGCTCACAAAACCCATGTTAATCAGCAATTAACCCACAATATACATAAATCAATTATTCGAAAAAATGTTAAAAATATCAAATGAGTCCCAAAATTATCCAAATCAATTTTAATGTATAAATGTTTATATAAAGAAATTTATAAAATAGAAAAACATATTTTTATATTTTTAAAGGATTTTTTAGATTTTTATAAAAGCTCTTGGGTTGTTTTCGATTTTTAGGCTTTTAGTCTTTCCATTTTTTTTATTTTTGGTCTGTAAATAAAATAGGTAAAAATATACTATATATAATTTTTTTGAAATTTTTAGACATATTTTTATATTTTTTTAGTATTTTATACTTCCAACAGGGGACATATGTGTTTTTTTATTTTTAATAAATAGATAAACTGCTCAAAAATACCAAATAAAATAAGAGCATAAAGATACATGACATAAAGCATTTATCCCTATTTTTGCATATTTTTCTGAGCACAATAGGTATTTTTAATAAACAAGGAAAGAACAATAAAATGTAAGTCCTAGCAAGGGCATTTTTGCAATAAAAATAATCGACAGGGGCAAGAGTGCAAATAACCCAACATGATACAACATTTATTTATAGTTTGTATACTATTTTACAATTGCATAAAGGATATGAGCATCTATGCAAATTCGCCACCTCACGTGGGACGACACGTAAGGTGACGTGGAATGGACCCTTGTGTTAATAAAAATAAATGCAGGGGTTCTAGTACAAAATTCCCATTTTATTCTACATGTTAAATTTATCTACAAGACTAAAATTAAATATAAAATGGTTCGGGGTGAAATGTGAAAATTACCCCTCTAATGTGCAGATCTTACGGCACTGGCATGGCGTCATCCAATGGCTGCGATCAAAGATGGGGAGGTGTTCCTATTGGACAGCTCAGAGGTCGGCTGGAAGAACAGATGAAGAACACCGCAAGGGTGAACTTCGATCGGCGTTACAACGCATCTCCGGTGATCTCAAAGCCTCCTACATGGTGCAAAAGCCTCTTGCGTTGTCCTCCTTCCAGGTCCATCAAAATGGCGAGGGGATCGTCGGCTGAACTGGCGGAATGGCGCGACCTAGGAGGTTCAACTGAAGCCAAAATCGCCTCAGACAAGGCTGAAACACTTGGGCACCTGCAGGGTTAGCTCAAGGGTCGAAAAATGACTAGTCCCAAGGTGTTTAGGAGGTGGAATGGTACAGAATGGAGCAGGCGGAGGTCTCCGGCGAAGTGGCGGACAAGGAGACCCGATCGTGTGCTCCAGAAGGGAGCAAGGTTTATGAATGAGTGTAGGATGAAGTGGAAGCATAGGGGAAAGACGTAAAGGCGAAAGTGGGGTCGGAGAGCCGCTAAACACGTGCAGAAGAGCTCGTCGGAGCTCGACACTAGTGAACTTCGTGGATGATATATTACACTAAACTAACTATCTATACCCTAAACTAGCAACTGGAAGTTAAAACTACAGTTAAATGCGATAAAAAGGGAAGAGAATGATAACTCTTATACCTGAGAGAGCTTAGGAAGCAGGTCGCCAGCGAGGGCGGCCGTGGGCGCACCTCCGTCCTCCTAGACCTGGTTCCAACCATCGGGAAGTTCCTCCTGTCACGAGGAATATCTGTAGATGAAGAAACAGGGCTCCTAGACTCGAATCAATGGCCAAAATTGCAAGGAAGGAGGAGGTTCATTATTTATAGACATAGTGACACACCCTTATTGACCATGCGAATGGGAGAGATCGGGTGTATGTACAAGGGATTAGGGGGTATGGCATGTATGTACAATGATCAATGATCATTTTTTCTGAAGGAATCGACCGCGATAGATGGATGGAGCGGTCAGGAAAAAGGGAGGAAATCGTAGGAGGAGACAGGTTTGGGTCAAATCAGTGCTGGGGGGAAGTTGACCAGAGGTCAATAATTGCTGGATGTTGATTGGTTCACAACAGCGCAAAACGACAAAACAGGATGACCAATTATTGAATCATTAATTAAACCTAATAAATGATTTTATTAATTTTCGATTATAAAATAAAAAAATGTTTATTTTAATGTAGTGCTTTATTATGATTTTTATTTAATTTTTTGTTGTATTTTATTAGTAGTTAATTTTAATAGTGTACTTATAGGTATTTTTACTTGTATTTCGGCTAATTTATTTTTATTTTGTATATTTATCTTTATTAGTTTTATTCTTTTATTTTATATATTTACAAGTTATTTTTAGGTGTATAAATATATTTTTATTTTTTATTTTTTATTTTTTTATTTTTACACTTAAATAAATAGGCATGTATAATATGTAGGTATACTTATAGGTATTTTATATATGTTTTTTGTACATCATTTTGTTTTAATGTATTTTCTTTTGTATTATTTTATCTTTGCATTTTTATTATAATATACATGATATTGATAATATTAAAAAATATAAAAGAATGAAGAATAAAAGAATAGGGTTCCTTTTTATTTATATACAGGTGCAACTCTAGGTATTTTACCTATGTTTGCACATAGACTTAGTTTATTTTACATTTTATTTTTGGTTTTATTTTGGTTTTATTATGTATATGTGTTTTAAATAATAACTACAAAACTACAAAATATAAATTTGTGAAAATAATGAAAGATGAGTAAAATGAATATTTTAATAGGGTATAATATACAATGAGGGTCAAAAACCTAACTTTCACACAGTAACTACAAAAAATATTAAACCATCAACACTAAATAGCTTGTGAAAAGTTATATACAATTAGAGGTGATATGTTTTGAGTTTTTATTTGAAAGATATGGGTCTATGAAGTTGGTTTTTTTTTGTTCTTTATTTTGTGTGCCCTGTGTATTATTGTGTACAAACTCAATTTTGTATTTTTATTCACATTACTATCTGCAATTTTTATGTACAAAATTTCTTCATTTGATGAATAAAGAATAACAAATAAAATAGGTGTCAAAAATACATTAATAATGAATAAAAGAATTTGGTTTTTATTATATTGTTAGCCCTTATCTCCCCTTACTTTATTCCTTATTGACCAATTCAATTATTGATTTGGTCTCGAGGTTTAGGGTCATAAAATATCTTCGATATTTTATTCTTTTTCTTTTCTTCTCTTTATTCTATAATTGTGGCATTAAAAACATTATTATATACAAAATAAATGCAATAAATCATGGATGTTATTTTGTACAAATTGATGCTATTTACATGCATTATCTAGGGTTTTTAAGGCCAAAATGATAGAATAAAGGTGATGAAATGGAGATTTATTACCCTCCTATAGTTGCCTTTGCTAGTCCCTAGCAAAAACTTATGCAATAAGTATGCAAAGAAATAAAGAATGAAAGAAAAAGAAAGAATAAATAGAATTTCTTTCAGTTATTGAACTTGTCTTTACAAAATCAAAGTTTTAGAGCTCAGGTTAGACCTTGATGTGAGAATGTGTGTGGAACCTAGTCGGGAACCAAATTTAAAACACAACAGCCTTCAAGAGTCACAGCACTCGGTTCAAACTACCTCAATAGCTAGGTCAGACTAGCCTACATCATACGCAAACCCTTATGACTATGAATCTGACTTGTACAATATAAGTGATGGTGGCTCTCCCCAACTGAAATGATAAAGGAACTGACTTCTCCAGAATGACAACCCAATAATTCCCCAATCCAGCACTCTGTCCTCGAGGAGCAGGGTATTCCCTTCTAAGTTCAAGTGGCATCCAACTCAAGAGGAGGAGGTGAAGAAAAGAATGGACAGTAGCTAGTGTAGCTACCTATCCTGGGATGCATGACCAGTGTAGTCAAGTCATCCAGTTGCAGGCTCACATGGTATAACATTGATGCTCAAGCTTGCTTATTTTCTATACATCATATATAAATACTCCGACATGCATTTTATTTTCAATCAAGCATGCCCACTTTTTTAGAGTTTTTTTTGGAATACTATTTACAACAGCATTTACATAAGAAATTTTTCCTCTTGAACCAGAAGACTATCCCTCTTTTGAAGCATTGTTGCAACCCACACTCTTCTGTCATTCGACTTCATGGAAACTGGACCAGGTCGGCACCACCCTCCCTAGACGAGGACGAATGTTTCCACCCGTGTGCATCTCAGACCGGCAAATCCAACCCCCTCACCACTCCAACTGAGTTGAGCCAAGTAAAAGGTGCAAGTGTCCAAGTTAGGTCACGGCCGACAAGAGTCATGCGTGTGTCTCGAAAAGTTCTAGATAGTCAGTTGAGGTGGCTTGAACCCAGCCCTAAGTCTCAAAGAATTAAGTCACAATGGACCTGAAGTACCTTAAACCTAGTTCCCATAAGGTTTTAGTGCATTAAGGTCCAACCAAGCTCCAATCTTCGACTTTATTGGACTAGTTCAATCATCAAGCTCAATCTGAAAGAATGTGAATGATATGCAAATGCTATGTACAATGCAAAAAGAATGATGCAATTTTTCAATAGGAATTTTGAAAAGTAACAAGAATTTTTACACCAAGAATTTTGGCACATAAAAATAAAGGATATACACAACTATTTACACGGGTGTGTTGCTTTTTATTTTATTTACAAGAGTTAAGAATTTAATGAATTTACGGGTTTTAACAAGCTATTTTTATATGTGTATATATACAATTGATAAAGAATTATTTTTTTTGTATAATTATTTTTATTTAATGATGCATTTATTCCTCAAATTTATTTGAAAACTATAGTACACAATATTTTTTGCAAATAGTTACAAACAATTGAAAGCCATGTTGCAAAGATTTTTCAAACACTTATAGACACACTTTTTTTCAGAATATTTTCACAAATATTTTCACAATCATTTGCAAATAGGTTTTCAAAAATTTTATTTCACACAAAGAAAAGAATTTTTATAAATCAAAACATTTTTAAAAAGTTGAAAATTTTTTACAAAAAGTTTTCCAAACAGGTCACACCATTTTTCAAATCATTTTGCAACAAATGTTTTTAACCTGATTTATTAACAGTATATACAAACATAATTTTGAGGAATAAAAATTCCCTTTGTTGATAAATGTGTAAAAGCAAGATGTTTTTGGTATTTTTAGTTTTGCAAATGTTTTTGTGATTTTTGAAAGCAGGAGGTTATGGTTAAGAAAATAGGTGCAGATATTTACACGAGGATGCATCTTATATTTACAAGAGTTTGGGTCTTAAAGGATTTACAAGTGATAATTGATCATTTTTACAAATATATGTAAGGAATTATTAGTATGGTCTGTGTACTCCTCAAACTTATTTGAAAATCATCTTTCACAGTTTTTGAAAACTTTAGTTCAACATAATTTTTACAAACAATGTTTACAAATATTTACATGCATTTGAAAATCAATTTGTAAAGGCTTTTCATATGGTATATATCTAGATTTTTCATACAGTTTTGCAACCATTTTTCCAACCATTTGCAAATTATTTTTCAAACATTTTTATTTCACGCAAAGAAAATAGAATTTTGCAAACAAAATATTTTGATAAAGGTTGAATACTTTTTACAAAATATTTTCCAAATAGTTTTCAAAACATTTTTTAAAAAGGTTTTCAAACTATTTTTCAAATATTTTGCAAAAGTATTTTTGCCTTATTTATTAATCATTATGTACAACGGGTGTTTGAGGAGCTATAAGCATCTTTTTATTTAAAGGGTTGTAATGAATTTAACATTATTTTTAGCCATGAGTATTGCTAAAATACAAAAGTACGAGTTATGACTAAGGTATATACATAATATATACGACCCTCCTATACTTATCTTGAGATATGTCCTCATAGATCAAGGAGAAAAAGATAAGACATAACAAGGATTGAGTATAGAAAAAGTATAAAGAATAAAGGAACGAAGGCATGAATGAATGATTGGGAAGTTGATCGTCCCCCCTATACTTAGGATCAAATAATCCTAAGTATAACAGATTGTATACAAGGTAGGGAGGGTCAAGGGTGAGGATAAATATATCGTATCCAAACTGTCTCCCCCCTATACTTAGGGTAAGAGAGCCCTAAGTATAGCCAAAAAGAGGAGACAGTGGAGAGGATCAAAGAATGAAGGTAATCGGAGTGTACACCCCCCCCCCCCATACTTAGGGAAAAAGTTCGACCTAAGTATAGAAGACGGACCACAAGGGGTAATACACCTATATATATTATTTATTATTTTTTTATTAGCACGGAGGTAGAAACAAAAAGAAGAAAAGACAAAAGGATTTAAAGGAAAATTTTCTGAGTTTAATTATATGAATCTTTAAATACGGCTATTGTTGTGGATGTATCGTCAAAATGCAGTGCTTGGATGGAGTCGACGACGGCCAAGAAGGTGTCATGCTCGAGGTAAGGCTTCTGGAGTTGAGCGTTGATGACAAATGGTTGTGTGTAAGGAGACAATTCAGGGCTCGAGGACACTATGATGCTCCTCCTGAGGAATACACATGCACCAAATGCAATATGCTCCTTCCCTAGATAAGAGAGAATCTTCCCATTGGTAGAAATGGATCTATGATGAGAATTTGTCCTTCCGAATCTTTGTCCAATCTTGTGGAACTACGCCAGAAATGAGGTAGTTGACAATATCAGCATAACAAGGGAGTGAATCTACGACCAGAATTGATTGTCGGGAAAGGTGTCTGTGATGGGTGCACTGCTCAACGGAGGTTCTTGCTGCTCAATTATGGAGAGGTGATCTGTTACCACATTCTAAACTCCAGGCTTGTCCTTGATTTCCAAATCGAATTCCTATAGGAGAAGGATCCACCTGATCAGTCTGGGTTTGGCATCCTTCTTCTACTGTAAATATTTGATAGCAGAGTGGTCGGTGAAGATGGTGACTTTTGATCCAAGCAGGTATGATCTGAACTTCTCGAGGGTGAATACAAAAGCCAACAACTCTTTCTCTATCACAGCATAATTTCTTTGAGCTTCATCTAATGTTTTGCTGGCGTAATGAATGGGATAGGGTACCTTATCTTTCCTTTGTCCTAACACAGCCTCAACTGCAAGTATGACGCATCTGTCATGATCTCAAAGGGAAGAGACCAATTTGGTGGCTGTAGGAGTGGAGCTTGAGTAATTAGCTCCTTCAGCTGACTGAATGAAAGGAGAACCTGTTGATCCACATTGAACTCGGTCTCCTTGCAAAGAAGTTCTGTAAAAGGTCGGGCAATGCGACTGAAATCACGGATAAACCTTCTGTAGAATCCCACATGCCACAGGAATGACCTCACATTCTTAACTATCTGAGATGGCTCAAGATTGGCAATCACATCCACCTTTGCCGGGTCAACTTCCATGCCACATTTGGAAACAACGTGACCCAGCACGATCCCTTCGGTGACCATGAAGTGGCTCTTTTCCCATTATAACACCAGATTGACTTCACAGCATTTTTGAAGTACTCTGTCCAGGTTCTTAAGACACGAATAAAAGATGTCACCATAGACAAAGAAGTCATCCATAAACACCTCGAGAAAAGTTCCTACCATCTTGACAAAGACGACAAGCATGCATCTCTGGAATATCGCAGGTGCATTGTACAATCCAAAGGGTATTCTCCTGAAAGCGTATGTGCCGAATGGACAAGTGAAGGTTGCCTTCTATTGATCTTCAAAGGCGATTGCCACTTGGTTATACCCAGAGTACCCATCCAAAAAGCAAAAGAACTCCTTGCCAGCTAATCTTTCCAAAACCTGATCAATAAATGGCAAGGGGAAGTGGTCCTTCTTCGTTGCTGCATTAAGATGGCGATAGTCAACACATACACGCCAGGATGTCGGTACCCGAGTAGATATCTCCTCTCCTCTGTCATTTGTAACCACACTAAGCTCTGACTTCTTTGAAACTACGTGCAAGGGGCTCACCCATTTTGAATCGAAGATGGGATAAATGAAGCATGTGTCACACTATTTCGTGATTCTTTCATGACGACGTCCCAGATATTTGGATTCAAACTTCTCTGAAATTCGCGGGACGGCTTGGCATCTTCTTCCAGCTAAATATGGTGTGAACACAACGTAAGATATATGTCGTGGAGATCTAATACATGCCAACCAAGTGCCTTAAGGTTTTTCTCTAGAACCTCTAGAAGTTAAGATTCTTACTCCGGGGGCAACCTACTGATAATGATGACCAGATACATGTTTTCTGCACCCGTAAGGAAAGCATACTTCAGGCCTGCTGAAAGTGGTTTGAGTTCCGATTCTGATCTGGCCAGTTTCTCGGTCACTTCTGAAAAAGTGATGGTTGGGGGATGCGTTGCCTGAACTTGTGTAGGTTCCCTGACCTCAGTGCTCTATTGAGATTCTGATAATGTGCTGAACTGTTCTGCGATGGAATGTTTGGGCTGGATTGAAACATCGGTGTCAAAGAGCTGCATCAGCAAGTTTGACTCTGTCTCCCACATGTCCTTGGAGCTTGCGTCGACTGTGCTTTCCATGTCTTTCTTGAGAGAGAGGATTTCCTGTGTCCAAGGTTTGTTCAAAGAGAGTTGTTTATCTCTGATTTCCGCAATGAAGTAACAATCTGCTTCGGTAGGTACTGCATGTCCCTTATTAGTTACGGTTTTGGGCTGACCGATCATGTCTATGGTGATTCTGTTGTTGCCTGAGCTGAAGGTGATCTTGTCAGACCCATAGTCAACCACGGCTTCTGAAGTGTGCAGAAATGGTCGGCCAAGGATGATAGGAGTATGGAGTAAGGGTGTGGGTGAGTCCATATCAAGGACTACAAAGTCAACTGGTAACTGCATTTCCCTCACCTTCACCACAACGTCTTCCAAAAGATCTTTAGGTTGCTTGATTGATCCGTTAGTGAACTGAAGGATCATACGTGTCGGCTTGAGAGGACCTAGCTTAAATTCTTGCAATAATGACGAGGGCAGAAGGTTGATGGATGAAAAGTTGTCAGGCGGAGTGCACTCGAAGACTTGATCAAAAATTTCGCAACTGATTAGAGGTGCTCCTTTATCTTGCTTCTTCTGTGGGGGGTTGCTGATGGTTGCAATTGTGGTCATGGTGGGAATGTGCTTCTCAACATGTCGTCGTCTGTTGTTTCGTGCTGGGAGACGCTTGCTCGTACATGCCTCTTTCAAACCTTTCTTCACAGTTGGCATGTACTCCATGGCCTTCATCAAAGGAATCTCAACAGTCAAATTATTAATAATGTCCACAACTCCAGGATCAGATAATGCACTTTTTCTTTTTGCATTTTTTTAGGATTTTTCTATTGCATCAGGAAATAGAATATGTACATTGCTGAAATCAGAAATAGAGTTCTTATTTACAAAAAAATTCTTGTCCACAATATCTTTTACATCTGTATTACAAAAAGGTGTACAGTCTGGAAGTGAAGATCGGCTGCAGGTAGACAAGCAAAAAGTGGGGCCTCCGCTCCATCGAATGGCGTAGGATCGGTTGTTGTTGGCGGCTCCTCCATGGCTGGCACAGGTTTGCTTTGGACGTTCTACTTTTTGTTCTTTTTTCTGATTTTTTTATTCTTTATGCTGATGCTAATGGTGGTAAGTGGTAACTGGAATGGCTCCTCCTTCTTCTTCTTCCTCACACGCCCTGTAGCGGGCACGGTTGATGCAGAAGATGATGACTCACCTAAAGCTTTTCTCTTCCCCTTGTTGGTGACAGGCGGAGGCAAGGCCCTGCCATTCCTGAGAGTTACAGCATTAGATAAAGCAATAGTACAGCTATCCGACTATACAGGTATAGACTGGACATCACATTCTACATGCTCCTTTCTCTTGAAGCTATTGGGGTTGGCTTCAACATGCGTCGGAATGGCGGTCTTTGTGGTGGTCAGGTCATCCAACTTCTTCATCATGTCTGCAAGGCCTTTGACAAGCTAGGCCAGGCAGTCAAGGGTTGGGTTCACGGGACTTGCCTCTGAAGGTTCAGTGTGCAGACCACGTTGTTGTTGTGTATTCGGGAATTGAGGCAACGACTGTTGGTGGTGTTGAGGTGGTGGAGGAAGCTGATACTGGTGGTAAGAGGAGGGAGGATACTGCTGATACTGCTGAGGTGGTGCAACCACATACTGATGATATGGTTGAGGCTGACGGTACTGCGGCTGCTGGTACTGCTGATGTTGCCTCCATTGGTTGTTGAATTGCGGAGGCTGGTGATACTGAGGCGGTGGTTGTGAGGACTGTCTAAAACGACCACCCTGCAGTTGGTGGTATTGTCGGTTGTCTTGTTGCTGGCCCCTAGGGGTGTCCGGTAGGACGTACCAACTGTGCATCATTGCTCCATACACCATTGACTTCTTGGATCAAAGGTGGTGGCGGAAAGGCTGGATCTGATGATTGAAGGAAGTCTGGCTGGTAAACGACCATCTGCTATTGCGGCTGGTCCTGATTGGGCGCCTGCACGTAGTATACATGCTGGATGGCCGATGGCTGCTGTCTCGGCTGAGGTTGATGTGGTGGTGATGGCTCATCTTTCTTCTCAGTTGGAGCTTCTGTGGATGGTGTTGCTGATTGGACAGAACTGATGGTGCCCACCAGCAGTTCCAACTGCTTGGTGATCTGGTCCAGCTTGTCGAGATTCTGCGTCCTATTTTTGATCACAGCGAGTTTCTCGAGATCCTGTGATCACTTTTCAATTATTTCTCTTTTTGAGAGATGGCCCCTGATGATGCTAAGATTGGAGCTCTCATCTCTCCCCTCTTCATGGACGTTGTCATATGAACTTGCTTTTGGAGGATCTGAGGTTGCTTTTGATATGCCTTGGATAAAGAGAGGGCAACCTCTCCTTCGGCCATTTCCTCAAAAATCTGCCAGACTACATCTTCATCCTCATTGAAATGTGATCCCCCACAGGCTATTTCAACGAGTCGTTGGCTTTCTACGTTTAGCCCCCCGAAGAAGTGTTGGACCAAGTTGGTCCTTGGGATTTCATGTTGGGGCATTTCTCTTGTAGATTGTGAACCTCTCCCAGGCTTCATGAATAGTCTCGTAGTCTTCTTGAGAGAAAGTGTTGATTCTGGCTCGCAACTGATTGAGCCGATCGAGATGTGCAGGAAGGCAGACTTTAGGTCCTCCCAAGTCATCACAACCTTTCCCAAATGGTTAACCCAGTAGAGGGCTTTGTCCTGTAGACTGAAGGGGAACGCCATCATCTTACAATGTCCAAAGGAACATTGGGGTAGTGGGTAGTACGGCAGATGTGTGAAAATTGCTGCAGGTGAATGTAAGGCTCTTCATTGGTATTCACGTGGAAAGAGGAAAGAAGAGCAAGGAATTGAGGTTTTAGCTCAAAGTGAGTGTGCACCGGTGGAATGAGAATCCACTCGGTCACCTGGCTGTCTCCATGGTTGTATGTCTCTTTTAGCGTGAGTTTCGGCCTTCCATGTTTAGGCTCTTCCTCATCTAGATTATAACGGGGTCCACCACCTCTTCCTCCTGATCTATCTCCTCCTCGTCTTTTCATGACATCATTCAGTATATTCTAGAAAGCAGTATGTGCTAGGGCTTGCTCTATCAGCTGCTGCTGGATGACTTGAATGGATGCCAATAACTGTGCGTTCACCTAATTCTGATCAGGCATCTCTCCTTGCTCAGGTTGGGGAGGTTGCTGACCCTTTCCTCTTTCTTGAGGTGCCATCTCGGGTCTGAATCTGAAGAGTTGAATTCTGGATTGGGATCCAGAGCTTGGTTTGGCTTATATCTGCAAGATGAGAGAATCCCAATCAAACCACTTGCAATTGAGTCCCAGCTGCTAAGTTGAATCTAGTATTAAGGTCAATCCCAGAGTGGTGTGAATGAAAAAGGATATGGATTGTGATCGACTTTCATCCACAACAGTGAAGGTGGGACAAGAGTGGTCCCGATTTATTGGGTGGTCAAAAAAAAGGGTAGAAGACAAGGAGTTTGGAGATCGACCTGCAAGGTCTGGATCAGGTTCTCGGGAATCGCCTCGAATTATTGACGATGCCGAGTCCATGGAATCGATGTGGGTGTCGGTGGGATCCCGATTAAACCATCCATGGATCGACTTCATGAAGCAAGAGGGTGATTGATGTAGGAAGAAAGATACGGTGATCAACGAGGAATAAATTGGAGTGCAAAATAGTAGAAAGGCTCAAAACTGAGCAGGGGTCAAAGGGAGAAACATATGATAAAATTCGTGCAAGTGCGCGGGACTTGATCTTTGAACCTTAATCTAGATCCATACAAACACAATACAAATTTGGGTTCACCAACTCATGCCATGTGAAGCCGTGAAGGTGCGGTAAGTTAGTATCTTTTCAATTTTAGAGTTGTTATTTCAGCATATCTTGTAACAAGTCCTTAGCATGCTAACCCTATAGGAGATAGAGTACTGCCAGAAAAGTATCGTGTACTTGTCCTCCTCCTTTGTAACCTGTAGTCTGCACTTTTTGAGGTCCTTGTAACCCTTACCGGATCCCTACTCAGCCAAAGAATTAATAGAGAGAGGAAGCCAATAGGCGAAACAAATACTTCAGTTCACGCTCGGAACAGAATCACCCATGAGCGTGCAAGAACCTACTCGGACGCAAACTGATGAAACAGACACCCCTGTGATGGTGTGGCCTAAACTCAGTACTTTAGACCATGTCGATGTTCCACACAAAAAGGGGAACACCATCGTTGACAAGGCCATACACAGTCACGTACGATAAAAATGCCAATACTTCATAAATCCAGGCGATACACAAGGCAGTTACAAACTGGGATTTAGGCTCTAATCATTACCGGGTCGTGCCTCGTTCATGGGAAGGGTTTTGGTCCCCTCCTAAGGTACCTGAAAATAATGAGGGCTTTATGAACCCAAAACAATGATAATCCATTACGGATTTTAATTAAGGTTAAAGTTTATTTAGCAGCTCCCTTATTTTAAATTTTGGGTTTTCACTTTTTTTTGGATCTGTTTCATACAAGCGCCTAACATTTTTGTAGATTTTCATTTAAGTCCTAGATGCTCAAAATCAGAGGGAGATAGCAAGAAAGCCGTGCAAGTCGATTCAATGATAGAAAACTCACCATTGAACCTAATGATGCATGCTGAGTTAGAGGACTTACAGTGCTTCCCAACTCTCCATGCGGTATGTAAAACAGAATTTTTAAACCTATCTACATGGCGGTGTGTAATCGACAAAATGGTCCTAAACAGTAGATGCTATTAATTGTGAAGAACCAGTTGTTAATTATTCAGAAATGAGACCAAGGTCCAGTCTCTGATGTCGATCGGTGCCCGTCACAACGGGTCCTGCACGCGTTGTATACAACCTCTAATGGCACGCTATCTCAAATCTGAATTACTAACAATATTAATTTGACTAGATCAATACGTAAGAGGCTATAGGAACATGCATTCTTATTAGGGTTTGGACCTAGTTACCGAGTCAAGCAACCTATGTCTAGGGGCTCCATGCACACAAAACAAAAAAAATAAAGCAGAAAATTCAAAACAGCAGGAAACAAAATAATAGAAGGCAGGAAATGTGAAAAATTGCGACGAGGGCCCCAGGTGAATAGACACCTGGGAACTGGACCTCGTTGTGAAGAATAGAATCCAAGTTAATATATACATGCTAAAATTGCCCCTATCTCTCTCACTCACTAAAAATTACATAAATGAATTTTAAAAAAAAAAAGCTAATTTCTCATCCTTGCTTCCTTGGTGCCTTCTCCAGCTGGTCATAGAGAGAAGACCAGCCTCCTCCAAGCTTGGCTACATCAGCTTCCTAAAAAGTCGTCCTCGTATGGTGGGCCCCCGCAACAAAGTCACAAAGAGATGTCACTAACACAGGTAATTATATAAACAGATCAATAAATATTTACAACAATAAAAAACGAATTAAGTGGAAATAAATCAATGAATATCTACAGCAATGAATCAATAAATCAAATAAATGACTATACAAAAATGACTTATATAATTAGGCTACGCTCGTTGCTCCCCAGCAACGGTGCCATTTGATAAACAAGAATTTAGCGAGGGTCTAAAGTAGTCTACACAAAGCGAGGCCACGATGTCACTTAAGCGACTGCTCACAAAACCCATGTTAATCAGCAATTAACCAACAATATATATGAATCAATGAATAGCAAAAATGTGGAATTAAGATTTATTTTTCTCAACATAAAATGCATAGCAAGCAAGCATGTAGAGGTCGAACCACAGAGAGCAACACAAGTAGCCGATGGTTATTTGAGTACAACCAGGTCATTCATGTATATACATAGATTTTTGTGGGTTTTTAGTTTTACCTTTTTTTACCTTTATTTTTTTGTTTTATATTTTTGTATTAGATTTTTAATTTTCTGTTTTCTACATTTTCTTTTTATATTATTTTTATCTTTTATATTTTATTTTTCTTTTAATCTATATATATATAGTTATATAAAAAAGAGTATATATACAATATGGGCTATAATAGATATAATATGTAATAAAAATAATCAAAAAAGAAAATAAAGCTTTTTTTGTATTTAGATGATTTTTTACTGTTTTGTGATTTTTTAGAATTTTGCTAATTTTTAAGTATTTTTAAAGTCAAAAATATCCCAAATAAGGGATTAACTAAATAGGTCGAAATTGGATTGGATGTTAAAAATATCAAATGAGTCCCAAAATTATCCAAATCAATTTTATTGTATAAATATTTATATAAAGAAAATATAAAATAGAAAAATATATTTTTAGATTTTTATAGGATTTTTTAGATTTTTATAAAAGCTTTTGGGGTGTTTTTGATTTTTAGGCTTTTTGTCTTTCCATTTTTTTGGACTATAAATAAAACACGCCAAAATATGCTATATATGTTTTGGAATTTTTAGACACATTTAAAATTTTTTTAGTATTTTATACTTCAAACAGGTGATATATGCTTTTTTCATTTTTATTAAATAAATAAAATGCTCAAAAATGCCAAATAAAATAAGAGTGTGCATGACGTAAAGCATTTATACCTATTTTTGCATATTTTTCTGAGCATAATAAATGTAAGTCCTTACAAGGGCATTTTCACAATAAAAATAAATGACAGGAGCAAGAGTGCAAATAACCCAAATAATAAAATATTTATTTAATGTTCATATACTATTTTACAATTACATAAAGGACAGGGGCATCTATGCAAATTCACCACCTCACGTGGGATGGCACGTGAGGTGACATGGAATGGACCCATATGTTAATACAAATAAATGCAGGGGTTATAGTACAAAATTTCCATTTTATTCTACACATTAAATTTTAATTACAAGACTAAATATTAAACACAAAAAGGTTCAGGGTGAAATGTGAAAATTACCCCCTTTATTGCATAGATCCGACAATGCTATCTACCTCACTTATCCACGTGGCACGCATCAAATGGTCGATACCGCTTCGTGGATCGATGTCTGGGATTAGATCGCATAGAGCGATCGGACGGTGCTGGCGCGACATCATCCAATAGCTGCGATCAAAGCTTGGGAGGTGTTCCTGATCGAAAAGCTCAGAGGTCGGCTGGAAGAACAGATGAAGAACACCGCAAGGGTGAACTTCGATCGACATTGCAACGCATCTCCGACGATATCAGAGCCTCCTACATAGTGCAAAAGCTTCCTGGTGTTGTCCTCCTCCTTCCAGGTCCATCAAAATGGTGTAAGGTTCGTCGGCGTGAACTGGCGGAACAATGTGACCTGGGAAGTTCGACTGAAGCCAAAATCGCCTCAGACGAGGCTGAAACACTAGGGCACCTGCAGGGTTAGCACAAGGGTCGAAAAATGACTAGTCCCGAGGTGTTTGGGAGGTGGAATGGCACGGAATGGAGCGTACGGAGGTCTCCGGCAAAGTGGCAAAGAAGGAGACCCGATCGCATGCTCCAGAAGGGAGCAAGGTGTATGAAGGAGCGTAGGATGAAGTGGAAGCGTAGAGGAAAGACGTTAAGGCGTAAGTGGGGTCGGAGAGCGCTAAACGCGCGCAGAGGAGCTCACCGGAGCTCGACTCCGGTGAACTTCGTGGATGATAGATTACACTAACAAATATCTATAACCTAAACTAACAACTGGAATTTAAATCTACAGTTAAATGCGATAAAAAAAGGAAGAGAAGGACAGCTCTTATACTTGAGAGAGCTCAGGGAGCAGGGTCGCCGGCGAGGGTGACCGTGGGCGCACCTCCGTCCTCCCGGAGCTGGTTCCAACTGTCGAAAATCTCCTCATGTCACGAGGAATCTCCGTAGATGAAGAAACATGGCTCCTAGACTCGGATCAATGGCCAAAATTGCAAGGAAGGATGAGGTTCGTTATTTATAGACATAGTGACACACCCTTATTAACCGGGCGAATGGGAGAGAACGTGTGTATGTACAAGGGATTAGGGGGTATGGCGTGTACGTACAATGATCAATGATCATTTTTGCTGAAGAAATCGACTATGATGGATGGGTGGAGCGATCGGGAAAAAGGGAGGAAATCGTGGGAGGAGACAGGTTTGGGTCAAATCAACGATGGGGGAAAAGTTGACCAGAGGTCAACAATTGTTGGACGCTGATTGGTCCACGTCAGCGCAAAACGACAAAACAAGCTGAACAATTATTGAATCATTAATTGAACCTAATAAATGATTTTATTAATTTTCGATTATAAAATAAAAATGTATATTTTCTAATGTAGCATTTTATTATGATTTTTATTTAATTTTTTGGTGTATTTTGTTAGTAGTTAATTTTATAGTGTACTTATAGGTATTTTTACATGTATTTTGGCTAATTTATTTTTATTGTGTATATTTTTTTATTTTATTCTTTTATTTTATATATTTACAAATTATTTTTAGGTGTATAAATATATTTTTATTTTATTTTTATGATTTTATTTGTACACTTAAATAAATAGGCATGTATAATATGTAGGTATACTTATAGGTATTTTATCTATGTTTTTTGTACATCATTTTATTTGAATGTATTTTCTTTTGTTTTATTTTATCTTTGCATTTTTGATATAATATACATGATATTGACAATATTATAGAATATAAAAGAATGAAGAATAAAAGAAATAGGGTTCCTTTTTATTTATATACAGGTGCTACTATAGGTACTTTGCCTATGTTTGCACATAGACTTAGTTTATTTTACATTTTGCTTTAGGTTTTATTTTGGTTTAAATATGTTCGTGTTTTAAATAATAACTAAAAAATTATAAAAATATAAATTTGTGAAAATAATGAAGGATGAATAAAATGAATATTTTAATCGAGTATAATGTACAATGATGGTCAAAAACCTAACTTTCATACAGTAACTCCAAAAAATATGAAACCACCATCATTAAATAGTTTATGAAAAGTTATATACAATTAGAGTGATTTTGATATGTTTTGAGTTTTTATTTGAATGATATGGGTCTGTGAAGTTGGTTTTTTTGGCTTTTTATTTTGTGTGTAAAATGTACCATGTGTATTATTTGTGTACAAACTCAATTTTGTATTTTTATTCACATTACTATCTACAACTTTTATGTACAAAATTTCTTCATTTGATGAATAAAGAATAAAGAATAAAATAGGTGTCAAAAATGCATAAATAATGAATAAAAGAATTGGATTTTTGTTCTATTTTTTGCCATTATCTCCCCCTACTTTATTCCTTGTCGACCAATTCAATTCTTGACTTGGTCTCGAGGTTTAGGGTCATAAAATGTCTTTGATATTTTATTCTTTTTTTCTTCTCTTTATTCTATAATTTTGGCATTAAAAATATTATTATATACAAAATAAATGCAATAAATCATGGATGCTATTTTGTACAAATTGATTCTATTTACATGCATTAGCTAGGATTTTTAACGCCAAAATCATAGAATAAAAGTGATGAAATGGAGATTCATCAATGCCACGTGGCACCCCCTTTCTTCCCCCATTTTGCAACTGCTCGCCCACCCTCGGCCAACATCCCAGTGCGGGTGACTCCCTGACTTGCTCACGCAGTCTCTCTCCTGCTCCCCTCTCGCGTGTGACCCAATCTCCTTGATTCCTGCCTCGGGATGTTTGCTTCGCCAACCACCTTGCACAACTGCCCCTCCACTTCGTACGGCAGTTGTGCGTCCCCCATCGCTCTCCCATACCTTTCTCTCCTTCCGAGAGACCCACGCCTGCTGCACCATCTTTCCACCACCCACTTATCCCACGTAACCGCCATCCTACAACCTCTGCCTCCCTCTCCAACTGACCATAAAGCCTTATCGATGTCCCCCAGCACCGATATCCACCCTTCATGCAAATCGAGCCACCAGCTTTAGGCCTCTTGCCTGTGACAGATGTGAGAAGATTCTTGGAAGGCAATGATGGTTGCTCCCTCAATAGTAGAGATACAAGGGAGCTTCTGGCTTCCTTGCTGCAGATTGCGATTAAGTCCCTACAATGCTTCAAGGTCGTCGATCCGCCCGACTTTTAGGCAAAAACAGAAGGTGGCCTCAAATCCTTCAACCTCAGGCGTACAACAGATCACCTTCGACATCGACAATCGAAGCAGAGCATAGCTCCTCCAAGCTCCACATGCACTAGAGGATTCACATCAGATAGCAGCTCCAGAGCAACCTTTGAGGTGTTGCTTGGTCGTGTGTCGATGAAGCATAGCACCCCCGCCCTTGCTATTTTCAGTGAACCTCAAGCTCCAACAGAACCACAACTCATGGCCGTTGCCCTTGCGGCTACAGCCGTAATGAATCCCGCAACTCACACGGTTGTCGCACCTCCAATGCCCCCGTGTGCTGCCGCTCCACTTCCACCGCCCTTGCAACTGCAGCCAGCCGTAATGCCTCCTATCGTGTGTTATCTCACATGCCCACAGCCATCGCACGCCCTCACTCCGGCAGCCATGCGCCGCACCCTCACCTCGTGCATGAGCCATCCTCGCACGACCGCACCTCCAGACCACTGCACTCCGTGCTCCTGCCTCACTCGTGGTGTTGCTCCTATCCTCCCCACCTCACGTGCATGGCACATATGGCGGTGAAAATTGTGCTAGATCCCCTTCAACTTCATCAATTACCAAGGAGATCCCCCATCAGCAGCCTACACGTGCGAGGCACATGCCTAAAGGAAAATTTTTATTCCACCCCCTGTAGTCTAGGTAATTTTAATCACATCCTCATTCGCATATTTTCTGTATTTATTTTATTTTCTGGATATGCATGCACACCCCTGCATTTGCATGTTTATTTGAACATTTATTTATCATTATATTATTACTCTAAAAATTGCATTGTGTAGAGTAATTATTTTTTATCTTGTGAGTATTTAATAGAAATTTTGTAAGCTACGGTTTATTTAATATAAATATTTTTTGTGAAAATTACATATTTTACCCATTGTGTATTCTGAAATTAATATTAAATTAATCTTTGCTTCAAAAATTCAGAGTATCTAGAGTTTAGTGTCTTCTACATCATAACTAAATTTCATGACATTTTCATGCATATTGAGGTCATAATAAATTGGTGATTAAACTAATTGATTTTTAATAGACTATAAACTCAACATTTTTTGGATCTAGACTTTTTCTTTTATAGCTCTTACATAGAAACATTTAGGATAGTTTTAGTTCTTGAAAATAATTAGGTTTTCTATTCATTAAAATTAATTTGCAAAAAATCACCCTGCATGAATATTTAATTCGTTATTAGTTCATATTGTATCAGAAACTCCAAAAAATTAAAAAGCATTAATTTCATCATATTTCATCTTTTGGCCGGGTTTGAGGATTTTTTGACATCGTTTGATCGAAATTTGCATTTCACTTGCATAAAAAATTTAAAAAAATGCTTCTTTGAAAACACGAATTATATATCGACCATTAATCAACCTAAGGAGACATCTGCCTCCCTAAGTTCAACCTTGGGCTTGCCCAAGTAAAATATAAATATGATCGCTTGCATTAATCGATAAATTAATTAAGTGGTTGTTTTTTATTAATCATGATTGCTCTAATACTACAACAATTCGACAAATCAACATAGCATAATTTTGGGTTCATCAATGAGTTGTTGCATAGATGCGGCCAAATTATTGTATGTGGATGTACGATTCTTTGGTTGTGTTCCCATGAAAGGACGTGAGTAGAGACAAGAACTACATCTTTAGCACAAAATGGGTGTGGATGGGTGGAATATGAATCCACTCGGTGACATGGTCAGACCCAGGGTTGTAAGTCTAGTTCAGTGTAGGCTTGGGTTGCGGTGGTCTTGCCTCTCCTCCTCCTTGACGAGGTCCACCTACAGAATAGTTGTCTTCAGCATCCTCCATGTTCATCTCATATTCTCTGTTCTGTTCATCCTCTCGTCTGGAATTAGTCCTCCTCCTCAAATCATTAAACATCTCCTGAAAGGTGACCTGGTCCAATCCTTGATTCGTCAACTATTGTTGAATGGCTTGAATGTAAGCGAGGAGCTAGTTGTTGATATCATTCTATGTTTTATATTGCCCCTCCCCTTGATCTGGTTGTTCTTATGGTTGGGGTTGTGATCCCTTTCCTCTTCCTATAGGATCCATTTCTACTCCTGCTTGAAGTTATGGCTTTTGATCATGTTCTTGATCTGCACAGTTGAATAAACCTCGATCAGTCTCTATTTGAACACCAACTGCAGAGATGAATCTAGGATTAAGGTCAATCCCACATGGTTGTCAATGGATCATATGATATTAACTGAAACCGATCTCCATCCACAAGGGTTTGGTTCGAGGACAAGAGTAATCCTGATTTATTTGGAGAGGAAGCATTGGTTCAGGTTGCGAGTCCATCCCGAATAGTGTGTTTATTGGAGAAAGGAAAGAAGAGATAATAGGGGATCCCAAGGAGAAGTTCGCAAGGTCCCAACCGATCTCTTGGAGATCACCCCGCATTATTGGAGATGTTGGTGACACGGAATCGATGTGTGTGTTGACAGAGTCTCGACTAAACCATTCGTGGGATGACATCTGAGAGGTTCAAAAGGAAATAGATGATGGATGAAAGATATAGAGATAAACAAGGAATAAAAGGGATGTAAAATAGTAGATGGCTCAAATCGAGCGGGGATTCAAGGGGAATTATGCAATAGAGACAATGTGACAAAATAGTGCAAAGGCACGATGTTTTTGATCTTTACCTTAATAAAACTAATCAATCAAAGCACAATACAATGGATTCCCCAACTCAACTCTGACGGATCGAATATTGACCTATGTTAAATATTTGTCATGGATGTGGATTACCGTTCGCTTAAAATAATGTGTCATTTCATTGTAGGCGGGCAATCGGAATCGGTCAAGAAATAATCACAATAAATTTTTGTCAATTTTTAATCACGTGATTTTATGTTTTTTTACTTGGGCAAGTCCCATCGTCGAATACAAGGAGGCAAAGGAACAACCTAGAATTTTATCTATCAAAGTTCTTGCATGATTTTCGAGACAGTCTTTTTTGTAATTTTCAATGCAAATTTTGGGATGAAAAAAGCAGATTTGGCCTATTTTAAGGACTAGAAAATGATTAGCAATCAAACGATGTCCGAAAAATGTGAAACTTGGCCAATATGATAATTACGATGAAATGAATGCACTTTAATGTTGTTGGAATTTTTGGATGAGAGATGAATTTTTTATGATTTTTTAATGCAATTGATGTGAATTTATATATTCAATTATAATAAATATTAAACCAAATTATTTTCAAGGGATAAAATTATCCAAGATCCATCACTAGGTGATGGATCTCAGAAAAATCCTAAACCTCAAAAATACAAGATTCAATACCTATTAAAAATCAAATATTGAAATATGCAAATTGATTTTTTGATGGCAAATGATGCAAAATGCAATTCTTTTTGGGCACAATGTAAAATACAACTAAATATACAATCCATGAATTTTCAGCAAATTTCATAGCAACGGTTAATTAGTTAGGAATTATCAAGTATAGAATGGGCAAAATATGCAATTTTCCACAAAACAATTAATTAATAAATAACCACTGATCACAAAAATGTCAAGCAGATGCCATAATGTAGAGACTTAATTAATGAACATCATGCTATTTTTAAACAATGAAAATATGCAATGTAGAGGTCCAAAATAGAGGGAGAACATAGGGGTATTACTGCAAAATGATAATTAAAATAAATATGAAAATGCAATAGGGGGACCAATGCGTAATTACCGAGAAAGCTGAGGATATTTCTGCAAAATTACCAGAAGGTCATGTGCTTAGCACATGATCTCTAGTTCAAGGGTTGTTGTGTGATTAGGGGTATTGCCGAGGGGTTTCTTGCAAATTACCCACACGGTCACGTGCCCAGCACGTGACCCGTCGAGATGGGTGACGCCCCCCCCCCTCGGGCGCACGTGCCTCGCATGTACGCGGGGGGGGGGGGGGGGGGCGCTTGGATCACCGCCCGGCCGACGAGAGCAGTGGTAAAGGGTCGGAGGGGTGGCGTCTAGTAGTTGTTGCTCTGGAGGAAGCTCTGACGTGTGAGGTTGGTGTGGCAAACGGAGAGGACACAACTGAGCAGCGACGACTGTCCTCCGACCGACACACGGTCGAGGGGACGGTGGGGCGGAGGCGGAGGTCGTTGAATCTCCAGATGTCGATGAAGTTGGCGGAGCCGAAGTGATGCATAGTCGGCCGGTGAAGAGTTTGGTGAACGGTGGTCAATGAAGTTCAGCGTAGCGAAGCTGCAGTCGGATAAGCTACGTCATTGACGTTTGTTGATGGAGTGTTAATCGGAGAAGCTTTGTCGTTGATGGTGGTTGTCGGAGGAGAGCTTGGCTCGATGAGAAGAAACCCAAAGCAAACCAGCAACGCGCGACGGGTTGTCTGTTACGGTGTCGAGGGAGACACCGGATCTCGCCGCGAGAAGAGGTTCGCCGGGCTGTCACCACTGGCGAGACCTTGAAGATGAGGGATATCGGCGGATGCGGACGAAAGGAGGCGACGGGGTCTCTTTTATAGACTGTGGGGTGACGGTCGGGGAAGGAAGGTCGGCAGAATTGGGTTTGGAGATTTGCGGCGAAATCGATGAGGGAGGCGAGCTTCGATTGGATTTGACGAGGGGTTGAAGATCTGATTGGACATTGATGGATATCAGAGGCGATGCGAGATTCGCGACTAGGCGGCGAGATTTGGAGACGGCGGCAGAGAAAAAAGGGAAGGGGCGGTGCGGATTGGGTACGAAGGGGATTGGGGACGACGGTCCTCGGCCATCCGATCGGCCGAGATCGGGCGGTCGAGGTTGCAACACGTGGCAGTCGCATAGGGGCGTGAGGAGCACGTGCTGGTCACGTACAGTAGAGGCACGTAACTCGTACGTGCAGCCCTTGATTATTTATTTATTTAATTAATTTTATAAAAATGAATTAATAAATCCTTCAAAAGTTGGTGATACGTGGCAGCTCCAGGAGCTGCCACGTGTTAGCCCCATAAAAATCAGAGAATAAATAGCTTAATAAATACGTAAAAAATAGTAACAACCTCAGATCGAACAGGTTTCTTCACAAAAGTTGCTCGTCTCGATGAGATCTAAAACTTTCATGAAAACATCAAAACTAAAATCGATCAATTACATAAAGTGATATTTTTGGGGCATCCCATGTACATAGAATACCTTGATTTTTGGGTTTTATAATTTTTTGTCAATTTTAAACCAGATAAAAATACGGAGAAAATACAGTAAAATCAAAGATAAATATTTACGCATTAATTTATTTTTTTGAATTTTTAATAATTTAAAAAAAAAAGAAGAAGAAATAAAATAAAAACGGAAATCACATTTTTTGTACAGACAGTTAGTGAAGACTCGGACTCAATTTGTTTCTTTGATTTCAAGCTCAGATTGGATTTGGATTTTTATGCATTTTAATAAAACATTCATCAAAGAATACAAATAAAAAAGAAATAAAATAAAATAGGTTAATTATGTACATAAAATAATAATTCAAAAACCGCTAAAATACAAAAATACAAAAGAGGCCTAAAACCCAACTTTCACGTATGAGCTCCGATTCACTTGAACTTGGTCTTGTTTTGAAGGTAATTGAATGTAAATTAGTTCAAAAGTGAGTAGGATCAAAACGGGCACTGGATGGGGATGATATGAGGTTTTTAGTCCGGGAATCCTAGAATTAGGGTTTGGGTTTTTGGTCCATTTATTTGGGTTAGTGATTTTTTTTGTATTTTTCATTTATTCTTGTCAGTGATATGTACACAGTGGAGGTGGTTTTGGGTCATTCGGAATTAGCATGAATTAGTTAAAAATCATGGAATTTAGGCTATTTACAGGTCAATTTTAGCTGGGATTTTTGACTTCTTATTCTGTGCAAAAATAAGTGATAAAATACAATTCTTATCAAAGCATGCATGAATGCTAATTATGGAGAATAAGTGAAGAAATGCCAATGATTTTTAGGGATTAGAGCTTAATTAATGACTTTTAGAGTGATGAATCTGAGATTCATCATCCCACTATACTTAAACCATGCTCGTCCCTGAGCATCAAAAGAAATGCCATGAAGTGAAATGAGATTGGGTTCCATACCAAGATCATGAGGTAAAGGTGAAAATGAAACTAGACTCGGCCTTTGGATTTTTAGTTTGGCGGAACTTCTATGAGACTTAGAATTTTAAAATCAACAACCTTCAAATTCTACACATCATTGTCACAGTTTTGGCTCAGAAGTCATCTTTGATCAATCCTCCTCCCAAAGCATACCCTATGAACATTGAACAATCGACTCATGTGTGTGAAAGGTTTTAGCTCTTCCCATCAAGAATGCCGGACTACCATGCAAACCTCCTCTCCAGTAACTCGTCCTCGGGGGGTCAGGTATTTCCTTCTTAGGTCTGGCGCTTTGTGTTCACAATCGAAATGGGGGAGAAGTTAGAAGAAGGAGAAAAGAACTGGAGGGTGGCCAGTGTAGTCACCTCTCCTTGTGAAGCTGGCCAGTGTAGTCGAGTCTTCACCAAGAATTGCAGGTTTTCTTTGAAGCTTGGACCTATTTGGTCAGATATTTATTTGGTAGAATGCTTCTTTGTATTTGGATTTTTGGTGGTTCTGGTTGTGCCCCTACGGATATAGAATATTTTCTGTTTCTGTACATGTTTTGGGGTCTACTGACACGCCTGACAACTCGGGTTAAGTATGTAAATAAACAAGTGTCGTTGTTACCCAAATCACCAAGCGCGGTCAATCGAGAAAAATAAATAAACCACTCAGAAAATCAAGAAATACAATGAAAGAAATGTAAGCGGCTCTTCGCTATTCTTTTTACCTGGTATATCGACCAGGGTCGAACATAAAGAGCACGATTTAAAAACTAAGTAGTCAAATTTCAGAGCTAATTTTTAGTGGTTTTTGAATTTTTATTTTTTTTAAATTTTTTAAAAGAGGAATAAAGGAATAAACACACACACCACACTATTTTTTATTTTTAAAAGGTCAAAAATGCTCAGAAAATTAAAAAGAAAATGTTTTTGGATTTTATATATTTTAAAATATTTTTGGTAATTTTTTCGCAATTTTTTGATATTTTTGTGATTTTATAAAAATAAAGCAGTGGAAAATAAAGCAAACAATGCACTGACAGGAGTATTTTGCAAGTTAAAAAGCCTTTAAATGCTCAAAATTCCTGGAGATTATTTTTAATATAAACTACAAGACAATATCTACAATCAGGAACTGGAATCAGATTTTTTATTTTTATATAATTTCTACAATTTTTTTAAGTTTTTTTGTACTTTGCAATTTTTTGGAGTTTTATAAATAGAAAATGCACAAAAAAGTCAGAAATTAAAAGAGATCAAAATGCACCTACAGGAATTTTTGTGGAATTTTTATGCTATTTTGTGAATTTTTATGAATTTTCAAAGTTTGGACAGACAAAAAGGCACTATTTTTATTTTTTTACATATAGCAAATTGCAATGAAAAATGACGAAAATTTTATACAATGAAAAAGACCATAACATGAGTCTACACAATTATTTTGAAAATTTTTCGAAAAATAAAAACATTTATTTGATCACAAAAGGCATGCAAAGTCTTTGTTCTGGAAGCAGGGACTTGAATGTAAATATTTATTGATTCTGCACTGAAAGATAACAAAAAGTAAATATAGGGAAAGAGGTATAAATTACCCAATATCACATGTTTAGCACGTGCAATTCTGGAGAGGAGAGACTCTTTTGCAAATTTGAATAACTTCAAGGTCACCAATGCAATATTTCCTAATTTCTTTTTTTTTATTATTTTAAAGAGTCCTCCTCCCTAGGGTTATTAGTGTTCGGCCTTCTCAGGAGGGGGAGGGCAAGTGCCGCCGCCAACCCCTTCTCTAGTGGATCTTGGACGGGCAGTGCGCCTCCGCCGGCGAGGGGGAGCTCGAGATCAGAAGGCCTGGAGATGGGCGCGTGGTGCGGATGGGTGGAGCGGGTCCGCGCGTCAAGGCCACGTTGGGCGAGGAGGAGCAGAGGGCGTCAACGCCGCGCTGCTGGAGGCGGGTGAGCACGCACCCGGGACGCGGCGAAGGCGCAGCCTCACACGGAGCTGCTGGGCGCGAGACGGGCGGCCCCGCTAGACGGAGGTCGCGCGCCAGGCGCGGGCGCGAGCTCGGACGGGAGGTGGCATGGGGCAACGCGCGGCTGGGAGCACGGGGCAGGAAGGTTGGAGAGGGGCGTACAGGTGGGGGCCGCCTTTGGGCTGCGGTGCGGGCCGCGGCCGCCGCTGGAGGTCGGCGCTGTGACGGGCGGTGGTCGCGGACTTCGACAGGTCGTCCGCTGGGTGGCAGGAGGACCGCCGACGAGCGGTGCGGATAGGTGTGGGCAGCGGGGGTGATGACCCGCCGCTAACCTGCTTTTTTTGTTTTTTTTAACTTGCAGGAAATTGTTAGAGATAAAAAATGTATATTTTTTTGTTTTTTTAAACATCAGGTGCAAATTGAGGGGAAAAGAATTTTTTATATGTTTTTTATTTTCATTTTCTTGCAAAACAAATGTTAGAGTTAAAGACAAATACAAATTTTATTACTTTTTTTATTGTGTCATGTAAAAACAAAAAATAGGAAACAAGATATAATTTTTTATTTATAAACAAAAATGGAATACGTGAATGAATGTAGATCTTGACGAAGTGGAAGGGAGATCCGTGACTCCGACCACCGTGCATGGTTGGAGGTGATAGGTCGTGCGAGGTAGAAAGTGAAATGAGGAGATCAGAAAATGAGATGGCAAATCGGTGTCTGGGGCGGATCAAAGTGCAATGAAAATTTTAGGATTTTTAATCTAAAAACTACTCACTATATCTACGCAAAAATTAAACCTATGATTTACCTAGGAAAAGATAGGAAATAATTTGGATCTCACCTCGGGGTTCGGAAATGCTATGATGGCCTCGACGAGGACTGTCACGCTGTCACCGGACGGCTCGGAGGCTAAGCACCCTTCTGCAACAAGAAACCTCTCGGAGATCGGGCTCCTCACCACCAAAGATCGATTAAGTGTGAACGAGGGAGGAAGGAGCCAATAAAAAGAGAAGAAAAACAAAAATGGAAAATATCCACAAATAAGGAAGGTGTTTATTGGGTGAATTAATAAAATAATTAAATTATTAAATTTATTAAATAATTAATTTCGAAATTCGGATTAAAATAAATAAATAAATAAAGTAATTTATGGAAATCAATTAACCACCATAATGGTGGCCATTAAAGGCATGAAATCAAATCTAATATACATGGTATGTTATAAAATCAAATAAATTAAATAAAATCAAATAATATGAATTTCGGAAATAAATTAAATTAATTAATGTTAGATAATTAATTTTTTTGGTGGTTTTTATAAAAGGAAGTTAGTTGTATACACATATTATACACATATAATACAATATACATAGGTGCAAATAAGGAAATAATTTTTATAAAAGATTTTTTATTTTATTTTTTTTATTTTTTTATTTATATTTTTAATGAAAAAATATTTAAAATTATATATATATATATATAATATAAAAATAATTGTAAATAAGTATATACAATAAATATATGGGAAAACTGCATAAAACACCCCAGAAAATCGACTTTTTAAGCATAACTCCAAAAAATACGAAACCACGACCATTTGAAAGATAATTTAATTTATAGTATGATGGAAGTGAGTTTGGTTCAATTTGAGCTTGTATGGAGCCGGAATTGATGTTTCAATTATCACTTTGCGGCTTTTTCTAGGTGTAATTATTTGCAATATATACAATATTTTATTTTACAAATATTGTTATTATTTACAAAATATTTTTATTTACAATTTTATTTACAAAAATAATTAATTTGAGGTCAAATTATGTACAAATAAAATAATGCAAGTTTTGTACAAATATACATCAAAAATATTTACAAGATATTTTTGATTTTTCTGACAGAAGACCCTATCCCCCCTACTTTATTCCTGGTCGATCAGGTCAAGTCTTGACATTCTCTCGGGGTTCGGGTCAGTCTGTATTTATTGCATAAATACTTCCTTTTCTTTTTCTTTTCTTCTTTATTCTTTTATTTATGCACAAAAAGTGTTAAAAATGCAATTTTAACAAATGCATGCAAAATGGTAATTTTGTGGAATTAATGGGTATTTACAGGTATTTGACTATGGAAATGATGCTAAAATAAAAGAATAAAGGCGATGAATCGTGGATTCATCATTCCCCTATTCTTTACCTTTGCTAGTCCCTTAGCAAACACTTATTTGGAAAATAAGTGAAAATAAAAATAAAGAAAAGAAAAAGGAAAGAAGTTAGAACAATGTTGACTTTCAAACTTATCTTTATAAAAATGTAGTCTGGAGCTCTATCGGACCTTTGGATTATTAGTGTGTCTGAACCTTAATGGGAAATGGAATTAAAACCTAACAGCCTCTAAGTTCCATAAGACTCCTATTCAGGTCTCCTCAATAGTCAGATCAGAACAAGTCTACAGACACAAATTCTTATGACTATGAACCTTTTCTTGTACGTGTAAGTGAAATATAGCTCCTCATCTCAAAAGTAGCAAAGAAACAACCTCTCTCAACAAGGTAACTCTAATCCCAAGGTCTGGCAACTCTTTCCTCGAGGAGCGGGGATATTCCCTTCTAAGTTCAAGTACAACCAGCTCAAGAAGGGGGGGAGAAGAGAATGGACGGTAACCAGTGTAGTTACCTATCCTTGGATGCATGACCAGTGTAGCCATGTTACCCGCTGCAAGCTCACAAATATATGACTTTGAAGCTCTTATTCTTTTTTTTCACTTGTATATACACTCCGGCAGGCATTTTTTTTTCTATCAGGCCTGTCCACTTTTGGAGATTTTGCATTTTTTTCCTTTTTTTTTGAATATATACAAGGTGCAGCATGTACATAAGGAGTTTTTCCTCTTGAGCCAATAGACTATCCCTCCTTTGAAGCATTATTGCAACCCCACAGCTCCTGTCTTTAGACCTCAACATCACCAGACTAGGTTGAGACGCACTTCCCTCCCTAGAGGAGGACGAGAGGTTCCGCCTAGATGTACTACCCTCGTATGCTACCCCAAGTCAAAAGATTCTGCTCCCTCACTACCTCATCCATGAAGAGCTATGTAAAGTGCATTGTCCAAGGTAAGCCACGGTCTGAAAGAATCATATGTGTGTTGTTAAATATTCTACTTAGACTCATCAAGATGACATGTGAATATAGTCTTATGGACTCAAAGAATTAAGTCACTAGGACCTGAAAAGCCTTAACTCCAAATCTTATAAGATTCCTCTGAAATTAAGTGCATTAAGGTCCAACTAAGCTCCATTCTTCAAATTTATTCCAGACTTAGTTTAAATGTCAAAATCATCCTAAAAAAATGCTCATGCAAATGCAAATGCAAGAAAATATGTACATGCAAGGAAAAGAACACAAAATCTTTTTGTGAAACAATTTTCAAATTTTTGAAATTTTTATGGATTTTTGAAAAATGATGATGCACATGCAAAAAGTTTTTTAATGCAAAAAGTTAGTAATATATACACGTATATACAAAAAAAATTGTTTTTTTAATAAGGGAAAAGATACATATTTACACAAGAGTGAGTTAATTATTTTACAAGAATAAGATGCAAGAATTTACAACTTGAGTAATTTATACAGGTATATACAAAGTTGGATTTTTTAATTTTTGTTTTATTCATTTTTTTTGTGATGCATATATTCCTCAAATTTATTTGAAAATAATTTTACAAATAATTTTGAAAACTATAGTCCAAAATAATTTCTCACAATTTTACAAATATTTACACACATTTGAAAACTATTTTGCAAACATTTTTCAAATAGTATATAGAGATTTTCCAAATAAATATTCAACCATTTTTCCAAACATTTGCAAATAGTTTTTACAAAATAATTTTATTTCACATAAAGAGAAAAAATTTTTACAAACCACAATATTTTTACAAAGGTTGAAAATATTTTTCAAACATTTTTCAAATAGTTTTCAAAAGATTTTTTCAAATAGATTTTCAAACTACTTTCAAAATATTTTTCAAAATATTTTAATCTGATTTATTAATCAGTATATACAAAAAGAATTTTGGGGAAATATTTGCATCTTTTTATTAGTTAGTTACTTTTTTTAAGAATATTTACACAATATTTTAGCCATATTAAAAAATATGAAAGTACGAGTTATGGCTAAAGTATATATACAATATATACGACACCCCCCTATACTTAGCTCGAAATATGTCCTCATAGTGATCAAAGAGCTGGAAATAAAGACATAACTCATGCTGCGTATAGAAAAGTGAAAAGAATAGTATACTATAACAACGAATAAAAGAATATAAAATCAATAGAAGTCGGTGATCCCCCTATACTTAGGATCAAGTAATCCTAAGTATAGCAGACTGTGCACAAAGAGAAAACCGAGGAGTAGAATGTACGGAGTCTACCTCCCCTATACTTAGGGTAAAATATCCCTAAGTATAGGCAGCAAAACAGATGTAAAAAGAACTAAAAGAATAATCACAAGTCTGACACCCCCCCCCCCTATACTTAGGGTAAAGTACACCCTAAGTATGGAATGATCATGAGATGGAGATGGGGTGTGAGACCAAAAGAATGTATGATATGGATAGATGGATCTATACAGTCGTGAGTAGTATTGAGGTGCCTCTCAACAAGCGCTAGAGTTTACGCCCCTAGCTGGGCGCAAATGTTAGGATAATGTCGTATCAAGGTTCAGGACGGAATCTGTAATGCGAATACTGTATTGTCGTTGCAGTCTCGGTGAGAGAACAGCAACGAACTCAACAGAAGAAATAGTGACACCCAGGTAATCAATCAGGTGGGTGTTTGCTACCGGGTAAAGATATGGAAAGATGAAATCAGGCTCCGGTAGCACAAAAGAAATCGTCGGCTCAAGATCTGTATGGAGTGAAATGGCAGAGCCGAAGAAGTCGAACGTGGAGAAAGAAGGATCTATCAGGGAATCCTCCACGTCAATCATAGTCTCAAAAAGATATGGAAAGTCATGAACATGAGACTCACTATAAAGGTTGATATCCGATGCATATAATGTAGACAAATCAGTGAAATCATCGAATACCTCAAAGATCGGGTCATCCTCGCGAGGGTCGTCGAGGAGAGAAACATCAAACTCATTATCATAAATATCAAAAGACTCGGTCTCGTGATCCGACAGATCAGATGCACTCCCAGAAAGTGAAACCGAGTATACATGGTCCATGGCATCCTCCCGCAGATAACCCTCGGGGAGTAACGCCGAATCATCAGGAAATTGGGGATCAATGCTGTCAAATGTCATGTCCTCCAAAAATGTATCGACCTCATCAAATGGGAGGACACATGGCTCAAATATGGGACTAACAAGGTCTGTCGAATCAAAAATCGGTCCCTCATCAAGCTCTCTCTGCTGAGATGAATCCAAGTATATCTCGGAATCTGAGAAGATCTCCTGAAGACAAGACACTGAATCAACTGGACATGGATACTGAAATGACTCTAAGGATGGCTGAAATGCGGGCTCCTCCTCTATCTCTTGGGATCCTAGCAGATCTAGAATCAAAGAATCATCAATGTGGAGGTGCGGGACTGGCTCAAAATCTGATTGTAAATCCAATGAAAACTCAACCAATGTCCGGCTCTCGGAACTCACAGAAATAGGCAACACATCCATCAATTGAGAAGTAGTAGCATCCATATCCTCTAATTGGTGTGTGATGTCAAGATCGGCATGGTTTGTCACACACTCAATTGTTGTTATCTCTCCCTCATGTGTTGTCCTAAATAAATCATCTCGTGTATATGAAAGATCGGAAAGTGTTCCCAAGATGGTCTCAACTAAATCCAAGTCAGGACTGTGGTGTGAACCACCACACGAGGAAATGACATATGTAATATGCTCTGCGGTCCTCCCCCTCATGGCGATATGGATATGGTCAGTCATCGAAAATTCATGATCCGGAAATCGCCTTACAAGTTCTCGTAACCTCAACCAAGAATCTATCAATGGCTTCTGGGGGTTGACTGAAAAATCACGAATACACGACCGCATCATCTCTGCTCTACGCTGGGGGTAAAATTTCTGCAAAAATAATGATCGTAAATCTCCCCACGTAGTAATCTTCCTTCCCAATCGTATGTGCCAATTCTTAGCTCTACTATGAAGTGTAAATGGGAAGGTAATCAACATCATGTACTCAGAAATGATATCGGAATATGATCGTGATCCACAAATATCCTCAAACTCATCGATATGCAAATAAGGTTCCTCGTGCACTTCCCCAAAAAACTTTAGCAGAATATTAATGAACTCTAAATCCAAAATGAAGGGGCTCAGTGTAGAATCGGAGTGTGCTTCTTGATCGGTGTACCCATCCATCATCTCAGGATTAAAGTCATCTAAAGCTTGCCACTGTCCCATTTGATCTCCTATGGGATGCACTCTCATCTCAGCAAGGTGAACACCCGTGTCTCGTATATGGTCAATCTGAACTCTTCGGGCTTCACTCACAGCATGTCCCGAATGGGAGGGTGGGTAGGGAGAAGATGGGAAATCGGACGAGGTTCCGACCTCCCAAGAGAGTGGGCGGGAATGATGGGTATGAAATGTAGAAGCCGCAAAATCCGACTGGAATGGAATGTGACCCATCATGAAGAGAGGGAAATGAAGGACGGGAGGGTAGAAAGAGAGATAGAATGTGGGAAAGAAGAGAGAGGGTGAGAGATGGTGGGAGAGAGAGAGAGAGAGATAGATAGGAGGGAGGGAGGAAAGGTGACTGCTAATGATTCAGGAAGATGATTGTAACCGACTCACACCAAAGACATACAAAACACAAAGCAAACCCCCAGTTCACCAACTCAACACAAAGTGAAGACCGTGAGATTTGGTCTTTTATCTTTTCAATTTTAGAGTAAGGTGATCAAAAAAAGTTATACAAACACTTAGGAGGCTTGAATAGGATTTGGGCACTACTCCTTAGTGTGTACGCGAGCGAGTAAAAGCTCAAACAATGAGGGGATTGCTCTCCCAATACAATGGAGTGGTCAATTACATTTAATTTTAGAGTCAAGTTCAATTAGTAGTCCCATTTTTTTATTTTTTATTTTCTATTTTTTTGGATTTTTTTCAAAAAAATAACGACTAACAAATTTTTTGATTTCCTCTTTGATTGATTTGAGTCCAAGAAACAGGGGTAGGAAGTCGAAAATGCCAATGCACGGTCAAAAATGATGATGCATGCAGAGATAGAAAATGCGTACCTTACTCCAGCACTCTATATGCAATATGATCCGCACAGAAATTTAAATACAAAAATTTAAACTACCTATATGATGCACGAAGAAAACGGCCTTAGGCGGAAGATTTCTACACTTGAAGCACAATAGCTAATAAGTCAACAAGAGAGGTTGGAGTCCGGTCTCTGATGCCGATCGGTGTCCGCCACAACGGATCCTGCCAGCACTGTATACGGCCTCTAGCGGCACATGACCTCTCAGATAACTTAAATTAGCTTTTTTTTCTTTGTGATTTAATTAATTAAGTCCAGTTATCGATATATAGGTGCAGGCAAATAATTAGGGTGGGACCTTAATCAATTACGTCACAATCAAGATAAAAATCCTAAGTCTAGGGGCCAAATTATGCGTGAATCAAAAATAAAATAAAAATACGAGAAAACAAAACCGGCGAAAAACAGCGGTGAGGTCCCCCCGAGCACATCGGTTCTCGGCGAAACAGACCCCGAATAAAGTGTCCAAGTCCACAGTTCAGAAGTTCCTAAATTATTACAAAAATAATTGTTCTCTCAAATAAAAAATTCTTCTTCAATTCCCTGCTCTTCTTCCTGTGCGGGTCCTCAAAAAGTAAACTCCAAGTTGTCCAAGCAGTACCTCGCACAAAAATCAGAGAGAGAAGATCAGAAAACAATTATAATATTATGAGACAAAAAAGAAAAATGAGTACAAAGCCGTGCTCCCTGGCAACAACACCATTCTGATGACACGCCTGACAACTCAGGTTAAGTATGTAAATAAACAAGTGTCGTTGTTACCCAAATCACCAAGCGCGATCAATCGAGAAAAATAAATAAACCACTCAGAAAATCAAGAAATACAATGAAAGCAATGTAAGCGGCCTTTCGCTATTCCTTTTACCTGGTATAGCGACCAGGGTCGAACACAAAGAGCACGATTTAAAAACTAAGTAGTCAAATTTCAGAGCTAATTTTTAGTGGTTTTTGAATTTTTATTTTTTTAATTTTTTAAAAGAGGAATAAAGGAATAAAAACACACACACCACACTATTTTTATATTTTTTAAAAAGGTCAAAAATGCTCAGAAAATTAAAAAGAAAATTTATTTGGGTTTTATATATTTTAAAATTTTCTTGGTAATTTTTTCACAATTTTCCGATATTTTTGTGATTTTCTAAAAATAATACAGTGGAAAATAAAGCAAACAATGCATTGACAGGAGTATTTTGCAAGTTAAAAAGCCTTTAAATGCTCAAAATTCCTGAAGATTATTTTTAATATAAACTACAAGATAATATCTACAATCAGGAACTGGAATCAAATTTTTTGATTTTTATATAATTTCTACAATTTTTTTAAGATTTTTCATACTTTGCAATTTTTTGGAGTTTTACAAATAGAAAATGCTCAAAAAAAGTCAGAAATTAAAAGAGATCAAAATGCACCTACAGGAATTTTTGTGGAATTTTTATGCTATTTTGTGAATTTTTATGAATTTTCAAAGTTTGGACAAACAAAAAGACACTGTTTTTTATTTTTTACATACAGCAAAATGCAATGAAAACTGACAAAAATTTTATATAATGAAAAAGACCATAGCAGGAGTCTACACAATTATTTTGAAAATTTTTCGAAAATAAAAACATTTATTTGATCATAAAAGGCATGCAAAGTCTATGTTCTGGAAGCAAGGACTTGAATGTAAATATTTATTGTTTCTGCTCCGAAGGATAACAAAAAGTAAAGATAGGGAAAGAGGTATAAATTACCCAATATCACATGTTTAGCACGTGCAATTCTGGAGAGGAGAGGCTCTTTTGCAAATTTGAATAACTTCAAGGTCACCAATGCAATATTTTTGAATTTCTTTTTTTATTTTTATTTTAAAGAGTCCTCCTCCCTACGGTTATTGGTGTTCGGCCTTCTCAGGAGGGGGGAGGGCAAGTGCCACCGCCAACCCCTTCTCCAGTGGATCTTGGACGGGCGGTGCGCCTCCGCCGGCGAGGGGGAGCTCGAGATCGGAAGGCACTGGAGGTGGGCGCGTGGTGCGGAGGGGTGGAGCGGGTCCGCGCGTCAGGGTCGCGCTGGGCGAGGAGGAGCGGAGGGTGTCAACGTCGCGCTGCTGGAGGCGGGCGGGCGCGCACCTGGGACGCGGCGAAGGCGCAGCCTCACGCGGAGCTGTTGGGCGCGAGACGGGCGGCCCCGCTAGACGGAGGTCGTGCGCCAGGCACGGGCACGAGCTCGGACGGGAGGTGGCGCGGGGCGCCGCGCGACAGGGAGCACGGGGCAAGAAGGCTGGAGAGGGGCGTACAGGTGGGGGCCGCCTTTGGGCTACGGTGCGAGCCACGGCCGCCGCTGGAGGTCGGCGCTGTGACGGGTGGTGGCCGCGGACTTCGGCAAGCCGTCCGCTGGGTGGCAGGAGGACCGCCGGCGAGTGGTGCGGATGGGTGTGGTCGGCGGGGGTGACGACCCGCCGCTAACCTGCTTATTTTTTTTCTTTTTTTTGTTTTTTTAACCTACAGGAAATTGTTAAAGATAAAAAAATGTATATTTTTTTGTTTATTTTTTTTAAACAGCAGGTGCAAATTGAGGGGAAAAGAATTTTTTTATTTTTTATATGTTGTTTTATTTTCCTTTTCCTGCAAAACAAATGTTAGAGTTAAAAGACAAATAAAAATTTTATTACTTTTTTTATTATATCCTACAAAAACAAAAATTAGGAAACAAGATATAATTTTTTATTTATAAACAAAAATGGAGTGCGTGAATGAATGTGGATCTTGACGAAGCGGAAGGGAGATCTGTGACTCCGACCACCGTGCGTGGTCAGAGGTGATTGGTCGTGCGAGGTAGAAAGTGAAATGAGGAGATAAGAAAATGAGATGGCAAATCGTTGTCTGGGGCGGATCAAAGTGCGGTAAAAATTTTAGGATTTTTAATCTAAAAACTACTCACTATATCTACGCAAAAATTAAACCTATGATTTATCTAGGAAAAGACAGGAAATAATTTGGATCTCACCTCGAGGTTCGGAAATGCTATGATGGCCTCGACGAGGACTGTCACGCTGTCACTGGACGGCTCGGAGGCTAAGCACCCTTCTGCAACAAGAAACCTCTCGTAGATCGGGCTCCTCTCCACCAAAGATCGATTAAGTGTGAATGAGGGAGGAAGGAGCCAATAAAAAGAGAAGAAAAACAAAAATGGAAAATATCCACAAATAAGGAAGGTGTTTATTGGGTGAATTAATAAAATAATTAAATTAATAAATTAAAAAAATAATTAATTTCGAAACTCGGATTTAAATTAAATAAATAAATAAAGTAATTTATGGAAATCAATTAACCACCATAATGGTGGCCATTAAAGGCATGAAATCAAATCTAATATACATGGTATGTTATAAAATCAAATAAATTAAATAAAATCATATAACTAAATATGAATTTCAGAAATAAATTAAATTAATTAATTGATGTTAGATAATTAATTTTTTGGTGGTTTTTATAAAAGGAAGTTAGTTGTATACACATATTATACACATATAATACAATATACATAGGTGCAAATATGGAAATAAATTTTATAAAAGATTTTTTATTTTTTTATTTTTTTATTTTTATTTTTAATGAAAAACAATATTTACAATTATATATATAATATAAAAATAAATATAAATATGTATATACAATAAATATATGGGAAAATTACATAAAACACCCCAGAAAATCGACTTTTTAACTGTAACTCCAAAAAATACGAAACCACAACCATTTGAAAGATAATTTAATTTATAGTATGATGGAAGTGAGTTTGGTTCAATTTGAGCTCGTATGGAGTCGGAATTGATGTTTCAATTATCGCTTTGCGGCTTTTTCTAGGTGTAATTATTTGCAATATATACAATATTTTATTTTATAAATATTTTTATTATTTACAACATATTTTTATTTACAACTTTTGTTTACAAAAATAATTAATTTGAGGTCAAATTATATACAAATAAAATAATGCAAGTTTTGTACAAATATACATCAAAAATATTTACAATATATTTTTGATTTTTCTGATAGAAGACCCTATCTCCCCCTACTTTATTCTTGGTCGATCAGGTCAAGTCTTGACCTTCTCTCGGGGTTCGGGTCAGTCTGTATTTATTGCATAAATACTTCCTTTTCTTTTTCTTTTCTTCTTTATTCTTTTATTTATGCACAAAAAGTGTTAAAAATGCAATTTTAACAAATGCATGCAAAATAGTAATTTTATGGAATTAATGGGTATTTACAGGTATTTGACTAAGGAAATGATGCTAAAATAAAAGAATAAAGGGTATGAATCGTGGATTCATCAGGGTCTTAGAAAAAATTGTGCCCAGTCGTCCATCCCTTTTCCGAAGCTTTATTTCAACCCGTACTCCAGTCTTTAGATTTCCACGCTACCAGAAAAGAAACTCACACAGTCTTCCAGCATCCCGTCTGAGTTGAGCTAAGTGCATAGTGCGAGAGTACAAATTAATTCCCTATTCCAGGGTCGTACCCAGAATGAAGAAACCATGTTATACACGAAGAGTTAAATGTTGTACATTATCATTTGGAACTTAAAGAATTAAGTCATAGACTTGAAGTTTCTAAAATCCTATTTCTCAGTGAAGTTACTCTGAAAATTAGGTGGATTAAGGTCAAGTCTAGACCACTCTCGGTTTCTGCTCATAACTCGGTTCAGAACCCAAAGACTTTTCACAGATGCAAATGAAATGCTGGATGAAGTGCAGGTGTGTGAAATGCAGACACATTTTTTTCTTTTTGTGAATTTCTTTTGAAAAGTTTTTTTTGAGATTTTTTATGCAAAAATGAATAAGAAACCAATTTTTTTCAAAAATTTTGGGTTGGACACAGTCAGTGTTAGTAGCAAAACTCTTTTTTTATTTTTTTTTGTTTTTTTGTTTTTTTTTGTTTTTTTTTCAAATTAATTACCCACCCCATAAATACATATAAACTTACGTGAAAGTACGAGATATGGATAAAATATATACACAGTATATATACAGACGCCCCCCATACTTAGCGAGTGATGTGTCCTCAGAGTACAAGAAGCGTAAAGAAGACATAGCTCGGACTAAGTGTAAGAGAGTCAAAAAGAAAAATAAAAAGATATATCGGTATGCCCCCCTATACTTAGGCTGTGAACAATCTAAGTATAGAAGAAGAGCGAAAGTGAGGTGTTCGGGATATGTGAATGAGGAGAGCATATGCAGATGGGCATCGGTTCCCCCTATACTTAGATTCTGGTCAGCCTAAGTAAGGAAGAAGGGTGGAAATGGAATGATCGTGAGATGGGGAGAATGGTATATACAGATGGAAGCGGTCCCCCCTATACTTAGGCCTTGGCCTAAGTAGAGGAAGAAGATGTACAAGGAGACCGATGTGGTCGGGAGGGAGGGTAGGTAGCTGATGATTAAGGCGGTTTTCGGTTGATCTTCTTGTGAGCCTATGGTGGGAGATCATAATGATGAGAAGGAGATGAAGCATATGATTCTCAACTATTATCAGTGTTATCCTCGGAGAAATCATGTTGGATATTAGATGAAGTGTATGAGTCAGATGAAAGGTAACCATCATCAGAGTTATCCTCAGAGGAATAGTATTTGAAGGTGGACACACTCTAGATATTCTTGTTTTTTGTCTCTTCAGTTGTTTTCTCAGAATTCGTTCCTTCTTGGGATCAAACGGTTTGTCCTCGGATGAATACTCTGAAGCACCAGTCTCAATCAGCTCATAAGAAATTATTCCAGTATATTTGATGAGAGCAGGAGCATCGACTTTGGATGAGTAATAGTGAGGAATGGGAGTCATCCAACGGGAATCAAAGTTTGGATCCTTGCAAAGATATGGTTTTAGAACTGCCGAGCGGACCTCACTCATGTAGATTACCTTTTCCGGACCTGATGAGGGATCATCAGCTGATTCCTCTTCCGGAATGTCAAAGGTGACTTTCTTTTTCGATGAAGGAGTAGCCTTTTTGTTTCGTGAAGGTGTTGGTCAACTTGAGTCTCCAGATGAATAATCATTGTTATTCTTCTCCTTGGTCGTTGTTCGTCCTGCGTGTTTGTTCTTAGTCTTCTTAATGTTGGTGCACTCCTGATTTGGGATGATTTGGTCAAGGTATTCAGAGTAGGTTGACCCAGGGTGTGACCATGCATATGTCTCAGGATCATATAAGAAGCATTCTTCTATTATGAGATCCGCGGGAATTGAAATATTGGGGAGAGTCTTTGCATGTTCGTTCTCAATTGATTTGATGTTGAAGCATTCCTGTGTCGAGCTGATGTGATCAAGGTAGTCAGAATAGGTTGACCTAGGGTGCGACCATGCATAAGTCTTCGGATCATATGATTCATATATTTGATTTTTCTTGGTGAGAGCAGTTGGGAATGGAGCAGGGGGAAGAGTCTCTAGACCAATAGTCTCATCAACAACCTCTATCTCAGATGTACCAACGGGGTACGGCTCTTCTGCCACTTGATGGTTACGGTTGTCGAGGACTTCGTGGATTACCTCAGAAAATCGTGGCTCCTCAAAGACTTGTTGAGATCGAAGTGCTTCCAATGCTGTAAAATTGATTTCCCGAATCTCACACTCAATAATTGCCTTAGCTAATACTAAAATAGCTTTCTGGGAATAATTGGAGACTAGGTGAATTCTCCTTGATGCTCAATATCTATGATCATGAAGTCTACTTTGAGCGGAGCACCTTGAAATGTCGTGATGACAGAAATGATTCCTCTCGATCGCTTTATCGATCAGTCAGCCAATTGAACGATCTCTCATATCTTCCTGATAGGTCCGAGTTTGAGCTTGTGAAATATAGAGGTCGGGAGGATATTGATTGGTGAATTGTCATCAATTCGAGCATGGATAAATATCATGTCTTTGATTCCACAGTCAAATCTGGGTAACCGCTTCACTATGTGGCTCTTGGTTTTTCTCCTCAACACCAAGGATGAGGCCATTGACAAGATATGTCTTTCAGTCTTTGTTCTTATCCTGCCTGACTTTTTCATCATTAATTTATCCATTACAAATCCTTTAAGGTCGGGGAAGTATTCAATGGCCTATATAAAGGGAAGTTTAAAAATCAATCTTTTCTCCAATGCTTCCCGTAAAGCAGGATCCAAATTCTTCAGATCTTCTTCAGTCTCATTTTTATGAATTTATTTGGATTTTCAATTTTTTGGGAGTTTTTGAATATTTCAATTTTTTTGGTATTTCTGTGTGGTGTGGTGATGTGGTGTGTTCCTCAGATAAGCAGGGGCTTTGATGTTCCGAGTAAGAGTCAGAGGTATAGTCATCCCTAGGGGAGTAATATGCAGAAGTATTGTTGTCAGAGACGTCCCTAGGGTGAACATATTCTCTAAGTTTCTAAATATCCTTAGAATTTCAACATGAGATCCAATCTTTTCCTCATTCATTTTTATATCTGAGCTCCCATAAAATAAACTGGGTCGGTCAGTCAAATTTTTGAATTTTTCCTCCATTAATTCAAATTTTTTATTTATCCTCGAAATATCATCCTCAAAAATCTGTTCATGATCAATTATAGGAGCAGTCGGTGTGTGTTCTTTTTTCGAATTTTTGATCCGGTTATTTTCTCTACCATTTTCCTGTATGAGCTGGGAGGAGATTCTCTTTGATTATCCAATATATCATTGTTATTTTCTGAAATTTTCTCCTCAAAAATTATAGAAGGACGCTGCTTAGTGGAAGGATTTTGCGGGAATCTGTAGGTCTCATACTCAGCATACCGTGACTCAGGTATGCAATGCTGGTTTGAGTAGAGTCTACTTCCATGGTCATGATTGATTGTATCCTCAAATAATGGAGTCATACAAGGTGCATATGTGTCGATATCATCTATCTGGTCCTCTATATGTATAAGCTAATCAAAGGAGTAGTACTCAGGTTGCTCAATAGGGGTTTGATCATCACAGTCAATCCAACGCTGATGATCATTAAGTGAGATCCTCTCCATTTGGTGTGATTGAATTTGGTTTCTTGGCCAATCATGAGACTCAAAAGTGACTTGATCTTGAAATGGTTCATTAGTTTCAGCGAGAAACTGAGAATAAGACGGTTCAGTCCAGGATGGTAAATGGTCATGTGTGGTAGGAGGATTTGAACAGAATGGCTTTGAATTCAATGAGGGGACCGAATTCATTTGAGAGTGAGAATCTCCCTAAAATGGTCGATTTGGGCCTGACCGAAACAAATTCATTTTCATAATATAGGTCACATGGGTACTCGGACCATTGTCCTGTTTTTATCAAAGTAGGTTGATGATGAATCGACATGGTTGATCTCAGTGCAAGTGCACAGGATATTCACAAGAAGTTTTAATCAAGATGTGCAGCTTTTGGTCTTCAAAAGTGGTTTACACACACCAATGTAAATACAAATCAAACCCCAGGTTCACCAACTCATACAATGAAGCCGAAGAGTTCGGCAATTATCTTTTCAATTTTAGTTAGTGATAAGACAATCTTGAAAAAAATAGCGAGCTGTTAGGTGCCGAAAATTTTCTTAAAGATTGTCCCGAATTCTTATGACTAGTTGCACCTACTTTCCACCAGTATGGGTGTAAGTACGGACCATAAAATGGTTACCCATGTTACTTATAGAAGGAGCCTTACGTAGTGTCCTTTAAACCACCCACTCTGCTAATAGTTTTTAGAATCAGTAGTACGAATGAAAATTTCGGAGCTGGGCTCTAACCTTAAGTGTCGTCTCTCGCTCACTCAGAAAAATAAATGCAACCAAGGTCAGGGTTGCTCTCCCACAAAAATTCTTGATTTTATGGGTTATTTAAAATCGACTATGTTTAGTAGTCCCAATTTTAATTAGGCGATCATTGAAGAATTAATTGAGCACAAATACACGTCTACCATCCAGTCCCAATTTCCTTTAAAATTATATGATAAAACGGGAGTGAGAAATTTGGGAAAAATCGATGCATGCAAAAAACAATGATGTATGCTCAGTTAGAAGACTTACAGTGATTCCTCACAATCTCCGTGTGGGATGCAATACAAGAATTGAAATTTTAATCTAAATGAATGCAAGCCGATGAAAAAACGCACCTAGCAGAAAGTTCTATTAGCAAGGAAGAATTGAGTTGAATTTGACTAAATTGAACGATCTAATGTGCATCTCAATTAAAGTGAAGTGTGGCCCTAGGTCCTACGAGCACAATCAAAAATTTAAAAGCTTTAAGAGTTGTATGTACAGGTCTATCCTAAGCGCCACTTAAATCGGGCCCCACCCTCACCGGAGAGTGAAACAGGCCACGACACATCATAGAAAAAGTTCAAGGTCTTTTTACACACGCAAGAATCTAAACGGATACCGCTATAAATGAGCAATTAATTACGGAAAATAAAATTGCAGAAAATAAAATCCTAGACTCTACGCTCTCTCACGACTCGACTCGATCTTAAATTAATTGCGGCTTTCAGAAGTCAGTAAAGATGCTTCAGTTTCCAAAAATGAAATAAGAAAATAAGAGAGAGAGAGAGTGTGTGTGTGTGTCTGTGTGTAAGAGAGTAACTCAAAAATAAATCAAAAATGAAATAAGAAAATAAATGCTGAAATTATAATAAAAATAAATGGAGGAAAAAATGGAATTTACAGTGAAAAATTCGGGGTTCAGACTACCCAAATGCAAAAAACGGAACAAAAAATTTTTAGACAAAAAACTAAGCCATTTGCCTCTCCGGCAATGGAGCCATCTGACGGATCGTATATTGCCCTATGTTAATATTTTTCGTGGATGTGAATTATCATTCGATTAAAATAATGTGACGTTTCGTTGTAGGCGGGCAATCAAAATCGGTCAAGAAATAACCACAATAAATTTTAGTCAATTTTTAATCACGTGGTTTTATGTTTATTTTACTTGGGCAAGTCCCAAGGTTGGACACAAGAAGGCAAAAGAATAACCTAGAATTTTGTCTATCAAAGTTCGTGCACTGTTTTCGAGACGATCTTTTTTTGTAATTTTTAATGCAATTTGGGATGAAAATATAGATTTAGCCTATTTTAAGGACTAGAAAATGATTAGCAATAAAACGACGTCCGAAAAATGTGAAACTTGGCCAAGATGATAATTACAATGAAATGAATGCACTGTGATTTTTTTGGAATTTTTGGATGCAAGATGAATTTTTTATTGCAAATGATCTGAGTTTCAATATTTAATTATAATAAATGTTAAACCTATTTATTTTCAAGGGATAAAACTATCCAAGATCTATCACTAGGTGATGGATTTAAAATCCTAAACCTCAAAAATACAAGATATTCAATACCTATTAAAAATCAAATATTGAAATATGCAAAATAATTTTTTGAAGGCAAATGATGCATGAAATGCAATTCTTTTTGGGCACAATGTAAAATACAACTAAATCTACAGTCCGTGAATTTTCGGTAATTTTCAGAGCAACGGTTAATTAGTTAGGAATTATCAAGCACTGAACGGGCAAAATATGCAATTTTCCACAAAACAATTAATTAATAATTAACCACTGATCACAAAAATGTCAAGCAGATACCATAATGTAGAGACTTAATTAACGAACATCATGCTATTTTTTAAACAACGAAAATATGCAATGTAGAGGTCCAAAATAGAGGGGGGACACGGGGGTATTACTGCAATAACGATAATTAAAATAAATATGGAAAATGCAATAGGGGGACCAATGCGTAATTACTGAGAAAGTTGAGGATGTTTCTGCAAAATTACCAAAAGGTCACGTTCTTAGCATGTGACCTCTGGTTGAGGGGTTGTTGTGCGATTAGGGGTATTGTCAGGGGGTTTCTTGCAAATTACCCACATGGTCACGTGCCCAGCACGTGACCCATGGGGATGGGTGACGTTCCCCCCTGGGCGCACGTGCCTCGCATGCGCGCGCGAGGGGGGGGCCCGTGATCACCGGACGGCCGGCGAGAGCAGTGATGAAGGGCCGGAGGGGTGGCACCTGGTAGTTGTTGCTCTGGCGGAAACTCCGGCATGTGAGGTTGGCGTGGCGAACGGAGAGGACGCGGTTGAGCAGCGACGACCGTCCTCCGACCGACACACGGCCAAGGGGACGATGGGGCAGAGGCGGAGGTTGTTGAAGCTCCAGATGTTGATGAAGTTGGCGGAGCTGCGGTGATGCGTAGTCGGTCAGTGAAGAGTTTGGCGGATGGTGGTCGATGAAGTTCGGCGTAGCGAAGCTGCAGTCGGAGAAGCTTCGTCGTTGACGTTTGTTGATGGAGTGTTGATCGGAGAAGCTTTGTCGTTGATGGTGGTTGTCGGAGGAGAGCTTGGCTCCACGGAAAGAAACCTGAAGCAAAGCAGCAGCGCGCGGTGGGCTATCTACAACGACGTCGAGGGAGACACTGGATCTCGCCGGGAGAAGAGGTTCGATGGGTTGTCACCACTGGCGAGACCTTGAAGATGAGGGATATCGGCGGATGCGGATGAAAGGAGGTGGTGAGTTCTCTTTTATAGGTTGCGGGGGGACGGCCGGGGAAGGAAGGTCGGCGAAATTGGGTTTGGAGATTTGCGGCGAAATCGATGAGGGAGGCGAGCTTCGATTGGATTTGACGAGGGGATGAAGATCTGATTGGAGATTGATGGAGATCGGAGGCGATGCGAGATTCGCGGTGAGGCGGTGAGATTTGGAGATGACGGTGGAGCAAAAAGGGAAGGGGTGGTGCGGATTGGGAATGAAAGGGGATTGGGGACGATGGTCCTCGGCCGTCCGATCGATCGAGATCGGGCGGTCAAGGGTGCGACACATGGCAGCCACATAGGGGCGCGAGGAGCATGTGCTGGTCACGTGCGGTAGAGGCACGTGACCCGCACGTGCGGCCCTTGATTATTTATTTGTTTAATTTTTTTATAAAAACGAATTAATAAATCCTTCAAAAGTGGGTGACATGTGGCGGCTCCAGGAGCTGCCTCGTGTCATCCCACAAAAATCAAAGAATAAATAGCTTAATAAATACGTAAAAAATAGTAAACGACCTCAGATCGAAAAAGTTTCTTCACGAAAGTTGCTCATCTTGATGAGATCTACAGCTTTCATGAGGGACATCAAATCCAAAATCGATCAATTACACAAAGTGATATTTTTGGGGTATCCCATGTACATAGAATACCTTGATTTTTGGGCTTTATAATTTTTTTGTTATTTTTAAATCAGATAAAAATCCAAAAAATACAGTAAAATCAAAGATAAATATTTACCTATTTTTTTGGATTTTTTAATTTAATAAAAAGAAGAAATAAAATAAAAGACGGAAATCACAATTTTTGTACAGACATTTAGTGAAGACTCGGATTCAATTTGTTTCTTTGATTTCAAGCTCAGTTTGATTTGGATTTTTGTGCATTTTAATAAAACTTTCATCAAAGAAGACAAATAAAAAAGAAATAAAATAAAATAGGTTAATTATATACATAAAATAATAAGTCAAAAACCGCTAAAATACAAAATGTACAAAAGATGCCCAAAACCCAACTTTCACATATGAGCTCTGATTCACTTGAACTTAGTCTTATTTTGAAGGTAATTGAATGTACATTAGTTTAAAAGTGAGTAGGATCAAAACGAACACTAGATGGGGTAGATATGAGGGTTTTAGTCTGGGAATCCTAGAACTAGGGTTTGGGTTTTTGGTCCATTTACTTGGGTTGGTGATTTTTTTTTGCTTTTTTTATTTATTCTTGTCAGTGATATATACACAGTGGAGGTGGTTTTGGATCATTCAGAGTTAGCATGAATTAGTTAAAAATCAGGGAAGTTAGGCAATTAGAGGTCAATTTTAGCTGGGATTTTTGGCTTCTTATTTTGTGCAAAAATAAGTGATAAAATACAATTCTTATCAAAACATGCATGAATGCTAATTATGGAGAATAAGTGAAGAAATGCCAATGATTTTTTGGGATTAGAGCTTAATTAATGACTTTTAGAGTGATGAATCTGAGATTCATTAGACTTGCGCCGTAAAGGTTCTGTAATTTTATCTTTGTAAGTTTTAGATTGATTTTCAGTCAATTATCTTTGCACAAGTCCTTTAGCGCTATTCCTATAGGAGCAAGAGTACTACTGGAAAAGTATTTCAAACTTGACCTCCTACATTGTAACTCGTATCATGTACTTTTTTAGGTCCTTGTGTCCGAATTCGGATTCCCTACTCAACCAAAGAAATAGAGTGAGGAAGCTGATAGTAGCGAAGTAAATACTTCGGATCTTGTCTGCAATAGAATCACCTACGAGCGGGCAAGAGCCTACTCGAATGTGGGATGATGACACAAACACCCATGTGAAGGTATGGCCTACGCTCAAATACTTCGAAAATGGTCTGTATTCTACACAAGATAGAATCATCGTCTTCAACCAAGTCCTACTCTCCCACGGACAATAGCAGTACCGGTACTTCGGAAATCCATGCGCATAACAAGACAGTATCCAGGATGGGTTGTTGGCTAATCTTTACGATAGCGCTCTCTCACTGGGAAGGACACCTCCTTCCCTCAGTAGTACATGAAAACAAGAAGGACTTTGCTCACCCAATGCAATGAGTCCAATTAATCAATTTTTATTTAGGTCAAGTATTTTTAGCAGTCCCTTTTTTGTGTTATCATATGCTTTGAGTATATTCAATACAATCGCCTAATGTTTTTTTCGTTTCTCTTTTTGCCTAGTTTGTTAAAATCAGAGGGAGAAGGCAGAAATGCAACGCAAGTCAAAAAATGATGATGAATGCTCGGTTAAAAGACTTACAGTGATTCCTAGCTCTCTCCATGTAGGATGCAAGGCAAAAATTTTTAAATCTAGTCTATATGCAAATGCAATATTGAAATCGTCCTAACAGCAGGAAATTCTATTAGCGTGAAGAACCAAATGTCAAACCCTAGAAAGATCACCCAAAAGTTTAGTCTTGGAGGCAGCCTCTGTGCCCGCCACAACGGATCCTGCAAGCGTTGTATGGTGCCTCTCTCAGCGCTCGATGATCAATCTAAGTTTTAACAATTAATTATGGTCTAATTCCAATCACAAAGTAATCTATACGTACATGAATTGCCTTAGGGATGTGGACCTAGCTACCGAGCAAGAACACCTAGATCTAAGGGCTCAATCACAGAAAACAAAGGAAACAAAGGCGGAAAACTCAAAACACGGGAAACAAAGAAAATAAAGGTGGTGAAAACCACCAAAAATCCTATGAGCCCCCAAGTGAACAAACACTTGGAAAGTGAGCCCGAGTGTCCAAAGTCCAAAGTACTTGTATTATTACAAATTAATTACTACAAGAATAAATCACTCTCTCACAAAATAAAACAAAATCTATGTTGAGTCATGCTCTCTCTCTCTCTTTCTTGCTCTCTACTCTTGGTCTAAAAGTAAAAGGACCAAGTCTTCTCGATTCAGGTGCCTCAACTATCTAAGCGGTTGTCTTCGTCTCAAAATCCCTCGCAATAAAAAAAGAGATGGATGTTATCACAATGAACAATAATATCAAATGAAAGATAAAATAAATGAAGAAAAATAATGAAACAAAAATGACCCGAAATTTTATCCTGCGTGTTCTCTCTAGCAACGATGTCATATGATAAACGCAGAAATCGAGAGGTCTAAAATGAGCCTCACAAGGAAAGGACTTAGTCGATGTGACGACCTCTCAACAATAATGTCTAATCGACAATCAACCCACACAATGTATAGAAAATCAATGCAAGCAGTGTGAATCAAAATTTACTTTACCCTACAATAAATTATATAATGGACAAGTACAATAGGGGTCGATCAAAGGAAACAACTGAGGATATTTTTATATTTTTTATATTTTTATGATTTTTTTGTTTCCTTTTCTTTTAAATATATAATATAGGCTTATGTAACTATATAAACAATACAAGGTAACATAATTATAAATACAACTAAACATAATCAAAAATCATAAAAAAATATATTTTTGTTTTTTAAATAGTTTTCTATTGTCTTGTTGTTTTTAGATATTTTTGCTTATTTTTGTATATTTTAAAGTAAAAAATATCCTAAAACAGGGATTAAGTAAATAGGTCGAATTGATTTAGAGATTAAAAATGGAAAAAAGTGTAAAATTTCTCTAAAGTAATTTTAAAATATAATAAATAGTATAAAAATATTTAAAGATAGGCATAAATATTTTTGGGATTTTGGTGATTTTTTATATTTTGTATAGGATTTTGGAGATTTTTAATTTTTAATCATTTTCTTTTTTTATTTTTAGGGGGTTTTATCTGGAGTTGTAAAATATATAATAAACAAAATATAATTTTTTGATAATTTTTGAAAAAAAAGGTTTTATGATTTTTAAGGGTTTGTTTACTGTAAATAAGGAATTCCCATGCTATTTTTATTTTTAATAAATAGAGAATCTAAAAATATGGCATTAAAGTGTATGCTAGCAGGCACTTATCCCTAATTTTTCATAATTTTCTGAGCATGAATGGTATTTTTAATAAATAAAATACACACACAAAAATAAATGAATTAGAAAGGGTCTATTTGTAATTAAAAATAAAGGCAAGGTTGTTTCTACAAAATACCCAAAATATTACAACTAATATTAAAAGTCACAATAATGAAATGAAAATATGAAACATGTAAGGGTTTAACTGCAAAATGGCCACCTCACGTGGGACGGCACATGAGGTGGCATGGTCAGGACCCAAATTTAAATACGAGAAAGTGTGAGGGGTTCCTTGTAAATATTATAGATAAATTTATACTACTTAAATATTTTACAAGATTAAACAAAAATAAATAAAAATGAGGAGGAAAGATGTGTAAAATACCCTCAACAGACGTTGGATCATACGGCTGAAGATTGTTACTTGAACACGTGGCATGACCAGGTGGCACAATGACGCTTTGGGTGGATGCTTAGGATTAGATCACAGACGGGGATCTGATGGTGCGAGCTTCGGGCATCCAATGGATGTTGCTTCTTCTGGAGCAGGTTAATGATCGTATGACTGGAAGAATGGATGGAAGTACACGTGAAGAACTCGGCTGGGCCGAGCTTCAATCCGATCTCCTTCACTCCTCCGACGACCAAGAGAGCTTGAGCAGCTAGAGCTCCGGCGTGAGCTGGCGAGGTTGAGGAAGAATGGAAGCTCCAAGTGCCTTGTCTCGGATCAAAATCGACCCAATATGTCCTTTGCCTCTCCAGATCTTGCAAGAATCTTTAGCACATAAAAACGAAGGTCTAGGAAGCCTTGTGAGGTCGAAATGGATGGGAATGGATTTGGGAGGAACTCTTCGGTGAGTGACAGAGGAAGGAGGGCTGGCTCCCTGATCTGAGCCAGACCAAGATTTGCAGAGGTGTGTGGGTGAAGAGAAGGTGAAGGGGAAGGGAATGAAGGCGGTAGCATATGAGGAGGTCGGTCGTAGTGGTCGGAAATGAACGGTGGAGCCAGAGCTCCGATGAGATCGATTTTTTTATTTTATGAAAAATAAAGAAAAATCAAACAAAATAAAAGTTGGTCCTACACTACTGTTATGCTAAGGAATATAAAGAACATGGAAAGAAGAGCTAGCTGGACCTGGACCAACCTGGTGCAGAGCTTCGGGCGGAAAAGGTGGCTAAGTTGGACCGGCTTCGATTCAACGATGCACGAGCCCGCTGAAGCATCTTGGGAGTGCTTGATGTCACAAGGGATCACTAGATGCACAAGGTTTAGGGTTTAAGTGGCGGAAGAAATATAAAATTCAACAAAAGCCTAAAATGAAGTATATGTACAGGGGGTTCTTCATCTGGACAAAGCGCTCGATTTAGAGGCACCTCGACCAAGAAAAGATCTTGGCGTGAAAGAGCTTCGATCGAGGCTTAAGGTTGAAGAAGAAATCGAGCAAAAATATTGCATGATACGAAGGGAAGAAATCGATGAAGATGGGGGTATTGTTTTGGCAATAGCAGGCCTAGGGGGAAAGGGTAGTTGACCTAGGTCAATTAGGGTTGAGCCCTAATAGCTCCACATCAGCTGCTAAAAGACAAAAAAATAAATCTTTTATTAATTTCATAAAAAAATAGTAAATGATTTTATTAATTTTTGTTAAAATATAAAAAATATTTATATTATATGTAGTATTTAATACGATTTTTATTTATTTTTACAAGTTTATTTATTACATGTTACTTTTTAGGGGTTCATTTACCTATTGATATATTTTATTTTGTATTTTGTATTATTATTTTATATACATGGTTTATATAGTTATAACTTATTTAAGTACACTTAAATGTATTTTTATTTTATTTTTCCTATATAATATGTACACTTAAATAAATAAAGGTATATATTATAAAGGTATAAGTATAGGTAATTTATTTGTGTATTTGGTATACTATTTTATTTTATTATTTTCTTTGTGGTTTTATTCTATTCTAAATGTGTACATATATTATAAACAATATTTACAAAATTATAAAAGTAAAAAAATATAAAAATTATAAATAATAAATAAAATGAATATTTTATTCAAGTATATAGTACAATAGGGGCCCAAAACTTAACTTTTGCATCTTAACCCCAAATTAAGTGAAACCACCTTAATTAAATATCTTATTAAAAATTATATAAAATTAAAGATGATTTTGGTGCATTTTGAGTTCATATGGAGAATATATGGGTCTGGGAAGTTTGGATTTTCAATTTTTATTCTGAGTATAAAATGTACACTGTATATTATTTTTGTATGAAGTTAATTTTGTATTTTCTATATATTTTTATCTTTAACTTTCATGTATAAAGTTTCTTTATTTGAGTTATAAATAATAAAGAACAAAATGGGTCCCAAAAATTCAATAGTGGAGAATAAAAATTAAGGTTTTTCTTGTGTTTTTGACCATTATCTCCCCCTACTTTATTCCTTGTCAACCCAGTCATCATGATGCCTAGGACTCGTGGTCTAAGATCATAAAATACTTTCAGCATTTTATTTCTTTTTCTTTTCTATATTCATTTACTTTGGTTTTAAATAATATATTTTGTCCAAGATTTATACAATAATAATAAATGGTAATTCATGCAAAATATACATGTATTTAGCTAGTGTCTAAAGGCCAAAATGGAAGAATAAATGTGAGAAATGGAGATTCATCAGCTATGTACCATGACCATCTTAATAACCATATAGTTGTCGATTCAATGGTTATATCACTGAGGTTGGTGGTTATATGATATCTAAAGAGTTAGATTGAGGACTCATCAAGCACCGTTAAATGATTGTTAAGGAAGGATCTGTAGCCAGAGAAGGAGATGGTAATCCCTCTCTAAAGGTCGATATCTGACCGACCTCTTGATGCATGTCCTCTGCATAGGAATAGAGATTCGAAGGTGTTATATAAATTAGGTCAAAGACTTGACTTAACAAGGTAGAGATAATAAAGACCAATGTCATATGTTGTCACTATATAGGCACACATCCTCCGATCGGAGATAGATGTATTATTATATTTTTAGGTATGTACATTCGGTAGACCATTAGGTTGATGACCTAATCAAAGTATATACACCAGCGAGCCGGTGTGCATACAAAGGCATATGAGTATTACGATCTCTCAAAGGGATCATACAGGTCCACTACTAAACCGAAGAAATATGGGCTCACTCATAAGGTATTAGGACCGATCAAATTTCATGCATGGTCATCTTGTTTTAGAAGCATGACGAGAATTTATAGGTATGATATATGCTTTTAAAAAGCATATGATCGATACCAACTCCCAATGATCAAATGAGAAACTTAATGATAAAAGCCTGAAGAAGACAGTTTAAATATGATCTAAAACTTCAGGTTTATTCAAGATCTTCCAGTATGCAGGATGTACATGTATTCAGAAACTTGAGGGTGATGTGATCGTGAACGATTGTATAACTGTGACACTTCCATTCTGAGGGAGTGATGAAACAAGTTTGAATTTTAGCGACTCCTCTCAATAGATTAGTGGCATGATCTTAATCCAAATATTAGACATTGATCTGAATATGATTCAGATGCAATATGAAGATTAGATTTACAATTTGATTTAATCGAGCATCTTTAAGAGGTCCCTTGATATGGATATGAGATAAATCTCAGTATCCAGATCACTATATATGGAATGAACAATCGTCTTGTCCTTATCTTCGATTATCCAGGAAGAAAGCACATTATTCTTGAAAGAATTCAAGAATAATTCAATTGTTGATAATGTATCTAAGCATTAGGAAATTCAAGATTAAATGTGATTTAATTATCATGAATAATATATGAATATGACTCATATTATTTGAGCACGTGAACATAGTCATATAAGATAATTAATTATGATTTAATTATCAAGGATATGATTAATGTGGATATCACAATCCATAATAATCATAAATATTATAAATGTGATTCATAATATGTTGAAGAGATTTAATTGTAAATATTATTTACGAATTAAATGTTGATGTGAATCGGATTCACATTATATAATTAATTGTAAATATAATTTACACTTTATATTGTATGTATTAATGTGATTTATAATTATCAATGTCATTATTGAAATTGTCACAAAATATTTTGGAATTATTTTGATGAATATTTGCATTAAAATTTGTTGCACGTGTGGAATATTTGATGAGATATGAGGGCTCATCGAGCATGGAGTGAGAGAGCCTCCTTGCCATAATAAGAGTGGACGGACTCCTTGAGTCTTAACTCATGGTGGTCGTCGACCTAGTGTGTGTACGTATGCGTGAGTGTCTATGTATGTGTGTTGTGTGTCTGTGTGTGAATTTGTGTTTGTGTGTGTGTGTCTGTGTGTCTGTGTGTGTGTGTGTGTGTCGTGTGTCTATGTGTGTGTGTGTGTGTGCATATATGTGTGTATATCTATGTGTGTGTGTGTACGTGTGTGCATGTGTACGTGTGTATGTATGTCTGTGTGGTTGTGTCTGTATGTATATGTATGTGTGCGTGTGTACGTGTATGTGTGTGTGTGTCTATGTGTGTGCGTGTGTGTAGGTGTTTGTGTGTGTGTGGGTTTCCGTGTGTGTGTTTATGTGTGTGCGTATGTATGTATGTGTGTGTATGTGTGTGTGTGGATGTGTGTATGTGTGTATATATACGTATGTGTGTATGTATGTATGTATTGTATGTATGTGTGTGTGTAGTCGTGTGTATGTCTCTGTGTGTATGTGTATACTAATGTATGTGTGTGTATGTACATGTGTGTGTGTACATGTGTGTGTATGCCTGTGTGTGTATGCGTGTGTGTATGTTTGTAGGTTGTTGACTTCATGTAATATTCTCTCCCATGGTAAAGATGTCGCCCATCAAAATCAATCTCAGATTGGCTACCAATCAAGACGTGAAGGTTGAGCAAATGGATGTGGAGATCATCTTCATCCATAGTGATCTCGTGGAGGAAATCTATGTGACGTAAATAGTGGGATTTCTGATTAAAGGAAAAGAAAAGTATGTTTGCAAATTGAGGAAACATGTGCATGGACTAAAGTAGACTCGTAGGCAAGTGGCATAAAAATTTGAGACGTTTTGTAGAGAAGCATGGATACATAAAGACTACTTCAAATCATTATGTCAGGTGATGATTCTTAGGTGATGGTTTATAGAGAAGCATGGCTACATTGAGATGGTTTATAGAGAAGCATGGCTACATTGTGAAATTTTGTTGATTTCATTTTAGTATTATAGAGAAGCACGGCTACATAAAGAAATTCTCATTTATAAGAGAGAATGGCTAATAGAGAATTTTTAAGTAATGATTTCATCATTTTGTTTATTTATATTGATGGCATGCTCATTGTTGATAGTAATACCTCGAGAATTTCAAATCTTGGGTATGAATTAAGCAAGTACTTTGCAATAATAGACGTGGGATATGCAAAATGTTTGGACATGAAGATTGTCATGAAAGAAAGTCTAAGAGACTTTGGTTATATAAAGTAGAGGTTCAACATGGATAAGGCCAAGCTCTTCAATAGCCTTCTTGTGAGCACACTAAGTTAAGCAATAAGAACATATCGAGGAAAAATATATGAAAAGAAGGATATGAAGATGATTCTTTATGCCTCGGCTATAAGAAATATGGTGTATGCGATGGTATGTACTAGGCACGATATTGTTCATTTTATTAGAGTTGTTAGCAGGTCTATCTCAAATTTAGGAAAAAAAGATTGGAATTCATTTAGATGGATATTGAGATATCGCTATGTCACTAGCAACACGTGTGACGATCTATATCCAGCTACTTGAGAACATATGCAGGTGGTGGTATTTCATGACAATGATTGCATAATGGTGTGGCATTACCTACTACAAAGGCATAATTTATTGCCACTCCAAAAACCATCAAAGGACTCTTGCTGATGAAATTCATATTGAACTTAAATTTGTTCAAGATAAGCATGTCCTTTATTGTGACAATAAGAGCGTGATTCATCTTGGTAAGAACTCTACTTTCCATGAAAGGTCAAAACACATCAATGTCATAATCAAAGCAAAGTGTACTTTATACGATCCACGCAAATCACAACGATGATGATATAATGACAAAAACTGTATCATTTGGGAAGTTTACAAGATAATGCATTGCCGCCAGCTCCGTGCAGTTCCATATCATCGATGAAGGAAGAGATTTGTCGGGTAAATTTCCTCCAATATGTTAACTTATCCTAATTTGCAGCAATCATGTTTCCAATAGTGATTTGAATTGCTAAATAAGAAAATATGTCATTAGCAGTCACTAAATTGGAGATTGATTGGTGACTCCTTTGATGATTGATGAGATCCTCCTAATTCTTTCTTGATTGATAAATTTATTAATTGATTGATCAAATTCTCAAAACTAATTTTGAGATAGTTTTTATGGAGGCGCAGGACACTCTATCGACTATAAATAGAGGGGATGGGATGCATATACATACCAACACATCCCAACATAAGTTCTTATAGAAAGAAAGATTTTATAAAGAAAGCGAGAGAAGAAACGAGGTCCATGAAAACTGCAACAGAGTTTGGAGGGACTGGTTTTTGGAGCTTCTATTCTTTACCATTTCCCCGTACAAAATATTAGCATAATTTTCAGCTTGGTGACATTTCTCTTCTTTATTATTCTCCATTGCTTGAAGATTTGCATCATTGTATGGAGGGTCAAATTTGTGTGAATCCCTCATGTTAGACTGATTTAGTTATAATGATTAGTTTTTGGTTACGATCATCCCCATGATTTTTCCTCTCTATTGAGATTCCACGTTAAAAATTCTTTGTGCATTTGTCGTTGATTTTCTGTTGTTGAAATTCTATTTGTATTTGCAATTAATATATCATACAAGATCCACTTATTAACTTTGGTGTTTTTTTTGTGAATCAATCTGTAAGGGTAATTGATCCCCAACAAGTAGTATCAAAGCTGTATTACGATACCTTATCGCAACAACTGAAACCGCAGTTATCATGATTTTGCGGCATCACACCTCATCATGGATGTGAAGATGAAGATTAAGAGCTATAGCCGTACTAATTTGACATGGTGCACATATACGATATATTTGAGCACTAATCTTGTGAATTCGTAGGAGCAAAAGGTAATCTATATGCACAAGGTTCAGAGTTATAACCAAGCACATGGATATTGTAATGGGTGGTCGCAGTAATATTATCACTTAAGCTATTGATGAAATTGTTCTATGAGAAATAATCTGTCAAGTAATCATGTCATAAAGAGATCAATTCTCGCTTATTAAAGAGAGGATTGAATAAAAGGACACAAGCTGATATTTTCATCAAGAGACTTCCCACAACTAATTTAAAAAAAATGTTTAGTGCACCGCACTGGCTAATAGGTCTCCATTGAGCCTTGCAAGACTACAAGTGTTGATTATCTACGAGAGTGTTTTCTACGCAGTAGATAAATAACTAGACTACACTGGATATCTGATGAACACAAACATGCGAACAAACTGCCGAATACCAAACCTCATACCAACAAGGGCCTCAGCTGTCATTGATTTCGCAAAAACCTACAGCTTCCTTAGGAACAGCAATATTCCTGGCCGGAAAGTTAAATAAATACAGATACAACAAATTAGAAGATCTACATCAATCAAATACACGGTAAGACTAACTGCAGCAGCTACTCAACTCCTAGGAATAATTAGAACAACAAAGAGGAGAAGCTGGAATGCGTGTTAGTTACACCTCGAAACCAAAGCTTCCTGGCAAAGCTACTGGAGCGACGAGGACCTGCGATATCAACATAATCAGATTCTGAAACTCATTTAGCGAAAACAAATATGAATCATATGACGAGGCAAAAGGAAGCTATGTCGTGGATGGTTATAATATGGCCAAGCTATAGGACTAAAACCAACTACCTTGAACTTTCTTTTAAGCATAATATAAGCGTAAGCTGATACAATTCAAGACCTAACAAGCACCTACAATTCGTAGACAGCTATAGGTCAGGACTCGAGCAGGATTGTCTACATATGGGCGCAGTTATTAGGCTTTCACCGCAGACACGGTGGGATGGAAGGTCTTTGATACCCATGAAAAAAACCCTAATAAGGATATGAATACATCGGACAAGTAGGGGGTGTTAGGATTAGAGTCATATTAAAGGGACTGGGACTTCTAATCCTAATAGTAGTTTGAGTTGTATTATCTGTATAGCCATTATGGAAATATAATAAACTGGGCTTATATATAGAGGGGGTAGGGGCATTGCCTCACACCACAAGAAAAAAAAGAGAGTTGTGGATAACATGGGTGAGGCGTTGTATCACCACCGCCTTGATGTCTGTCTTGGTCAACGGTCGTCCGGAGGGTGGTTGGATCCAGCCAAGGAGGGGGGTACGACAGGGTTGCCCCCTTGCTCCGTTGGTTTTTATTCTGGCGTCTGACGTGCTATCTGATTTTGCGGCTAACTAGCAGCGGCATCTCGCGGGGCTTCTCCAGGGGGGATGTGCATATTCCGATTTTACAATATGCGGATGATACATTATTTCTATTGGAGGGAGGTGGCGGAGGCGAGGGGGATGGCCGTGGCTCTGGAGATCTTTGGCGAGCTTTCTAGGTTGGTCAAGAACGAGGCCAAGTCCATGTTCGTGCCCTTCGGCCCTGCGGTCCTGGATCGTGTTGTTTATGCGGAGGTTTTGGGGTTGATGTTCTGGAGGGGGTGGTGGAGGTGTTTTTGAAGAATGTTCGGTTGCGGCTTGTTGGTTGGATGGGGTCTGGTGTCTAACCTTCGCGGCGAATTTCTCGGATCAGAGGATGGAGGAATTCTTGGCGTTGCTCGAGACGGTGCGGGAGATTGGGCGTCCTCCTGGGGGGCGTGATCACTGGTGCTGGAGGGAGTCCCCTTTCTCGGTTAAGAAGGTTTTTGGTGCTATCGCTAGACCGCCTCTGTCCCTGTCGGAGAGCATCACTCTTGATTGTGCCTTTCTTTGGGCTTTGAAGCTTCCGGAGCGGGTTGAATTCTTTTTATGGCTGATGAGGAGGAAGAGGTTGATGACGAGAGATCGTTGTGCTCAACTCTTAGGCGTGATCTCTGATAGATGTCTTCTTTGCGATGCGGTTGTCGTGTCTGTGGAGCACTTATTCTTCTTATGCCCCTCGGTGGTTGAGATTTGGCAGGGGGTTGACCTAGCGTGGTGTAGCACTGCTGACCTTCACGCGTTTTGGCCTTCGCTCCGGGCCAATAAGGGAAGGCCGAGGCTGGAGGTGTTATATCCGGTTGCCGTGTTATGGGCGGTGTGGCGGGGGAGAAATGATCTCTTGTTCTCAGGCCAAAGGTTCTACAAGGAGAATGTGGTAGCTTTTGCGAAAATTCTGGTGAGGGATTGGGCGTTGTAAAGTTGTTGTAGTGTGGTTGTTGGTGTTTCCCTTTTTTTTGTCTTCTCTGTTCGCTACTTCTATTGAATAAGATTTTTGGGGAGTGCACCATCGAGTGTATCCCCCTTGTTTCTGGATTTCAAAAAGAAAAAGAAAAAAAGAGAGCGAGAGAAAAAGGATAGCGAGAGACAATAGGTGCACATTCTTCATAAGTTGTGAAGAATCGTTTGTTACAATGAAACGTTGAAATCGAGAGGGAGCATCCGGAATCCGATTGAGATGATCTTGGAGTTCAGGAATCCACTTGGTGTTTTTGTACATTTCGAACGAGTTGGATAGTTAATCGGGACGATTCAACTCCGATATTTCAAACAGTGCAAAGAGGTATGAAAGCAAATCGAGTGGCAACATTTACATCGAGGGGTGCATCATTCTCTGTGGAACTTTCAACAGCAAGAACTTTACCTTAAGGCTACAATAGGTGAAGAATATACTAACGCGAGAAGTACTTGGGAAAGCTCTCCAGTGTAAAGAAAAGAAGTCATGAAAGATGAAAGAAGAAGAGTGGAAGGATATACAATATAATTTCTCTTGGTTGATAACACCCTTCATGAAGTCATCAACCTGGAAGATCCGACAGAGGTCTAGATGAAGCTCGAGGGATGATACAAGTCCAAATCTCTAACAAACATGCTAACGACCAAGAAGAAGCTATATGGTCTAAAGATAATCGACGGAACAAAGCTCAAAGTGCATTTGCTTGAATTCAAAAAAAATCTAAGAGATGTGCTCACACTTGAGGAGATGAGTGCGAAAAGAGAGTCTCCCTTCAATAAGGATGAGATATTGATCTTGTTGAGGTTCTCTTCCATCTTCCTACAATCATATTGTGACGATGTTGCTCAGTGGCAAGGAGACCATCACATTGGACGAGACAATTGCTCTGTTGCCTATGAAAGAGTATTGACGGAGGTCGATGGATGAAGCAACAAATAATGAACGTTATATGCTCGCAACCGATGGTAGACGTTCAAGATCAAGGAAGACATGGTTCATAGATTGATCCTAGTCACAAGATCCAATCATATACTTTTATTGTAACAAGGAGGATCACAAAAGAGCTGATTGTCAGACTTAAGGAGAAAGGAAAGAAGGTCAGTGGTTTTGAATCTGACCAAGAGGAATCCAACGCAGTCTTCGAGGGAGACTTGCTAGCATGCTCTAGATAGATTAAGGCATATTCAGGATGACTTCTTGATGTCATGTTCAGATTATGTGTGCTCATTGTAGAGATTGATTAGAAAATGCAATGAGCTGATTTATTCAAGAGGTCTATGTGTTCTTATAGAGATTGAAACCCTAGAGCACTTATAAATAATAAAATAAACATAAAGCCATCTCTAACACCCCCCTCAAGTTGGATCATATTTATCAATCATATGCCCAACTTGAACACAGATAGATTACTTTGCGTTGAGGAGAAGAGATCGGTTGTGTTGCAAAGATTGCAAAGTAATCCCTGGAGAGAGTTTGACAACCCAACATCGCTTGTTAGTCTTGGATTTACAAATAAAAGGGCTGGTAAAGAAAAGGAAGGTTCCTAAGATCACTAGAACTAGGTGGTGGAATCTTCCGCTGAAGCAATCAAGCTTCAGGGAGAAGGTTTTAGAAGACTTATCTTGGGATTGTAGCGGTAGTGCAAACGAGATGTGGGAGGCGGTAGCATCTTGTATTCGAAAGGTAGCCAAAGAGATGCTAGGCGAGTCAAAAGGAGGAGCTCCGGGTCAAAAGGAGGCTTGGTGGTGGAGTGAAGGGGTGCAAGAGAAGCTAAAAATTAAATGGGCTTGCTTTAAAGTTATGTCTAAGGATAGAACAGAGGAAACTGTCACAAACTATAAAATAGCGAAGAAGGAAGCAAAGAAGGCTGTAAGCGAAGCTAAGTCAAAAGCTTATGAGGTTTTGTATAAAAATCTCAACTCTAAGGAGGGCCAGAAGGATATATTCAGGTTGGCCAAAGCAAGAGAAAGAAAGACCAAAGACCTTTCTCAAGTGAGATGCATTAAGGACGAGGAAGGTCACGTGCTTGTTACTCAGAAGGATATAGAGACTAGATGGGAGCAGTACTTCCATAAACTTTTCATTGGAGAAGGAAGTAGAGATATCACTTAGGGTGATCTAGCTAGTAGTGAAAGTTACTTGAATCGTGCATGCTATAGACGAATACAAAGAAAAGAAGTAGAGGAGGCTTTGAAGTCTATGAGACCTGGGAAAGGTGTTGGACCGGATGACATCCCTGTAGAAGTATGGAAAGTTTTAGGTGAGCGTGGTTTGACTTGGCTTACGAATCTATTCAATGTTATTTGGCGAAGCAAGAAAATGCCTGAAGATTGGAGGAGGAGTATCGTGGTGCCTCTTTATAAGAACAAAGGAGACATTCAAAATTGTTCAAATTACAGAGGTATCAAGCTGATGAGTCACACTATGAAAATTTGGGAACGTGTGATCGAAAGAAGGTTGAGGCAAGTTTCCCAAGTAAAAGAAAACCAATTCGGATTCATGCCAGGTCGCTCAACTATTGAAGCCATCCATTTGCTGAGGAGAACAATGGAGATTTATAGAGCTAAAAGGAAGAATATCCATATGATCTTTATTGATTTGGAGAAGGCTTATGATTCCGTCCCACGAGAGGTACTATGGAGAGTTTTGGAGAAGAGACAAATACCTGTCCTATACATTAATCTCATAAAGGATATGTATGATAGGGCTTTATCTTGTGTAAGGACCCCGACGGGGAAGACTGACTATTTTGATATCAACATTGGTTTACATCAAGGTTCAGCTTTGAGTCCATTTCTTTTTACTTTGATTATGGACGAGTTGACAAGTCACATTCAGGATGAGTTACCTTGGTGTATGTTATTTGCTGATGATATTGTGTTGATTGACGAGACTAGAGATGGAGTAAATGAGAAGCTTGAGGTTTGGAGACATGCATTGGAGACTAAAGGCTTTCGTATAAGTAGGGCTAAGACGGAATATATGGAATGCACCTTTGATGGAAGCAATGGTGAAGGAATCGAGGTGAAGATTGGTGACGATAACATTCAGAAGAGAGATTCTTTTAGATATCTGGGATCTATTTTGCAACATGATGGGGAAATTGATGGAGATGTTACTAATAGAATAAATGCAGGCTGGCTAAAGTGGAGAGGAGCCTCCGTTGTTCTTTGTGATAAGAAAATTCCTTTAAAAATTAAAAGAAAGTTTTACAAAGCAGCCGTGAGACCTGCTATGCTTTATGGTTCTGAATGTTGGCCTGTGAACCATAGACATGTGCAGAGAATGGCTGTAGCAGAAATGAAAATGCTAAGATGGATGTGTGGACATACACGTAAAGATCGGATTCGGAATGATGCAATTAGAAAGAAAGTTGGTGTAGCTCCGATCGAGGATAAGATGCGAGAAAACCGCTTAAGATGGTTTGGTCATTTGCAAAGAAGGTCAACTGATGCACCGGTTAGGAGATGCGAGTGTTGGGATGTTGAGCCGGCTAAGAGAGGGCGAGGACGGCCCAAGAAGTGTTGGAAAGAGACTATACGAAGGGATCTTAGCTTTTTGGATATAAGTCCGGGATTGACCCAAGATAGATCTGAATGGAGGCGAAAAATCCATGTAGCCGACCCTACTTAATTGTGGGAAAAGGCTTTGTTGTTGTTGTTGTTGTTGTTGTGATGCCCAACTTGAAGATTATCCACAAGAGACGTTTCTTTTGTAATGCCTTCATGAATGCATCTGCAAGCTGAAAATTAATCGAGATGTGTGGAGTGGTAATCTTCCATCCTCGTACATCATCATAAAAAAAGTGGCAATCAATCTCAACGTGCTTGGTCCACTCATGGAAGACAGGATTCGTAGCAATGTTTGTAGCGGATTTGTTGTCATAATATAGAGGAACGGCAGTGACAACAATACCAAGTTCATGTAGGAAAGAGAGTAACCAAGTGATCTGACAAGTAGCATGAGCCATCATCATGTTTTCTACCTCTGCACTCGATCTGAAGACTATAGCATGCTTCTTGCTTTGCCAAGTGACAAGATTTCCTCCAACCATCATAGCATATCATGTAGTGTAGCAACGATCCTCAGGTGAACTAGCATAATATGCATCACCATAAGCAGCTACATCACTGTGGTCATTGACCCCATAAAAAAGGCCTCATCCTGGTGATTCCTTCAAGTAGCGTAGGATCAGAAGAACATCTTGCCAATGAATGTAAAGTGGTTGCTCCATCTGTTGACCAGCTCTGCTCACAACATAGGATATACCGGCTTAGTGACAGTGAAGTAGGTAGTTTGCCAACTAGGCTTTTGTATCGTATAGTATCTTCAAATGTAGGATCAACTAAAGTAGAGTACTTTGGGTCTGCAGGAATACCAAATGGCTTGCATCCACCAAGTAGTCCAGCATCAGTTAGGATGTCCAAGCAATACTTTCTTTGTGAGAGATGAAGTATCTCTGTAGTACGTATCTCTTTTATGTCAAGTAACGAAGTTGGCCAAGGTCCTTCGTGACGAGGACCTTCTGAAGGAAAGCCTTAGTCTCTATCATCAACATAAACTGCAAGTATAACAGTACCAGCGTTATATTAAACTAGGCAATAGTAGTCGGATGTTCTCTAGATGCCAAGAGTGATGATCCATGTAGTAAGTCTATCAAACTATGCTCGAGGACTCTACTTTAGCCCATAGATGGCCCTGCGAAGTCGTCATATACACTCCCCCTTGACTTCATAACCATGGGATCAAATTTCGGCGAAATTCGACTGGATTCAGTCGAATTTCGGTTTTCGTGGATGATCGAAATTCGATCAAAATGGTCGACGTCGACCGAAATTTAAGGTCCCCTATTCAAAAAACTGAATGAAATGACCGAAATTCCGTTGCTCACCAAAATGGTGATCGAAATCGAAATTTGTGGCCTTGTTCATAACTAGGAGGTTGCATCATGTAAACCCCCTCAAGATGCCATAAAAGTATTCTTCACATCAAGTTGAAATATAGGTCATCCATTATTGGCAACCACTAAAGAAATAAGTGTGAATAGAGCTCATACTTGCTACTGGGGAGAAGGTTTCGAACATCTGCCTGGCCATGAAGACCCATCTGCAAGCCACATGTCAAACTCCTATGGGACATTGTACAAGGTCCGGCGTTCCCCTAGACGTAAGAGTAACCATTCCTCATTCATTGCATGTCGCCGACCATAATCCTGTAAAGCATTGTGGTGATATCTGTGAACAGAAATAGTCTTGAGGGCAAATGCATATCTCTTGCCAGAGGATGATAAGCTAGCAGTAGAAGTGAATTGAGACAGAGTGGAGGGTACATTGCCTCTTAGTTCTGCGGAGAGCTATTGGAAGTTCACGAGGAGCATCCGTGACAACAGTGGTGGTGGCACTTAAAGATGGCATGTCATACTACAAAAAAAGGAACAAGCAAAGGCACATGAGCAGACGCAGATGTATGCTTGCGCTTATAAACAATGGGCAATGGAGGAAGATCCAAAGGAATATCTGTCACAGATTGTGTAAAGAAATCAGTTTGTTCAAAAAAGGTGACATCAACGGAAATGTAGTATCGATGCCCAACATGGTCATAGCACATGTAACCCTTCTGGATGCGAGAATAGCCAAGAAATACATGTTTTATCACCCTAGGTGACAGTTTATCGACAGTATAAAAATTGTAGATGTTGGGAGAAAATAATAACTTGTGTATCCATGAGGCCCTAGGGTTCTCTTATATAGAGGAGAGACTTGTTAGGCAAAGAGGACGGAGAGAATTGAGAATATAAAAAAGAAGCAAAAATAATAGTTATCTCAACACTCCCACTCAAGCTGGAGCATAGATATGAATCATGCTCAGCTTGCAACATCTCTAGAAAGGCCCTCTGGCTAGGGCCTTGGTGAGCATGTCTACAATATGATCTCATGAACTAACATGCTTGGTCTTTTCATGGAAGGCTCGGTTATTGGCAATGAAGAGAGCATCCTGGTTGCGCATTGGAGGTGCATGTTAAGAGGCACCACAATTGTTAGGTTAGTAAGAACATATTTGACCTGCATCATCACTGTACTAGCATGTGTCATGGTCCTGTACTCAGATTCTGCAATAGATCTAGAGACCATTATCTGCTTCTTCCTCTTCCATAACACCAAAGAACTCCCTATGAACACTATAAAGTCAGAAGTAGACTTCTTGTCCTTGGGACACCCCGTATAATCTGTATAAGCACAAGTTATGACATCATGGGATGTACATCTGCTAAATAGAAGACCAGTGGCAGGTGAGGTCTTCAGATACCTCAGAATCATATGGACCGCGACCATATGTACATGTCTAGGTTGTTCCATAAACTGACTCACTTTGCTCACTGCAAAGGATATATCTAACTAGGTGGTGGTCTCGTATAGGAGCTTCCCAATGAGTTCCATGTACCTCCTCTTATCTACATCCTCATTGTAATCATCATACAATTTCATGCTTGGGTCCATGAGAGTAATGGCAAGCATGCAATCCAACATACTTGGCTCAGAGAGAAGATCTGTAACGTATTTGCTCTGAGTCATCTCAAGACCTCATTGATTCCTGACAAACTCCAATCCAAAGAAGTAGCGTAGACTGCCAAGATCCTCAGTCACAAACTGTTGACTTAGGAAATCCTTAGCAGCTTGGATGCCCTGCTTATCATCCCCTGTAGCAGTGATATCATCGACATACACAAGTATGGCAATTGTACCTCTTTGAGTCCTCTAGACAAGCAGTGAATGGTCGACACTCGATCTCACGAATCATTGTTGTTATATCAAATCTGAGAGCTTCTGGAACCATACTATTGAACTCTACTTAAGGCCACAAATCGCCTTATGAAGCATATAAATCTTTTAACACTACTCATCAACAGCGAACCCAGGTGGTTGTTGCTTGTAGACCTCCTATAAGTCACCACAGAGAAATGCATTCTTCACATCAAGCTGATATAGGGGCCAATCTCGTGTCACTGCAAAGAATATGTAGTGTCGAATGTCGAGCTGCAGGAGAGAATGTATCCGGATAGTCCACCCCATATGTTTGGGTGAACCTATGCACCACAAGTCTCGCCTTGTAGCGATCTACATTGTCATCTGCTCGATGCTTCACTATATTCACTTGCATCCAACAACAGATGTGCATGTATGAGTTGTAACAATGCTCTATGTGGCATGCGACTGTAGCGTGACCATCTCCTCCTCCATGGCAAGACACCACTGATTGTCATGTATGGACCCCTGATATGTCTGCGGTATCTCTACATCTAATAGTATTACGATAAATCTCCTGAAGTCTTCTAAGAATCAGCCCAAGGAAACATGGGCTGCAAAGGATATATAGCACAAGTACATCTCTGCTTCTGTAGAGCAATAGGCACATCTATATCATATGCCTCCTCCTGAACTTGTAAACTACCCTCCTAAGAGGGCACATGCTCATCCTGTAAAGAATCCTTCTGCATAGACAACTTACTAATGCCATCAGTAGAAACAATAACATGTGGGAAGAACTGAGCCAAGGTGCTAGATGGTGGTCTAGTGAGAGGCACATGAGCAGGTGTAGGTATTGGCGATGGTGGTGTAGGTATTAGAGGTGGTGATGGTGGTACTGGAGGTGGTGCAGGCGTAAGAGGAGGCATGTATACCTCCTCACTTGAGTCAAATGGAGTCAACATGCCACATGTAGGAGAGAAATACATAACTGACTCAAATAAGGTGATATCAACACTGAAAAGTATTTTCATCGAAGCGGATCAAAACAACGATACCCCTTCTGGGTACAAGAGTAGCCTACAAAGACAGACTTGACAGCCCGAGGGGAGAGCTTATCACGATCATGTGTCATATTGTGAACAAAGACAATACAACCAACCACTCCGGGTGAAAGGGAGAACAAGTGCTCGGAAAATGCAATTGAGAAAGGAACCTTTTCTCCTAAAACAAAAGATGGCATGTGATTCACCAAGTAGCAAGCAGTAAGGTCTGCATCATCCCAAAAAGAGTGAGGAGAACGACTCTGGATCAAAAGAGTCATGGTCACATCAAGTAAATGACAATGCTTGCATTCAGCAACACCGTTCTACTGGGATGTGTAGACACACGAGGTTTGGTGTACGATGCCAAGAGATCTGAAGAACTCGGATAGCTATAAATGTACAGAACTCTAGTGCATTGTCAGAGCATAAAAACCTGACAGTAGCAAAGAAAATGTTCTTTATTTCATTAATAAATGATTTAATAACAAACCCAGCTTTAAACTTGTTTTTTAACAGAAAGACCAAGAAAGTTCAGATTAGCCAACCACATCAACAAAATAAAAATCGGTGTCCCTGGTGATCAGGAACACGACTAGTACCCCAAATATCTAAGTAAATAAGTTCAAATAACTGAGTAGTGCTACGACCCTGACGACTTTGGAAAGAAGAGTGGTGATGCTTCCCAAGCCAGCAAGCCTTATACTGGAAGAAAGATTGCAAAGAAATCTATGGGAGGACATAACACATCCTTTGCAGAGGAATGTGTCCAAACCAAAGATGCCACAAGTATGGGGATATTGGTCCAGTGGGAATAGTTAGTAGAAGCACCAGCATGAGGAGGTTAGACCAGTCTGTAGAGCCCTCGCTGCTCAGCACCACATCCGATCACCTTGAACACAAGAGATGGGTCAAAAATAAAAAAATGCAGATCCTTCGTAATCTGACTAATGGATAGCAAGTTCATCTGAAAGTCGGCAAAAATACAAAACATTCTGCAGGCGCATGGAAGGCGTCAAATGTACATTCCCCTATCATGTAACAGGTAAGTGAACCATGTTAGCAATAACAAACCATCTACCAGAAACCGGCCCCGGATGCTGTAGGCAGCGACGTAGTGGCGGCGTGACGCTCAGAGGCCTGTGATAGTGCATGGTTGCATGCAGCAGGGCGTCGGTGGTGGTCGGGGGCCTCGCAAAGGGTCCTAACAATGTCTAGGGGCGACGCAGAGGGTCTGTCAATGGTTGGGGGTGCACGAAGGGTTGTTGTTGTAGTTGGGGGGTGTGCAGAGGATGCCAACAGTGGCCAGATGCCGCGTGGGGGTTGTGTACGAGAGGTGGATATGGTGTGCAGTGTGTGTGATGGCAGTAGGTAGGGGCTAGGACACGAGTGGGGTATGAGAACTCTGGTCTAGGACCGTCGCCTATATACCAAGTTGGGAGAAAACAATTACTTATTCATGCGTGTAGAGATATTTCCATGTTTCTATGTACCTTTTCGGTAATTTTATTTCTTTATGTCTATCTTATGTAACTTACCCATAGGTCTCTCCTCTATATAAGAGAGCCCGGGGTTCCTGGAATAAACATCTCTATTATTTTTTCCCAACATGGTATCAGAGCGGCGGTCTTAGATCTGAACTCTCGTATCCAAAACTCTAACCCTACCTTCAACCCATCTCCCTCCGTGCACCGCCTACGTGATGCTCGTACACTCACCAGTGTGTGTCGCCCTTCCGTGTGTCGTCCTCCTACGCGTCGTCCTCTCATACGCAGCGTCTTTGTGTGCTGCACCTCCACGCGCCAACGTCGGTCCCTTCATTTGGTTGATGGATTTGGGTACATAAGTCTACATATGCATTCAAATCCGTGCACGTCTGTGTAGACATTCAATCTTTGGTCCATAAAACCCTAGTCTTCTACATCCGACAATATATCTGAGAACAAAGTCGATGTACCCACCCCACAGGCGCTTTCAGAGGTCCAACGCCTATTGTTAAAATGGACAGGACAAATTATGAGCTCTGGGCTATGCAGTTCATGAGCCTTATGAGGTCAAATGGTAAGAAACGCATTCTTACCAAGGAGGGGCCGATGGAGAAAACTGGGGTAAACGCCTCATGGGAGGCGGATGATGCATATGCCAAAGTTTGGCTTTCTGGTACATTGACGATTGAGATCGTCAATGATGCGTTACATTAGCCTACTGCTAAGGCGATGTGGGATATCCTTGCAATAACATATTCTCAGGCGAGGAATGAGACGAAGATCCTCCAACTCCAGCATAATATATTCACTATCAAGCAGAATGGAAGGCCCCTACATTCCTTGTATACATCCTTGCGATGGGTGTTTGAGAAGCTAAACAACTTCATGCCTCTCACAGCCACTCCTGAGCAGCAGAAGACGTATAGGCATGCTACCATGGTCAATGTATTCCTAGCTGCCCTTGATCCTGAATATGATGTTGCTCGCTCCCATATCCTCACAGATGCTACAATTCCTCCCATGGGGGAGGCCTTCCGTCGACTTAGCAGGAGTACTATTCCGTCTACTACTAGTAGTCAGACTTCTTTGGCGATGGCAGCCTCCCAAGGCAGAGGAGGCTCGTCTACCTTTTGTGGACGTGGACCATGTGGTATAGGGGTCGAATTCGTCATCCATGCATGTTTTGTCATCGCCCTGGCCATTCAGAGGATACATATTTTTCTAAGCAAGGTTTTTTTCCATCGGCCCGTGTAGCGGAATAAGTTGAGTCTCCAGCAGGACCTACCTCAGATCAGAGGTTTGATAACCTCATAGCCAGACTGAGGGACATTTTGCCTCCTTCCTCTTCACCATCTCGAGGAGGCCATTCAGATGTGGCAGCTTCAGCTTCTGCTGGCACCTTAGGTTGTTGGCACCTTAGGTAGTACTTATGTGTTTACATCATGTCATGCTTTTACATCATGTCATGGATCTAAGATTACAGAGTGGATTATGGACTCCAGGCCAACACATCATTTATGTGGAGACAGATATCAGCTTGCATCCTATAGACAGGTTCCTCTAGGGAGAACAGTTGTGATAGCCGATGGAACTCATTCCCCAATCACAGGACAAGGGGAGATCACTTTGACGCCCTCGATGCGTCTGCAGAATGTGCTACATGCTCTTGATTTTTCTATGAATTTGCTATCTCTTAGTTAGATTACAAAGGATTTGCACTGCTGGGCTATTTTTGACCCATCGACTCTTGTTTTTCAGGACATTTTTACGGGCAGAGTGATTGGCTGCGGCCGTGAGCAGGATGGCCTTTGTAGCCTGGTCCTGACTCCCTATGCTGGTGTGTCCTCTCACTCATCCGGATCAGTTTCTCCGTTCACTTGGCACCTACGTTTTGGTGACCTACCTCTTCAGAAGATGTCACATGCTGCCGCAGATTTCACCAGGGTCTTCTTTCCTGTGCGAGGCATGTCAGTTGGGAAAACATCATCGCTCTGCTTTCCTTAGTCGACAGAGTTGGAGCAGTAGCTCCCTTTTTAAGTTGCTTCATGTCGATATTTGGGGTCTGAGTCGTGTTCCTGATCACCAGGGACACCGATTTTATCTTGTTGTTGTAGATGAATTTTCTCGTTTGTCATGGGTGTTCCTTTTGAAAAATAAATCTGTTGCAGGGGATGTAATCGAAACTTTTATCAATGAAGTGAAGAATATTTTCTCTACCTCTGTGAAATTTGTGTGTACTGATAATGCTTTGGAATTCTGTACTCGTACTTTATCTCATTTTCTTTCATCTCGTGGAATTATTCATCAAAAGTCTTGTGCTTATACTTCTCAACAGAATGGTGTTGCGAAGAGAAAGCACCATCATTTACTTGATGTCACTCGAACTCTTCTCATTCAGAGTCGTGCCCCACATTCGTTTTGGGGTGATGATGTTCTTACAGCATGCTACTTGGTGAATCGCATGACATCGTCTGTCTTAGGTGAGAAAATTCTTTTCTCTATAGCTTTCCCTGAGAAGGAGTTGTTCTCACTCCTCGTGTATTTGGCTTTGTTGCTTTTGTCCACAAGTTGACTCCAGGCCTTGACAAGCTCTCTCCTAGAGTTGTCAAATGTGTGTTTGCTAGGTACTCAAGGACCCAGAAGGGATACCGACATTATGATCCATTACGTAGAAGATATTATATCAGTGTCGACGTCACATTTTTTGAGTCTGTGATGTATTTCTCTCCTACAGGTGACAGGTTGGCTTAATCAGTTTCAAATGATGAGGTTTACATGCCACCTCCTCCTACGAGTCAGACATCTCCTCATGTGTCTGTGGTCCCACCACCACCTCCTCCACCACCTCCTCCACCCCCTCCTACTACAAAGTCGCATGTGCCTATTGTTCCACCATTACCTAAATTCTATACCTGTCGGACTGGTTCTGCTCATGGTCATTGTCCATCATCTAGTATGCCCCAGGTTTGTTCTGATAACATAATTTCTAATTATGGGTCTGGAGATATATTTGTACAGGAATCTTTGCAGGAGATCAGCCAACAGATGGAAGAGGTTCCCAATGACCTGGATATTCCTATTGCAGTTCGCAAGCAGAAGCGGTCTTGTGCTTCTTACCTCCTTGCTTCTCAGATTTCTTTTCAACATCTAACAGGGCAACTTTCAGAGATTTGCAATGGCCCTTTCTGCCATGGAGATTCCACAGAATTATCAGGAGGCATTGAAGGATAGTTGTTGCTGCTTGGATATGGAGGAAGAGATGGATGCGTTGCAGTCCCATGGTACATGGAGTTTGGTGTCTGCTCCTCCTGGGGCCTCTGTAGTCAGTTGCAAATTGGTGTTTACTATTAAACATCATGCATATGGTAGTCTTGATTGCTACAAGGCAAGGCTAGTGGTATGTGGTTCTACTCAGACCTACGGCATGGACTACTTGGACACTTTTTCTCCAGTGGCTCGTCACTCTACACTACATATCCTACTTTCAGTAGCAGTAGTACGTGATTGACCTTTATTTCAGTTGGATGTTAAAAATGTATTTCTGTATGGAGATCTACAGGAAGAAGTTTACATGATGCAGCCTCCGGTGTTTGCTGCTGAGGGGGAGTGTCAGCAGGTATGTAGATTCCATAAGTCGATATATAGCCTTAAGCAAAGTCCAAGGGCGTGGTTTCAAAAGATCTCGGATTTGATTGAGAAACAAGGGTTCAAGAGGTCTAATGCGAACCATTTGCTTTTTGTGCAGAGGACACCTAGAGGTACTGTTGTCATAATGGTCTATGTTGATGATATTCTTATTACAAGAGATGATATGCAGGGGATAAAGATGGCAAAAGAGTTTCTAGGCCGTCAGTTTGTTACTAAGGACACGGGCACTCTAAGGCCTTTCCTAGGGTTGGAATTTGCTAGGAATGCGCAGGGTTTTGTGATGACCCAAAGAAAATGTTTTACAGTCATGCTTGTTGAGATGGGCAGGCATGATTGGGTGTCGACCCTCTAATACTCCTATGGATCCTAGCATGAAATTATACGATGATGATACAGATGAAGCGGATAAGAGAAGATATAAAGAAATGGTGGGAAAGCTCTTGTATGTTACTATTACCAGACCAGATATCTCTTTTGCAGTGAAGAGTGAATCAATTCATGGAGCAACCTCGGCAAGTACATATCGACGCGATATATATGATATTGAGATATCTAAAATCTTCTCCAGATGCAGGATTACTTTTCAAAAAAGGAGCAACTCTCTCTGTATCTGCGTGTGCTGACGTTGACTATGCAGGATGTCTTAATGATAGGAAGTCCACTTCGAGCTTTGCAGTATCTGTTGGCAGTTCTCTTATTTCTTGGAAAAGCAAGAAACAAACTGTTGTGGCCAGATCAAGTGTTGAATTTGAGTATAGGGCTATGGAGCAAGCGAGTACAGAAATGATGTGGGTTCGAGCAGTGTTAGCATATTTGCATGTAGACGTTCCTCTACCCATGTAGTTACAATGTGATAATCAAGCTGCTTCATTCATTAGAAACAACCCTGCATTCCATGAGAGAACGAGACATATTGAGGTAGACTGCCACTATACGAGAGATATGATCTAGAAGGGCTTGATTTCTATCTCTCATTTTAGTTCAGGATAGCAAACAGCATATATCTTTACCAAGGAATTACTCAGGGGGGCATTTCAGAAGTGTTCGTCCAAACTGAGCATGATTGACATCTATGCTCCATCTTGAGAAGTGTAGAGATATTTCTATGTTTCTATGTTTCTATGTACCTTTTCGGTTATTTTGTTTCTTTATGTCTATCTTTTGTAATTTACCCATAGGACTCTCCGCTATATAAGAGAGCCTAGGGTTCTTGGAATAAATATCTCTATTATTTTTTCCCAACAATGCGGCCATAGGATTCTCTTATATAGAGGAGAGACCCGAGAGACAAATTACATAAAGAGGATGGAATGAATAGAGAATACATAAAAGAAGCAAAAATAATAAAGATCTTAACAGTGGACAAAAGCTATACACCCAAAGATTCTCAAAGGTAACGGGAAGGGCTACTCATTAGGATAGAGTAACGTAAAAGGAGTGCTTAATGAGAGAATGCAATGAGTTGATTTATTCAAGAGGTCTATGGATTCCTGTATAAGCCAAAACTCTAGAGCACTCATAAATAATAAATTATATAAAGGATCCTGAGGGGTTACAACTAAATAAAATATACACAAAGCCATCTCTAACGCTCATATAGGGAGCAATTCAGTACATATCAAGCATGCAATGATGGTACAATCAAGATGGGAAGTTGAGAGGTTCCTGACACCAAGGGAATTGGAACAGTGAAATTTTACATGTTTGATAAGATTTTTAATTGGGCTTATATATATATGGGGATGGAAGCATTGCCTCCATACCTCCACACAAGATGGAATACCACAAGAAAGGAAGTGTGGGAGAGGAGAAGGGAGAACAAGGGAACGATGAGAGTTGTACGTATTTACTTCTTAGTGATTTTCCTCTGCGGTGGTCACGAGAGGAGGCGGACCATCATCACATCGTGATCTTATTCTTCTTCTTTACGTGAAAGCATAGTGGTGATTGATTACGCATCCACATCTGTATCCAATGGTCCATCCCCACCCACCAGTACATATAGGGAGCAATTCAGTACATATCAAGCATGCAATGATGGTACAATCAAGATGGGAAGTTGAAAGTTTCCTGACACCAAGGGAATTGGAACAGTGAGTTTTTACATGTTTGATAAGATTTTTAATTGAGCTTATATATATATATATATGGGGATGGAAGCATTGCCTCCATACCTCCACACAAGAGGGAATACCACAAGAAAGGAAGTGTGGGAGAGGAGAAGGGAGAACAAGGGAACGATGAGAGTTGTACGTATTTACTTCTTAGTGATTTTCCTCTCCAGTGGTCACGAGAGGAGGCCGACCATCGTCACATCGTGATCTTATTCTTCTTTACATGAAAGCATAGTGGTGATTGATTACGCATCCACATCCGTATCCAATGGTTCATCCCCACCCACCAGTATCCAAGCAGAGGCAATATCGATTCGTGTCCCAAAGGGGATCATACCTACCCATGATTGCAGATTTTCGATACATATAATTGGTAAAGGTCATCTCCAAGATCATCTCCATTACGTTGTATCCTTTATGAGGAAAATGCAATCTTTTTAACATGTTTTATATGAAGTGAGGATCAGTTAATAAGTGTTAGAGATTTCAGTAAATTGTGTCCTCATATTCTATTGTAACCCCACGAAGGTATTTATGTATTTTATCTTTTTGAGCTTTCTAGGGTTTAGTCCTATATAAGGACCCCTAGACCTATTGAATAAATAGATTATTGTATTACACTCATCTCTTTTTCCACATGATATCAGAGCAATGGTCCTAGACCGGTGTTCTAACGTAAAACCCGCCGCCACCACCGACCTCTCCTCCAACCCCAGCATCGCCAGGAGGTCCCTGCACCGCCAGGCGCCCCTCACACCGCAAGGCGCTCCTCGTGCCTCAGTCAGCCCATCCTGCCCCCAGTGCCACCAGGCGCCCCTCGCGCCTCTGCCAGGCCTCCCGAGCACCGCTAGGCATCCCCATGCACCTCCGTCAGGCCCCTCGAGCGTCGCCAGGCGCCTCCTTGCACCGTTGCCAGGCGCTCCTTGCGTCATCGCCAAGCTCCCCTTGAGCCACCGCCACGCGCCCCCTGCGTGCCCTAGTGCCGAAAAGCACCCCTCCACCCCTTTGTGCCACCACTGCCACGTGCTTCTCGCGCCACCTCGCGTGCCCTAGCAAGACCTGGAGCGCTGCCCCGCCACCCTAGTTCCTTGATGCAGGATTAGACACCTGATGATTGCCTAAGACAAGATATACTCTGTAGGTCACTTTTTCTTGACCTAAGCCGCCACCATGATGTCCGCCGAGACCAAGCCCGTGTACTCTACTTCTTTGATGGTACATGGCACTTATATCAAGTTGAAAGGCTCCGAATATTATGTTCTATCGTCTTGGTCTTTCAAAGTATTTGTTGGTGGCCAACGCAGAAGTTATGTTCTTTCAAATGACACACCTGCTGAAATAGACAAGGACTATGAAATCTGGTTTGTTGACCATTGCTAGGCTATCACTTGGATGGCGAACAATGTTGATCCAAACATTGTTGCTAATCTTGTTTACAAAGACATTGCTAAGACGATGTGGGAAAACCTTGAGCGTACATATTCTCAGAAGACGACCAAGTCTCGTCTTTATGACATATACATAAGGATCTGATCTACTACTCAGGGAGAATCAAGCCTTATCGAGTATTACAGGCTTCTTCTTTTTTTGAGAAAGTATTACAAGCTTCTTATGAGCATATTTGAGGACCTTATTTTCCAACCTGTGTGCTGTGATAAACAGGTGGGAGAACGTGTTGAATGCAAGTTTACATATTTCTTTCAGGATTGGATACAAAATATAAGCTTGTGAAAGATCAGTTTCTGATGGCTCATACTCTACCTACCCTTGAGATCATCTTCGGACGCCTACATGAACTAGAGGCTCTAACTCAGCACTCTACCCATCCACGCATCTACAGAGACGACAACCCATTATACCTCCTCAAGGTACAGAGGGCGTCATCACTATCAAGGAGGATAGAGCTATGATTCTGGACGTGGATGTGGTCGTGAATCTGGAAGCAGCAGTGATTCTGGACGTAGATATGATCATGGACGTGGCCATGGCCGTGGTCGTGGCCGTGATTCTTCTACTGCTCGGTATCTAGCATGTGTGCACTGTGGACGTTGGAATCACCCTTCTGACCGCTTTTAGGCCACATTTGGCATGCAACCTAATGCCAACAGTGCTTATGATGAAGCACTATGATGCAACTGAAGATACATCTGCTCAGCAAACTGGCAGGGCACAAACCACGTTCACTGCTTCTGAATATGGTCGCTTGCGACAACTGCTGCAAGAATCTACTTCCTCTGTCGGCGACAATAGTGCCACTGCCTCTACTGCTAGCCTCACTAATACCTCAGGTACAGTAGCATACTCTATCTCTGCCTCTAAACATACATGGATTATTGACTCTGGAGCCTCTACCCATCTGACGGGAGAAGGAAGTTTGCTCACGTCTTTCCAGTCGTCTTTCTCTGTGAAGACTGTTCGAGTTGCTAATGGAGATCATTCCCCAGTTACTGTTGTCGGTATTGCTGATTTCTCTTCCAAGCTGCGATTGATGGATGTTCATTGTGCCCTTGCCTTCCCTCTCAGTCTTTTATCTGTACAGAAGCTATGTCATGAACTTAACTGTCGTGTTATTTTAGACGAGTTTTGTTATTTCAGGACATCCAGACGAGGCAGATTTTTGGTGGGGGTCATGAGAGGAACGACCTCTATTACCTCGACATCTCTTCTTATTCCAATTTTACTGGTGTTGTCTCAATCTTTGAAGATCCTCTTCTATGGCACCTTCGTCTAGGTCACCCATCTGCCAAGGCACTCTCCATGACGTTCCCTGAACTCTTTACGCTCAAACCCTTTGAGTGTGAGCCATGTCAGTTTGAGAAACATCATAAAGCATCCTTTCCTGCACGGACCGAGCCTCGCCACCGTACTCATTTTGCTCTTGTTCATTGTGATATCTGGGGACCCTTTCCGATCCGAACTCTAAGTGGTCATAGATATTTTGTTGTCTTGTTGGATGACTACAATCGATCATCTTGGGTCTTCTTGTTAAATGATCGTTCAGAAATTAATAACATTACCAAGAACTTCTTTCACTATGTCAAAAACATCTACTCCGCTACTATTAACATCTTCCGTTCTGATAATGCATTGGAATTTACACAAAATGCTTTGACATCCTTTTTTGCTTCCCAGGAGCCATCCATCAAACCTCTTGCCCATATACCTCCCAACAGAATGGGGTAGCCGAAAGAAAACATCTCCTTGATAGTGGTCATTCCCTACTTACCCAAATGAAGGTTCCCAAGACCTATTGGGGAGATGCTATACTCATTGTTGTCCACCTTATAAACATGGTCCCCTCTGCATCCCTAAATGGATCCACCCCCTTTGGCTTACTATACCCAAATAACTCGTCATTTCCTCTACGTCTGCGGATTTTTGAATGCACTGCATTTGTTCACAACTTTCATACTGTTGATAAATTATCTCCACATGCGATTAAATGTGTTTCTCTGGGCAATTCTAAAACTCAGAAAGCGTACAAATGCTACGATCCTTTTGGCCAACGCTACTACATATCTGTTGATGTCACCCTTTTCGAATAAACTAACTTCTTTACTCAGGATGTGTCAGACATACCACTAGATCTTCCTCCTCCACAAATTGTGTATAAAAGAAAATATGTGTCTACACTTGTTCCTGTTCCTCTACATGTTCCTTTGTTGTAGGAGAGTATGCCATCTTCAAGTGCTCCCACCAACACTGCACCAGATAATCCTCGGGAACTTCCCATCGCTCAGCATAGAACTAAGAGGCAATGTACACTTCATCCTATGTCTCATTTCACGTCCACGGATAGCTTATCATGTTCTGATATAAGATATGCAGATGTTCTTATGACAATTTCTGTTCCAAGAGACCATCATAGTACATTGCAGGATTCTGGATGGCAACAGGCAATGAATAAAGAAATGGATGCTCTCAATTCTAGAGAGACATGGGATCTAGTACAGTGTCCCCAAGGAGCCAAGCCTATTGTCTGCAGATGGGGCTTCACTACAAAGCAGTCTCCATATGGCTCTATTGACAGGTTGAAAGCAAGATTTGTGGCGAAAGATTTTACACAGACTTATGGAGTCGATTACTTCAAGACTTTTTCTCCTATTGCAAGGATAGGATCCATACAGACTATCCTCTCTGTAGTCGTGAACAAGGACTGGCCTATCTTTCAATAGGATGTCAAGAATGCATTTTTATATGGTGATCTCGAGGAGGAAGTTTACATGATGCAACCTCCAGGTTATGAAGTCGAGGGGGAATATGTTTGCTGACTTCGCAAAGCAATCTATGGTCTGAAGCAAAGCCCGAGGGCATAGTTTGACAGACTAAGTACAGAGACCGACACTCTGGATTTTTAGAGAACTAAATCTGACTACTATGTTTTCGTCAGAAAACTATTAACCGGTACTGTTATACATGCTATATATGTGGATGATATGGTTGTTACAGGTGACGATGATAAAGGGGTGCTAGAGACCTAGGCCTTTCTGTAAAAGGTTTTTGTCACCAAGGATTTGGGGCAACTTCGATATTTCCTGGGCATAGAAGTTTTACGCACCAAGAAGGAACTCCATATGTCACAAAGAAAGTACTGCATAGATATACTGATTGAGGCAGGGCTATTTGAGTGCAAACCTTCTGGCATTCCTGTAGAACCGACGAAACACACTACATCCAATGATCATGCCTTTGAAGATACTACACGATACAGAAGCCTGGTTGGCAAATTTCTATATCTTATTGTTACTAGGCTAGACATACCTTTGATGTGAGCAGAGCTAGCCAATAATGGAGAAACCATGCTACAGCCATTGGCATGATGTTCTTCATATCCTTCTCTACCTGAAGGAATCACTTCGACGTGGACTATTCTATGGGGTAAATGGGTATACTAATGTTGCTGCTTATATTGATGCTAATTATGCAAGCTCGTCTGAGGATCGTCGCTCTACTACGGGCTATGCTATGATGGTAGGAGGAAACCTTGTTAGTTGGAGGAGCAAAAGTAGACGGTAGTCTCCCGATCCAGTGCCGAGGCAAAATATAGGGCAACGGCCCAGGCTACATGCGAAATTACTTAGCTATTGACTCTTCTACAAGAACTCAATGTTGCTATCACTACTCATGTTCCTCTATACTGTGATAACAAATATGCCACTTACATTGCTGCAAATCCTGTATTCCATGAGAGAACCAAACACATTGAGATTGACTGCCATTTTGTTTATGATGTTGTACGAGAAGGCAAGATTTCTACACCACACATCTCAACAGATCTTCAGCTTGCAGACATATTTACAAAGGCCTTATCAAAGAAGCATCTTTCCTGGATAGCTTCCAAGTTGGGCATGATCGATGGATATGCTCCAACTTGAGGGGGAGTGTTAGAGATTACAGTAGATTCTCATATTCTATTGTAACTCTACGTGGGTATTTATGTATTTTATCCTTTTGATCTCTCTAGGGTTTAGTCCTATATAAGAACCCCTGGACCTCTTGAATAAATAGATCAATGTATTCTCATCTCTTTTTCCACAATAAGGAACATCAAACTCAATTATAATAATTCTTACTTTAATATAGGGTACAGACTTCCATATCAAAAATTTGCAACAAAACCAACAAATATTTCCCAGATTCGTGTCGTCTCCCCCACCAACCACAATTACCCTTGAATTGGCACATTTTCCATCAAGTTTGGCAATATCCACATTCTAATGTTGCGTGGATTTTTACATAGGGATGAAAATGGTCAAATATAAATACAAATATAAGTACAACTATATTCTTATCCATTTTAAAATATGAATGTGAATATAAATGTTGACGGATATGAAAATGTGTTACCATATCCTTTAAGCAAATACGAAAAAAAGAACATGAATAATAACAAATTTGCATTATAGATTACTTTAAGTATACATGGAAAGGATGGTTTGCACATAAAACAAATATACTAAACATTTTATTTTTATACTGATTGTAGAGAACGATGAATGCGGAAGCATATCCGATATAAAAAAATATAATCAGTGAAAGAACAGAATTTTATGTGGAATTCTACTCCATAAGGAGCGGAATGAAACTACGGGAGAACCGCCTCAAAGGATTGATGTCTATAGACCTCTCTCTCAATTGTTACAGGTGGTGTGGGGCTTCTTATATAGCCCCGCCAATAAGACCAAGTCCTATTGATTGACGATGTGGAACTAAACATGTGGATGTGGTAAATGGATCATGGCCCGTCTATGATGAATACTCTAACACTCACCCTCAAGCTGGAGCATGCAGTTCTAAGCTTTGGATATATATATATATAGGGTCATATGTGGCTGCCCCCTAGGGGCAGCCAACATGGCTGCCCCCGCCTTATTTGGGCAATTTTTTTATTTTTTTTGAAAAATAACACCATTTACATTCATCCCTATATCCCTCCTATATACCATTCGAATATCGTCAGAAAAAGAGACTCCTACGGCCTCCATCCGGACAGTAATTTTTTAACGGTAACAGGATTTTTTTAAATCGATACCATCGAGATGGAGGCCGTAGGAGTCTCTGTTTCTGACGAAATTCGAATGGCATGTAGGAGGGATATATGGATGAATATACATGGTTTTATTTTTCAAAAAAAATAAAAAAAAAACGCCGAAAAATGGGGCGGGGGCAGCCATGTTGGCTGCCCCCAGGGGGCAGCCCCATTTTTTCCATATATATATATATAAATAGAAAAAGGGGGAACCCTCCCGAGTCGGGAGTCACCACACCACAATATTCATTAAAACACGAAAGGGTACATGTAACATCCGGGAATTTGAGTAAACCCGAACTCGTCCGATTTTGGGTCTAATGAACCCAAAAACGTTGTCGGTCAATACTAACCACCTAAAACGATCAATTAATCGTGAATCAAAAGTCGTTCGGACGAAATCGACCAAAAATCGGTCGTTTCGTAATGCGTGCCGTGAAAAGCCGCGACGCAAATTCGGAAACCGCGAAACGAACCGAGACCGTCATTAGATCCGATTCGACGATACAAGACCAACGGAATCGACCGTTCGTCAATCGGAGGTCGTTTGATATTTTTAAATCGTAAAATTTAACTTTAAACAAAATCCGTATCCGAAAATTTCGGGTATTCGAAACTCGACCGAAAGTATATCAACATTATACTCATATTGACCGTCATTCTGAGACGGTCAAAACAAGATGTTGCGCGCCAAAATCCAAAGTCCGAGGTGCGCGTACGGTGGATTTTTACAGTATGTTTAACAAAGAGTTTTCTTTATATATATATAATAAATATATTTTTAGTGCATACGGCTCCTGTTAACAACAACCAATTCGAGTTGTCTTATATCTTCCATTGGGCACTTTCCCAATCACCATTTGGCTCCTCCTTTGCATAACACTTGGACTAAAATTATATGACAAGTGTCATGAAAATATAACTCTTCTTTGGGTATATAAACCCCTTCTCCTCTATACATACACCCTTCCATTTCCAACGAGACTTCTCTTCCCTTTCTTTCCATGTTCCCAATTGCCTCCCCATTTCTCTACAAAGGCTCCATTTCCTCTTCCATCTTTTCTTTATTCTGAAATCCATCGAGATACCCAAATCCCTCCCCTATTGCAACATAAATTCCTAACAGCCTTGGTTGCTGCCTCCATTGTGCAGCAAGGCTAGCTGCTGTCCTTGCAATTGCTATCATTAGCAATAGTCCCTGCTGCTCCAAAAATAGTTGGTGGACATCTCTCAAGAGCCCAGCTTCTGCCTAACTGCTGGAATCTCCTCCAATTGCTTCAGCAATTGACCCAATTGAAGCTGTTACATGCAAATCCATCTTATGCAAATCCATCTTCTCTTGAATTTGAACATCAAAGGTACCACCCTTAGCCTCTATTGCTGCCATGCATGATGATTACACATCTTGATGCATGTTCTTGTAATATATGATGGAATTGGGGGAAAAATTATAAAGTTGGATCTCTAATATGCAGATATGATGCCATACATATAATCATTTTTGTCTCTGGATTTCACCATTTCTAAAATTTCTCATTTCAATTCTATATCCAGACACTGTTTTGAAATCTGGTTAGTTACACCAGATGTGAATAATGATTTTTTTATTGTTTTGGGCTTCCTGGAGTACCTCAGTACAGTCATCATTCACTATCTTAGTACATAGGAATAATTCCCAATATAATCTATTTCTACTAAATACATCATGGATGCATATATCTTTATAACGTTCACTTAAAAATTGTTGTGTTGCATCAAAAACAAATCCCAAATTGATGCTCTATATGCTGGTGTATGCTTTTAAACCATATTTGATAGTTTTCCATGATTTATATATTAAAGGAAGTGGGATTTTGTTATTTCTGGATGCCGTACAGATACATGTAACTATAAATACAGATTCTGAAAAGTAAATTCTTTGGTGAATAGATGATTACTTTTATAGTTATTATATTATTGCTTTAATAAGGATCAATCAAGATTAATTGAAAGGGTGGCAAATGGAATCCAAAAAAAAAATTGGGTTATATATATATATATATATAAATTGTAACCAATAGTTTGCTACTTAATTACAACATTGAGCTCACACCCTCACTAGATCTGAAAATAACATAATGTTTCCTTTCCCTATATCCTTTTCAAGTTTTAGTTCAAATACAGATTTAACTGTTAGTTTAGGACCATAGTTAAATCAAATCTTTAGGTCCATCCCCATTGGTAACTTCAATTCATCATCTTTTTACAATAATGTATTGACCGTTTGTTCTATTACCAACTATTGTTGCAAAATTAAATGTTGACAATTGTTAATGGTTGATAACATAACTAGGATAATCATCAAGACTAATTCATCAAACTATGTTGTCCAAGGGACGTCGCGATAATAGGGTTAAGTGTTCTCCCTTCATAATTTACTAATCAAATCAATACCATCTCATTCCCTTATGATAGTGTAATCTTGAATGTGGGTTGTATCACATCATCAGTTGACAGGGTGGAATAGAATTTCATAGAATGATTCAAGGGATCGACTGGGTTTAACTCATTTGGCTAAAATTAAAATATTTGTTGGACTGAATATATCAATGAAAAGAGAGTCTATATTGTATTACATTATCAGATGTTGAAATTATTCAACCATGATGTCGGCAAAAAAAAAATCTTGGAGTTATTGGATCCTTATAAAGTCTCTTCATCGCATCATGTTCTAGAATTGGTATCTCAATAACGCAACACATGAGATGGTAGACATATGTTACATATCATCCCTTAATCCAGTGGAGTACCTTAAAAAAAAAGAGACATAACACCTCAGTAGGTAAAAATTTATAGTTAAATCAATGAAGATCGATATGTATGTGTGCCGGTCATGATGATCTTTACACATGACCGTGCGAGGGCGCGGTGACCCTCACCTGGGCGGAGGAAAGGAAGCCCAGTTAGGGCAGCGGCCGCCAAGTGCGCGGGTCTAGGATCCCAGTCTTTTACACGGTTTTACGCGAGTTCGCAGTGTTTTTACGCCTCGTTGAGATCCTGACTTTAGACCAGTTCCGTTGACCCTGTCTTTTAGGATACTCAGGCGGGGGATCCTTGGTTTTCAGTTTTACGTACGAGCTCGGTTGCCCGTTACCGGTCGGGCTGTTTTTCTAGAGTAACTTTTCCGGGAAGTTCCTCTCACCCGTCTCAGTGGCGTAGTTGGGGAGTAGACCTATCCCTCTATTGGACCGTCCTTCCAATTAGAGGGCGAGACGGAAGAGCCATTTGTAGGCTTCTTCACCGCTTGAGTTTTCTTTCGCCAACAGACTTGGCGATTCTACATCCAGATCATTCGTATCTATATCTATATCTACATCATTGAGAGTACATCTGAGAGAGTTACTGTAAAGGTTTGGAGAAATTACAAATGAAAATTGAGATGATTGGAAGTGATTATAATTTGTTTCGAAATTCCTATAAAGATCACAGTTTAAGTTGAGTAAATGGAAGTGACTATAATCTGAATTCGAAATCTTAATAAGCTAGTGGACGTGTTAGGAACTTAGTTAGGATGCATTATACAACACCGCATGCCTACGGAGGCACCCCAACCCTAAGGTACTTTTAAATAACTTAGAGTCATAGTGTGAGGTTACACACAGACCAAGACCACAGACTATCCACTAACTTAGAAGGAGTAAACATAATTAAGGATCAAATTCATCATCATCATATCAGTCCATTATCGAAAACCATGACATGATCTCAATTACAAGAAAGTAGCCATCAAGTTCCGCAACATGATCTCCAAAACCCAAATCATGATCTTAAAATACAGGAAATCATTATATGTTAGGGTTGTCATCTAAACTTAATATATATATATATGGGATGAATGGGAAAAAGGGGAGGACAAATGAACTTAATACCAAACCGTTGAAAATTTTTTTTTATGCAAGTAGATGTAAATTATACATATTCCACCTTTCTACTTGCTCTCTTTTGCACATTAAATTACTTGTTATTTATTTTAAACTACGGGTTTGTATTCACGTTTGTGACTCCTTTTCTTCCTTGCACGCATGGCAGGAAAGGAGTCTATTGTTCAGTAGCTATACAGGGTTCCAGAAAACAAGGTATATACTAGACGGTATGTTATTCTTTTTGTCTCAGTTTTTAATGTTATATGCTTCTTTTCTCTTCAGTCAGATTTTGGGATATACTGTATGTACTTTCAGACATTGTACATAATGTAAAAATACATGCAAATTAATGAAATATGATTTTGGTGCCAATTTTCCTTATTAGCTTGTGGTTGTGAATGTCGAATGTCACTTGCAAATATATTCATTGCGAAAAAATTCCCCATAAAAACTATGCTTTTAATGCGATGTCATAAATGGAATTTCGCGAATTGTGTCGTAAACGGGTACCCGGATCCTGAGGGGTTCACAGTTTGGTATCAGAGCAGTGGTACCCCGATATGCACATTCGCAGTATTTTTATTCCGATCGCATTAAGTTCTCGGATAGCGACAGTCTTCCGACTTGTCGTGATTCCGAGAAGGGAAATATGACATTCATATTCAATAACCACAGATGTCACCAATTTCATTAATTTTCATATTATATCCCAAAAGAGAAAAGCATTTATGATAAATATCTGCCTAAGGCATTCTTATGACTAATTATGGTTCTCATGCAGAGCCATGGCATCTCGACCAGGTCAGGATACTTCTGATCAGCTGGCACGCATACTGAGCGCACTTACTGATCTTCAGCAGCAGCAGGCTGCTATGAGAGGCCAGCAGGAGCAGATATTGGCCCAGCAGACTGAGATTGCGGACAGGCAGACGGACATAGAGATGAGATTTGAGGACCTGACAGATTTCACGTACCATCCATTCCAGGATGGAACACGGCAGGACCAGCACCAGTCTGTTGAGGTGGAGCAGCCTCATCCTGACGATCCACTAGAGGGCATACCAGAGCATGGAGCTGAGGAGGATGCAGACTTAGACAGGGAGCAGGACCCTGTTGACTTCGCTGGTGAGGATGTACACGAGTATTCAGCCATTCACAGGCACCAGTCGGTCTTCACTTCTTATCAGCGGGCCAACATACCCCTGTTCGAGGGCACAGGTCCACCAGATGATGCTGAGCAGTGGCTGAAGAGAGTGATGAAGGTGCTCAGGGCAATTCATGCGCCACGAAACACGTGGCTATCTTTCATAGAATATTCACTGACAGACTTCGCCGAGCGATGGTGGGAGGTCGTAGCGTCCGAGTTAGGCCGAGAGCCTACTTGGAACGATTTCGAGACGAAGTTCAGAGCCCACTTCTTTTCTGCGAAGTGGAAGGAGTCCCAGCGCCGACTGTTTGCAGAGCTTCGTCAGGGACAGATGACAGCCAGAGATTACTTTATCCGATACACAGAGCTGTCACGACATACCCGAGCAGCTGGCGCATTTCCAGAGGAGAATCTGGAAAAATTCATTGGCGGCATGCGAGAGGAAGTGCAGGAGAAGCTGGCAGGATTACACATCACTTCTATCTTCGAGGCTACCGATGCTGCGGAGAAGTTCGAGGACATCAGGGGGAGACATTTCGGGAGCTCGTCTGGAGCAGCACCTAGACTGCGACGATCTTTTGGACCGATACGTCGACCATTTCAGCAGCAGAGGACAGACAGACGGTTTCGACCTACAGGTTCGTCCTTCACGGGCAATGCTCGCTCTTCTCCATCGACTACTCTAGGAGGAGCACTCGTCGGACGTGGTACAGAGTCCGCTCGACCATCTGGGTCGCAGCGAGTAGACCGACCACCAGCTGGACCAGCTCGGAGCACAAGCACAGCTACCCCACCTACCAGGCCAGTCAGATGCTATCGATGTCACGGGTGGGGACATTACCGAGCACAGTGCCCACAGGCTTCTGGCGAGCCTCAGCCACAGCCTTCACAGTCGCAGCCTCAGGCACAACGCTCAGGGAGTTTCCGTGGCAGGAACTCCAACTTCAGGCGACCGCAGCAGAGACAGACGCAGAGTGTGGCAGGTTCTAGTACTGCATCAGCCAGGCAGGGACAGTTACATACCGTTACTGAGGAGCAGGCACGTTCAGCGGCTACAGTGGTGAAAGGTATGGTCTCAGTCTTGGGCCGACCTTTCCATGTTTTATTCGATTACGGCGCGACACACTCTTTCCTTGCTTCGAGGTTGCTTGTTTCTTTAGATAGAGTTGCAGAGACGCTATCGTCTCCATATCACATCCGAGGGCCAGGTGGCCAGTTATTTGTCATATCCCTGATAGTCAGGCACTTGCCCATACTGATTGGCGGTCATGAGATGATCGCAGACTGTCTACTCCTACAGATTGATGAGTTCGACTTGATTTTAGGCATGGATTGGCTATCCGCTCATCATGCACTTGTTGATTGCTTTAGGAAGACGGTTGACTTCAGGATTCCAGATCTACCCGAGTTCACTTTTGAGGGTACTACACATGACTCCACCATGGAGTACATTTCAGTATTGCGAGCCCAGCGACTTGTTGACCAGGGTTGCGATTCATATCTTGCTTTTGTTCGGGAGGTGTCTGATCATGAGCCGATGATACAGGATATCCGAGTAGTATCTGAATATCCAGACGTATTTCCTGATGAGCTACCAGGGCTACCTCCTGAGAGAGAGATCGAGTTCGAGATCACCTTGCTACCAGATACACAGCCGATCTCTATGGCACCATATCGCATGGCACCAGCCGAGTTGAGGGAGCTGAAGGTGCAGTTGCAGGAGTTGCTTGACTTGGGATTTGTGAGGCCGAGCACTTCACCTTGGGGTGCTCCGGTTCTATTTGTCAAGAAGAAGGATGGATCCATGAGACTATGCATCGATTACAGGCAGCTGAACAAGAGAACGGTGAAGAACCGTTATCCCTTGCCACGAATCGATGATTTGTTTGACCAGCTCCAGGGATCTTCAGTTTTCTCGAAGATCGATCTTCGCTCAGGCTACCATCAGCTGAGGATTCGCGAGTCGGATATTCCGAAGACAGCCTTCAGGACTCGCTATGGACACTATGAGTTTGTGGTGATGCCGTTTGGGCTCACCAATGCACCTGCGGCTTTCATGGATATGATGAACCGTATCTTCCGTCCATACTTGGACAAGTTTGTAGTAGTGTTCATCGATGATGTGCTCATCTATTCACGGAATGAATGGGATCATGCGAATGATCTACGGATTGTTTTGGACACATTACGACAGCACAAACTATATGCCAAGTTGAGCAAGTGTGAGTTCTGGTTATCCCAGGTCTCATTTCTCGGGCATATCATTTCTGGAGCAGGCATTGCAGTTGATCCTGCGAAAATAGATGCAGTCATGTCTTGGGAGCAGCCCAAGACTGTCACGCAGATTCGGAGCTTCCTTGGGCTAGCAGGTTATTACAGACGCTTCGTCAGCGGATTTTCACGTATTGTTCGCCCTCTTACACGGTTGACGCAGAAGGGAGTTCCATTCATTTGGGACGATTCATGTGAGCAGGCCTTCCAGACACTGAAGGAGAGGTTGACTACAGCGCCTATTCTTGCTCTTCCTTCAGGCACTCAGGACTATGCAGTATACACAGATGCATCTGGGGAAGTTCTGGGAGCAGTGTTGATGCAGAGAGGACAGGTGATTGCTTACGCATCACGGCAGTTGAGACCGCACGAGCGGAACTACCCCACACATGACTTGGAGTTGGCGGCAGTTGTCTTCGCCTTGAAGATCTGGCACCACTATCTATATGGGGTGAACTTCGAGATTTTCACAGATCACAAGAGCCTAAAGTACATCTTTGATCAGAAGGAGTTGAACATGAGACAGCGCAGATGGCTCGAGCTGCTGAAGGATTATGATTGCACGATCTCTTACCATCCCGGTAAGGGAAACGTGGTGGCTGATGCACTTAGCAGGAGAGCGCATGCTGATGGTACGGCGAACTGGCTATACACGTGGGATACGCTCGCAGCTTTGACCGATTGGCATCCTCAGGAGAGCGCATCCATTTCTACCGCCGAGCCTCCACGATACAGCAGTCTTTGGGATCGTATTGTAGAAGGCCAGAAGACCGATCCTTGGATTCATGATAGATACATGCGCGCTGTCAAGGACGAATTTGACGACATTGTTGTAACAGAGTATATTTTATGGAAGGCAGGACGGGTTGTTGTACCCAATGACGAGCAGCTTCGTAGAGACATTCTCGATGAGGCACACAGTTCACGGTTATCTATCCATCCAGGTAGTACGAAGATGTACCGTGATCTGCGTCGACATTTCTGGTGGGATGGAATGAAGCGCGATGTGGCGCTACATGTTAGCAGATGCATGACCTGTCAGATGGTCAAGGCTGAACACAGGAGACCGCCAGGATTACTACAGTCTCTCCCCATTCCCGAGTGGAAATGGGAGAGCATTTCTATGGATTTTGTCACAGGATTGCCGAAGACGCCAGGAGGTCATGATTCCATTTGGGTCGTTGTTGATAGGTTGACCAAGTCAGCCCATTTTATACCTGTCAACACGACTTACACTCCATCCAGATTGGCCAAGCTCTATGTGTAGAACATTATCAGGCTACATGGTATACCACGGGAGGTGGTGTCTGACAGGGATTCGAGATTTACATCTCATTATTGGCATCAGTTCATGTCAGCACTACAGACAGAGCTGAAAATGAGTTCTGCATATCATCCACAGACTGACGGTCAGAGTGAGCGCACCATTCAGACACTAGAGGATTTGCTTCGTGCTTGCACTTTGGAGTGGAAAGGGTCCTGGAAGGACCATCTGCCGTTAGTGGAGTTCACGTACAACAACAGCTATCACTCCAGTATTGGCATGGCACCATTCGAAGCCCTATACGGGCGGAGATGCCTCACACCTCTCAGTTGGCATGAGGTAGGTGATCATGCTCTCTATTCCGTAGATCTCCTGGAGGAGACTGCGAGAGCTGTTGATCTTGTGAGACGGAGGCTTCTGACGGCACAAAGTCGCCAGAAGAGTTATGCAGACCGTCGGAAGAGAGACTTAGAGTTTCAGGTAATCTAATTATTTTCTCCTCATCCACTCAATTATGATATATATGTGTTCAACTTAATCCCATACTAATGACATTCCTATAAACTATAGGTTGGAGATTGGGTATTTTTGCGAGTATCTCCCATGAAGGGAGTGCAGAGATTCGGTGTTCGTGGCAAGTTGGCGCCACGATATGTTGGACCGTTCGAGATTCTTGCTCGAGTGGGGAAGGTTGCTTATCGAGTAGCCCTTCCTCCACATCTTTCAGCTATTCATGATGTTTTCCACATATCCAATCTGAGGAAATATGTCCACGACCCTCGGCACATCATCAGTTATGAGAATCTTGATGTAGAGTCGGATCTGACCTATGAGGAGAAACCAGTCCAGATACTTGACCGTGCTGAGAAGAAGCTTCGCAACAAGGATATTTCATTGGTCAAGGTTTTGTGGCACCGACACGGCGTCAAAGAGGCGACGTGGGAGACCGAAGCCGACATGCGGGCACGATACCCGCAGCTTTTCTGATGTAAGCATCAAAACAAGCTTTTATAATTAAATACATGATTAATATATGGCTTGTTTTCCCTTTGAGGTTTTTATGGGTTCAAAACCCTTTGAGGTTTTTATGATCATATTAAATCCAAACAAGATACCTATTAACCTTGACTCGAGTCTCGAGGACAAGACTCCCTTTGAGGTTTTTATAATTGTAACATCCGGGAATTTGAGTAAACCCGAACTCGTCCGATTTTGGGTCTAATGAACCCAAAAACGTTGTCGGTCAATACTAACCAACCTAAAACGATCAATTAATCGTGAATCAAAAGTCGTTCGGGCGAAATCGACCAAAAATCGGTCGTTTCGTAATTCGTGCCGTGAAAAGCCGCGACGCAAATTCGGAAACCGCGAAACGAACCGAGACCGTCATTAGATACGATTCGACGATACAAGACCAACGGAATCGACCGTTCGTCAATCGGAGGTCGTTTGATATTTTTAAATCGTAAAATTTAACCTTAAACAAAATCCGTATCCGAAAATTTTGGGTATTCGAAACTCGACCGAAAGTATATCAACATTATACTCATATTGACCGTCATTCTGAGACGGTCAAAACAAGATGTTGCACGCCAAAATCCAAAGTCCGAGGTGCGCGTACGGTGGATTTTTACAGTATGTTTAACAAAGAGTTTTCTTTATATATATATATAATAAATATATTTTTAGTGCATACGGCTCCTGTTAACAACAACCAATTCCAGTTGTCTTATATCTTCCATTGGGCACTTTCCCAATCACCATTTGGCTCCTCCTTTGCATAACACTTGGACTAAAATTTTATGACAAGTGTCATGAAAATATAACTCTTCTTTGGGTATATAAACCCCTTCTCCTCTATACATACACCCTTCCATTTCCAACGAGACTTCTCTTCCCTTTCTTTCCATGTTCCCAATTGCCTCCCCATTTCTCTACAAAGGCTCCATTTCCTCTTCCATCTTTTCTTTATTCTAAAATCCATCGAGATACCCAAATCCCTCCCCTATTGCAACATAAATTCCTAACAGCCTTGGTTGCTGCCTCCATTGTGCAGCAAGGCTAGCTGCTGTCCTTGCAATTGCTATCATTAGCAATAGTCCCTGCTGCTCCAAAAATAGTTGGTGGACATCTCTCAAGAGCCCAGCTTCTGCCTAACTGCTGGAATCTCCTCCAATTGCTTCAGCAATTGACCCAATTGAAGCTGTTACATGCAAATCCATCTTCTCTTGAATTTGAACATCAAAGGTACCACCCTTAGCCTCTATTGCTGCCATGCATGATGATTACACATCTTGATGCATGTTCTTGTAATATATGATGGAATTGGGGGAAAATTTATGAAGTTGGATCTCTAATATGCAGATATGCTGCCATACATATAATCATTTTTGTCTCTGGATTTCACCATTTCTAAAATTTCTCATTTCAATTCTATATCCAGACACTGTTTTGAAATCTGGATAGTTACACCAGATGTGAATAATGATTTTTTTATTGTTCTGGGCTTCCTGGAGTACCTCAGTACAGTCATCATTCACTATCTTAGTACATAGGAATAATTCCCAATATAATCTATTTCTACTAAATACATCATGGATGCATATATCTTTATAACGTTCACTTAAAAATTGTTGTGTTGCATCAAAAACAAATCCCAAATTGATGCTCTATATGCTGGTGTATGCTTTTAAACCATATTTGATAGTTTTCCATGATTTATATATTAAAGGAAGTGGGATTTTGTTATTTCTGGATGCCGTACAGATACATGTAACTATAAATACAGATTCTGAAAAGTAAATTCTTTGGTGAATAGATGATTACTTTTATAGTTATTATATTATTGCTTTAATAAGGATCAATCAAGATTAATTGAAAGGGTGGCAAATGGAATCCAAAAAAAAAATTGGGTTATATATATATATAAATTGTAACCAATAGTTTGCTACTTAATTACAACATTGAGCTCACACCCTCACTAGATCTGAAAATAACATAATGTTTCCTTTCCCTATCTATAGTTCTGTATCCTTTTCAAGTTTTAGTTCAAATACAGATTTAACTGTTAGTTTAGGACCATAGTTAAATCAAATCTTTAGGTCCATCCCCATTGGTAACTTCAATTCATCCTCTTTTTACAATAATGTATTGACCGTTTGTTCTATTACCAACTATTGTTGCAAAATTAAATGTTGACAATTGTTAATGGTTGATAAAATAACTAGGATAATCATCAAGACTAATTCATCAAACTATGTTGTCCAAGGGACGTCGCGATAATAGGGTTAAGTGTTCTCCCTTCATAATTTACTAATCAAATCAATACCATCTCATTCCCTTATGATAGCGTAATCTTGAATGTGGGTTGTATCACATCATCAGTTGACAGGGTGGAATAGAATTTCATAGAATGATTCAAGGGATCGACTGGGTTTAACTCATTTGGCTAAAATTAAAATATTTGTTGGACTGAATATATCAATGAAAAGAGAGTCTATATTGTATTACATTATCAGATGTTGAAATTATTCAACCATGATGTCGGCAAAAAAAAAATCTTGGAGTTATTGGATCCTTATAAAGTCTCTTCATCGCATCATGTTCTAGAATTGGTATCTCAATAACGCAACACATGAGATGGTAGACATATGTTACATATCATCCCTTAATCCAGTGGAGTACCTTAAAAAAAAGAGACATAACACCTCAGTAGGTAAAAATTTATAGTTAAATCAATGAAGATCGATATGTATGTGTCCGGTCATGATGATCTTTACACATGACCGTGCGAGGGCACGGTGACCCTCACCTGGGCGGAGGAAAGGAAGCCCAGTTAGGGCAGCGGCCGCCAAGTGCGCGGGTCTAGGATCCCAGTCTTTTACACGGTTTTACGCGAGTTCGCAGTGTTTTTACGCCTCGTTGAGATCCTGACTTTAGACCAGTTCCGTTGACCCTGTCTTTTAGGATACTCAGGCGGGGGATCCTTGGTTTTCAGTTTTACGTACGAGCTCGGTTACCCGTTACCGGTCGGGCTGTTTTTCTAGAGTAACTTTTCCGGGAAGTTCCTCTCACCCGTCTCAGTGGCGTAGTTGGGGAGTAGACCTATCCCTCTATTGGACCGTCCTTCCAATTAGAGGGCGAGACGGAAGAGCCATTTGTAGGCTTCTTCACCGCTTGAGTTTTCTTTCGCCAACAGACTTGGCGATTCTACATCCAGATCATTCGTATCTATATCTATATCTACATCATTGAGAGTACATCTGAGAGAGTTACTGTAAAGGTTTGGAGAAATTACAAATGAAAATTGAGATGATTGGAAGTGATTATAATTTGTTTCGAAATTCCTATAAAGATCACAGTTTAAGTTGAGTAAATGGAAGTGACTATAATCTGAATTCGAAATCTTAATAAGCTAGTGGACGTGTTAGGAACTTAGTTAGGATGCATTATACAACACCGCATGCCTACGGAGGCACCCCAACCCTAAGGTACTTTTAAATAACTTAGAGTCATAGTGTGAGGTTACACACAGACCAAGACCACAGACTATCCACTAACTTAGAAGGAGTAAACATAATTAAGGATCAAATTCATCATCATCATATCAGTCCATTATCGAAAACCATGACATGATCTTAATTACAAGAAAGTAGCCATCAAGTTCCGCAACATGATCTCCAAAACCCAAATCATGATCTTAAAATACAGGAAATCATTATATGTTAGGGTTGTCATCTAAACTTAATATATATATATGGGATGAATGGGAAAAAGGGGAGGACAAATGAACTTAATACCAAACCGTTGAAAATTTAACCGTTGAAAATTTTTTTTTTATGCAAGTAGATGTAAATTATACATATTCCACCTTCTACTTGCTCTCTTTTGCACATTAAATTACTTGTTATTTATTTTAAACTACGGGTTTGTATTCACGTTTGTTGGACTCCTTTTCTTCCTTGCACGCATGGCAGGAAAGGAGTCTATTGTTCAGTAGCTATACAGGGTTCCAGAAAACAAGGTAATATACTAGATGGTATGTTATTCTTTTTTGTCTCAGTTTTTAATGTTATATGCTTCTTTTCTCTTCAGTCAGATTTTGGGATATACTGTATGTACTTTCAGACATTGTACATAATGTAAAAATACATGCAAATTAATGAAATATGATTTTGGTGCCAATTTTCCTTATTAGCTTGTGGTTGTGAATGTGAATGTCGAATGTCACTTGCAAATATATTCATTGCGAAAAAAATTCCCCATAAAAACTATGCTTTTAATGCGATGTCATAAATGGAATTTCGCGAATTGTGTCGTAAACGGGTAACCCGGATCCTGAGGGGTTCACAAGTACATCAGTTGGATATCCAGAAATTATATACAGCATTACAGTGCGCTATTACATATTTCACAGTAAAACCGCTGTCCCTTGAAAATACAGTCATTCCTGCCGAGCCAGATAGACCATAGGGCGGCGAAGGGCCTGGAAATATCACCGGAGGACCCAAGCCCCACCGATCGAATAGATCTCCAAAAATGGCTCAAACCGGAAGTCTGGACCCAAGACATCCCCAAGGAATCCCATACATGCGTCGAAGTCCTGCAACCGAAGAAAATGTGATCCGCATCCTCTATGCCCTCCTCGCATATGTCACACATCAGATCCGGCATGCCCAGCATCCTCCCCCCCCCCCTTACTTTGTCGCACAGACGATTTCTCCTTAGGCACCAAAGGAACACCTTAACACGAGTAGGAATCTTGGCCGCCCAAATCACTTTTATGTCCGTGCATAGGTCTTCATCGCTCAACAATGCTCCAGCACTCAGCTTCGATAAGCCATCTTAACCAAAAATTTACCATCTGCCCAACCAAAGTGAGCCGGCTCACCTGACATCTCTCCAACAGAGGGAATCTCAGATAGCTGACGTAAGAACTCCTCCAACCTCTGATCCGAGAGATCCGAGTGGAACCTCAGAGCCCACGACCCAGATTCAGCCACATGCGCCACCCGCGCCCCTCTGTTAGCTGCTAAAGCCAACCAACCTAGGAAAGCGATTGTCCAGCGTCCCCTCCCCCGTCCAGTCATCCTGCCAGAAACGAAAACGGTGACCATTCCCCAACCTCGGCCGAAGGAAAAGGCCTGAGACCCGGAAGAACTGCACGAATCCCCATCCACAGTGGAGACTCATGACGTTTCCTCGCAGCCACCAAGTCCCCAGGAACGCCATAGATCATCCTCAACAACCGTAAAACCAGCGAGTCGGATGAGCCCCAAATCTGCACCACCCATTTAGCAATCAATGCTTTGTTCATCAGCTCCACATCTCGAATACCAAGACCCCCCTCCAAAACGGGTACAACTAAATCCTTCCAAGCAAACCAAGTGAAATCCCCTTCCTGCTTGCCTCCCATCTGACCAAAAAAAAGGCTCTCATCATAGCCTCCGCCACCCGCGCCACCCGCGCCCTCTGTTAGCTGCTAAAGCCACCAACCTAGGAAGCGATTGTCCAGCGCCCCCTCCCCCGTCCAGTCATCCTGCCAGAAACGAAAACGGTGACCATTCCCCAACCTCGGCCGAAGAAAAGGCCTGAGCCCCGGAAGCACTGCACGAATCCCCATCCACAGTGGAGACTCATGACGTTTCCTCGCAGCCACCAAGTCCCCAGCAACGCCATAGATCATCCTCAACAACCGTAAACCAACGAGTCGGATGAGCCCCAAATCTGCACCACCCATTTAGCAATCAATGCTTTGTTCATCAGCTCCACATCTCGAATACCAAGACCCCCCTCCAAAATGGGTACAGCTAAATCCTTCCAAGCAACCAAGTGAAATCCCCTTCCTGCTTGCCTCCCATCTGACAAAAAAAGGCAACCCATCATAGCCTCCACCTTCCTTCTCACCTCAACAAGCATCAATCTCGTTGAGTAGAAAAAGACCGGAATGGCTGAAAGAATGTGCTTCAGCAGGGTGAGCTTCCCACCCTTGGACAGAGTAGTAGCCTTCCAACCCTCCAGCTGCTCCTCCATTCTCCGCAGAACACAATCCCAATCAGACTCCCTCAATCTGCCTGCAATCAGAGGCAACCCCAGATAGGTTATCGGTAAATGTCCAAGAGGACATCCCGACCACTCTACGAGCCTCTGCCCTCCTCATCGTCCATCCCCAGTGGAACCAGGACCGACTTCTGCATGTTAATCTTCAAACCTGACAGGCACACAAACAAGTCCACCAAAGTAGCCGCGTTGTGGTTCTGCTCCTCCGTCCCCCCCAGAAAGATCAGCGTGTCATCCGCATATTGCAGCACCGGAACGGAGATGTCCCCCAACCTGAAGCCCTCACACCACCTCTCTTCAACCGCCCGCTGAAACAAGACGGCAAGACAGTCCGCCACCAGCACAAACATCAAGGGAGCTAGGGGGCAGCCCTGACGCACCCCCCTCTGCAGTTGGAACCAACCCCCATCCGGCCTTCCGTTGACCAACACCAGAGCATGAGCTAGTAGTGACACATCTCTTGATCCAACAAATCCAATACTCGGGAAATCCCCTTCTCTGCAACAATACCCACAGGAACTTCCAACTGACACAATCGTAGGCCTTGGCGTAGTCAATCTTCCAAATGGCACCTTTCTTGCAGACCTCTTTTACTCAAGACAAATTTTCCGACGCAGTGACGATCCCATCCGCCATGCACCATCCAGGAATGAACACAAATTGCGCAGGTAAGACCACCGAGCTCAAAACAGCTCTAAGCCTGCTCGTAAGCACCTTTGGAAACAATGAGATAGATGCCATTAGAAATAGAGATAGGCCCGAGGTCCCGACCCCCACAGGAGTCTCCTTCTTTGGCAGTAGAAAGACCAAGGCCCTATTAATTTTCTCAAAACCCCTATTGGCAACTCCTGAACTTATTCAGGACCTCCAAAATGTCCCCCTTAAGCAGCTCCCAGAACTCCCGGTAAAAAGATATAGAAAAGCCATCAGGGCCAAAAACCCATCCACATTCAGATCCCAAACAGCCCTGCGGACCTCCTCCTCCGAGAACGCGGCCACCAACAAATCTGCCTGGGGGTCCAGTCAAAGAACCAGCGCCCAGGCCCATCCATCCCCAGCCACACTCCTCCCTCACTCTCCTCGAAGCCTCACAAAGTGCTTTCGCAAGACGGCACCAATGTTCCTCTCTTCCGACACTCTGCGGCCTCCTACCTCCACCTCGTGTAAGAAGCTCCTTCTCCTTCTCCTGGATGCCACGGAATGGAAGAAGCGCGTGTCCGCATCTACTTCCCTTAGCCACTTCTGCCTCGATCTCTGCCGCCAGTGAACCTCTTCTTTCCTGTCCTCCAGGTATACCGCCTCCAATCACGTTGCTGACGAATCCGAAAATGCCGGTTTTAAAAAGTTGTTTTTATCGTGTCGTGCGTTGTAGGCGGCAATCGGAAACGATCAAGAAAATACCACAAATCAGTTATTCAATTTTTACTCTCGTGGTTTTATGTTTGTTTTACTTGGGCCAAGTCCCAAGGTCGATCACAAGGAGGCAAAGGAACAACCTAGAATTAAGTCTATCAAAGTTCGTGTTCGGTTTTCGAGGCGGTCTTTTTTTGGAATTTTTCAATGTATTAGGGGGTGCACATGCAAATTCGGCCTATTCTAGGGATTAAAATGTGAATTAAGTCCAAACGAAGTCCGAAAAATACGAAACTTGGCCGAGATATATAATATGATAAAATGTATGCACTGTAATTTTTTGGAATTTTTCGATGCAATATGAATTTTTTATGGATTTTTAAATGCAAACAGAATGATTTCTAATATTTAATTATAATAAATATTAAACCTACTTATTTTCAAGAAATAAAATTATCTAAGATCTATCACTATATGATGAATCTCAGAAAAATCCTAAACCTCAAAAATGTAGGGTTTAATACCTATTAAAAATTAAATACCAAAAGATGCAAAATAATTTTTATAGAGCAAACTATGCATGCAAATTCAATTCTTTTTGGGCATGATGTTAAGAACAATTAACTTGACAATGGGTGATTTTTCGAGGATTTTTAGAGCAATGATTAATTAGATATGAATTTAAGAGCGCAAGATGGGAAAAATATATAAATTTTCACCACACAATTATTTATTAATCAACCATCAATCATAAAAAAGTCCACAATATGTCAAAATGAAGAGAATTATTCAACGAACATCATGCTATTTTTAGATTAATTAAATAATGTAAAGAGAAGATCCACAAATACGGGGGAACACAGGGGTACTTATGCAAAATAAATAAAGAAATAATGCAGAACAAGGACGTATATGTAATTACCAATAGCCTCGGGGGTGACTGTGCAAAATTTCCAGAGAGGCACGTGCCCAGCACGTGCCCTCTGGATGGCGGTGGCTGAGGCGCGAATATGCGAAACCAGGGGGGGTGGTTGCAAATAACCCCGCGATCACGTGCGGGGCACGTGACCCGGGGGCTGATGTCAGGTGACGTCCCCCCACCACGTGCTGAGCACGTGAGGCAGGGGCCTCGGGTCTGGCTCCCGGTGCTGGGGCGGAGGGTGGTGGTTCGCCCAGGCGGAGGAGGCTGCGGCTTCTAGCGGAGGGATGGCTGGCTGTCGTCGACGACAAGGCCTTAAATGTCGGTTTCGATCACCATTTCGGTATCGACCAAAACAGAATTTCGAAGGAATTTCGGTGGAATTTCGACCGAAATTTCGATCATTTCGGTCATTTTTTGTACTAGGTCCCCCATATTTCGGCCATTTCGGTCATTTCGGTCGAATTTCGATTTCGACAGGATATCGATATTCGACAGAAATTCGACCGAATTTCGCTGAAATTTGAGGCCATGGTCGACGATGGCGTCGTCCTCCCTCTGGCCGACACACGGCCTAGAGGGCGGCGTAGCGGTGGCGCGAAGAAGAGATGGGTCGGTGGTGCTGGAGTCGCGGCGGAGACGAAGGTAGAGTAGCGGTGGTCGAGCGGCGATGGCGTGATGTCGATGAAGACGAAGTCGAGGCGGATGGCGATGACGAAGCGGCGTGGAGTCGATGAAGGCGATGAAGCTTGGCGGAGGTGTCGTTGTGGAGGCGTTGATCGAGAGAGAAGAAGAGAGATAGAGAGAGAGAGAGGGAGAGAGAGAGAGAGATAACCTGGAGGAGTGGCTCGACGGTGGTGTAGACCGGAGCTCGGCAGCTGCTCGGGGCGGAGCTGCGGCAAGGTCTGCCGACCTTGGATCACGCCAATGGAGGAGTCTCGCCGGACTGTCACTACCGGGAAGGGTCTCTTGGGGATTGAACGGCGGATGAGATGAAGTTGAGGGCGGCGGCTGTTTAAATAGGAGAGGGGTGGTCGGTCGGCGATGGAAGAAGATCGGGGGAATGATTTGGGGGATCAGCCGAGGGATTCGACGAGGGTGTGATCGCGGGGTGGCGCGAGATTTGGGGGGTCGGCCGAGGGATTCGCGGGGAAGGGGATGCGCGGAGGTCGGAGCGAGATACGACGAGGTCGGAGCGAGATTCGCGGCGCGGGGCGGCGCTCTGATTTGGGAAAGGGGGCCAGAGGAAGACGAAACACAGGTGCCGTCCGATCGGCCGAGATCGGACGGCCCCTGATGGGCCACGTGGCGGAGCGATAGGGAAGAGGAGGCGCGCGTGCGGAGCACGTGCCTTGGAGGCACGTGCGACGCACGTGCGTCCACTTTATTATTTATTTTTTTAATTTTATTTTTTATTTTTTTATAATAAAAACGAGTTTAAAAAAAGCCAAAAATGGCTGACACGGGCGGCCTCTGGGGCTGCCACGTGTCAGCACCACAAAATTCGAAAATAAAACATTTTGTAAAATCGATAAAAAATAGTAAACGACCTCGAATCGTAAAAGTTTCTTCACGAAAGTTGCTCGTCTCGATGAGATCTACAACTTTCATGAAGACATCAAAGCCAAAATCCATCATTTGCACAAAGTGATAATTTTGGGGTATCCCATGTACATAGAATGCCTTAATTTTGGGGTTTTGTAATTTTTATGTCATTTTTTTGATCAGATAAAAATTCGGAAAAAATACGGCAAAATCAAAGATAAATAAAGACACCTTAATCTAATTTTTTGGATTTTTTATTAATCAACAAAATATGTACATAAAATATTAGGTCAAAAACAGCTAAAATATACAATGTACAAAAGAGGCCCAAAACCCAACTTTCACATATGAGCTCCGATTCACTTGAACTTGGTCTTGTTTTGAAGGTAATTGAATGCACATTAGTTCAAAAGTGGATAGGATTAAATCGGACATTGGATGGGGAAGATATATGGCTTTTAGTCCTAAAATCCTGAAATTAGGGTTTGGGTTTTTGGTCCGCTTATTTGGGTTAGTTATTTTTTTGTATTTTTCCTTTATTCTTGTTAGTGATATGTACACAGTGGAAGTGGTTTTAAGTTACTCGGAGTTAGCATGAATGAGTTAAAAATCCGGGAAGTTAGGCTATTTACAGGTCATTTTGGCTTGGATTTTTGGCTTCTTATTTTATGCAGATTTTTGTGCTAAAATGTCATTCTTATGGAAACATGCATGAATGTTAATTATGCAAAATAAATGCAAGAATGCTGTTGATTTTTAGGGATTTGAGCTTAATAAATGAGATTTAGAGTGATGAATACGAGATTCATCATCCCCCTATACTTAAAGCATGCTCGTCCCTGAGCATCAAAAAGAAATGCCATGAGGTGAAATGAGATTGGGTTCCATACCAAGACCATGAGCTGAAGGTGAAAGTGAACCTAAACTCAACCTTTGGATTATTTATGTGTCGGAACTTCTGTGAGACTTAGAATTTTAAAATCAACAGCCCTCAAGTTCTACACATCATTGCTACAGGTTCGGCTCAGAAGTCATCTTAAATCAATCATCTTCCCAAAATATACCCTATGAACATTGAATAACCGACTCTTGTGTGTGAAGGGTTTTAGCTCTTCCCATTCAGAATGCCGGACTACCATGCTCCTCTCCTCTCCAGTAACTCGTCCTCGGGGAGTCAGGTATTTCCTTCTAAGGTCTGTCGCGCTGTGTTCACAATCGAATTGGGGGGAGAAGATAGAAGAATGAGAAAAGAATTGGAGGGTGGCCAGTGTAGTCACCTCTCCTTGTGAAGATGGCCAGTGTAGCCGAGTCTTCACCAAGATCTGCAGGTTTCTTGAAGCTTGGACCTTTTTGGTCAGATTTTTATTTGGTAGAATGCTTCTTTGTATTTGGAATTTTTGATGGTTCTGCTTGGATCTTGTTTTGCCCCTACGGATATAGCATCTTTTTGTTCCGTACATTTTTTGGGGTCTTAGAAAAATTGTGCCCAGCCGTCCATCCCTTTTCCGAAGCTTTATTTTAACCCGTACTCCGATCTTTAGATTTCCACGCTACCAGAAAAAAAATTCACACAGTCTTCCAACATCCCGTCTGAGTTGAGCTAAGTGCATAGTGCGAGAGTACAAATTAATTCCTTATTCCAGAGTTGTACCCAGAATGAAGAGACCAGGTTAGACACTAAGAGTCAAACGCTGTACATTGTCATGTGGAACTCAAAGAATTAAGTCAAAGACCTGAAGACTCTAAAATCCTATTTCTCGGTGAAGTTCCTCTGAAAATTAGGTGGATTAAGGTCAAGTCCAGACCACTCTCGGTTTCGGCTCATAACTCGGTTCAGAACCCAAAGACTTTTCACATATGCAAATGCGATGCTTGGATGAAGTGCAGGTGTGTGAAATGCAGACACAATTTTTTCTTTCTTTTCTTTTTCTTTTTCTTTTTTTATGCAAAAATTGAATAAAAAGCCATTTTTTTTCAAAAAAAAAATGGGTGTAGTCAGTGTTAGTGGCAAAACGTTTTTTTTTTCAATTTTTAAGAAAAACCCACCCCGTAAATACATATAGACTTACGCGAAAGTACGAGGTATGGCTAAAATATATACACAGTATATATACAGACCCCCCTATACTTAGCGAGTGATGTGTCCTCAGAGCACAAGAAGCGTAATGAAGACATAGCTCGGGCTAAGCGTAAGAGAGAAAAATTATTCAATGGTTCGCCCCCCTATACTTAGACTGTGAATAGTCTAAGTATAGAAGAAGAGCGCAAAAAGAGGCGGACGGGATATGTAAATGAGGAGAGTATAAACAGTTGGGTGGCGGTTCCCCCTATACTTAGGCTTTGGTCAGCCTAAGTATAGAAGAAGGATGGATATGGAGTGAACGAGAGCTCGGAATGTGATGAGGGAAATGGTATATACAGATGGCATCGGTCCCCCCCTATACTTAGGCCTTGGCCTAAGTAGAGGAAGAAGTTGTACAAGGGGATCGATGTGGTCGGGAGGGAGGGTGGGTCTAATCTGATATATCATCAATGTCCTTGCTCTGTGTGAAATAGATGACCTCAACTTGCATTGTATGTTCTTTGGATGATTCTATATATGGCTTCAGTAATTGTCCATTCACTGAGAAAGGTTGTGCATCATCTTTGAGTTCTGCAATGTCCACACTTCCGTTGGTATGCACATCGATGACAACATAGGGACCCGTCCATTTCGATTTCAGTTTCCCATGAAAAATCTGTAATCGAGCATTAAACAACCATACTTTCTGCCCAGGGACAAAGGTTTTATCTCGAATGTGTCTATCATGCCATTTCTTGACCTTGTCCTTATAAATCACACTGTTGTCATATGCTCGGTTTCGGATTTCAATTAGCTCATTCAGATTTAGGTCTCGACATAATTTCCCAAGATGACAACTCCAGTTCAACTTTTTGATTGCCCATTCAGATTTGTGAATCAGTTCTGCAGGAAGATGGCATGGTTTGCCATAGATCATCCTAAAAGGTGAAGTGCCGAGTGGTGTTTTATAAGCTGTCCTATAGGCCCAAAGAACTTGATCCAACAGTTTTGACCAATCCTTCCTATCTGGACGAACCAACTTTTGAAGTATACTCTTCACTTCTCTATTAGAAACTTCTGCCATGCCATTAGATTGTGGATGATAAGGGTTGGCTATTCTATGTTCAAATTTGTACTCCTTAGCCAAAGATCTCATTTCCCTGTTCACAAAGTGGCTACCTCCATCAGAAATCAAAACTTTTGGTATCCCGAACCTTGCAATGATATTATCCTTGATAAACTTACAGACGGTTTTGCTGTCTGCGGTTCGGGTTGGAATAGCCTCTACCCATCTAGACAAATAATCAACCGCTAACAAGATGTACTCAAATCCATTGCTATTGGGAAAGGGACCCATAAAATCAATCCCTCATGCATCAAAAACATCACAGAAAATCATTGGTTGCATGGGCATTTCGTCTCTATAACCAACGGTCCCTCCCATCCTTTGACAAATCGGGCAAGACCGTACAAAATTATTAGCATCACGAAATAAGGTCTGCCAGTAAAATCCACATTGGAGTACCTTGTGTGCGGTTCTCTTTCCCGAATGGTGCCCTCTAGCCTCGAGAGTGTGACAATGTGTGAGGACACTCTGGTATTCTTCCTGAGGAATACATCTTCTCCAGACACAATTAGCTCCTTCATAAAAAAGGAAATGATCGTCCCAATGGTATTTTCTAGAATCCGACTTCAGTTTATCAATCATTCTCTTGGTCCAACCAAAGGGAACCTTCTTGGAGACAAGATAGTTCACGATGTTGGAATACCATGGGGTTGAATCAATAATGCAAACAGATTCGTCTGGAAAAGTCTCCTTAATAGGTCCAGTATCAGGATAATCATTTTTCTCAATTCGGGAAAGGTGATCAGCAACAACATTCTTTATTCCAGGTTTATCTTTGATCTCCAAATTAAATTCCTGGATTAACAAGATCCACCTCAACAGTCGTGCCTTGGCATCTTTCTTATCCATGAGGTATCTAATTGCCGTATGATCTGTGAAAATTGTCACCTTGGAGCCCAATATATATGATCTGAATTTTTCAAGGGCCCAAACAACCGCGAGCATTTCCTTTTCAGTTACTGTATAATTTTCTGTGCAGGATCCAATACTTTGCTCGCGTAGTGAATCGCATAAGCGATTCCATCCCGTCTTTGTCCAAGCACAGCTCCAACCGCAAAATCCGATGCATCAGTCATGATCTCAAAGGGAAGAGACCAATCAGGAGCTTGTAATATCGGCGATTCACATATTTTCTTTTTCAGGAGCTCGATGGCCTCAAGACACTTGTGATTTACAATAAACTCGGTATCTTTTCCTAAGAGCTCAGTCAGTGGGCGGGCGATCTTTGAAAAATCAGGGATAAACCTTCGATAAAATCCAACATGCCCTAGAAAAGACCGCACTGACTTGACGTTGGTTGGTGGCTCAAGTTTCTTGATCACATCCACCTTGGCAGGGTCGACTTCCATACCTTTTTTGGAGATGACATGCCCCAACACGATACCCTCAGTCACCATAAAGTGACTCTTCTCCCAGGAGAGTACCAAATTAACTTCTCTGCATCTCTTGAGGACTCGGTCCAAGTGTGCTAAACATGTATCAAATGAATCACCATGGACCGATAAGTCATCCATGAATACTTCCAGGAAATCACCCACCATTTCGGCAAATACGGCAATCATGCACCGCTGAAATGTGCCTGGGGCATTACAAAGCTCAAATGGCATGCGCTTGAAAGCGTAGGTACCGAAGGGACATGTAAATGTGGTTTTTTCCTGATCCTCGGGAGCAATAGCTACCTGATTGTAGCCAGAGTACCCATCAAGAAAACAGAAGAATGCTTTCCCTGCAAGCCTCTCCAAGATTTGATCAATAAATGGCAGTGGAAAGTAATCTTTCTTGGTCGCAGCATTCAGGCGCCTGTAATCGACACAGACACGCCACGACGTGGGTACTCGGGTCGCGATCTCAACCCCCTCCTCGTTGGTGACCATCTGGATTCCCGACTTCTTCGGGACGACATGAAGGGGGGCCACCCACTTGGAGTCAGATTGTGGCACGTCTTCGTGATATTATGCCACAATCATCTGGTGATCCTTCTAGTGGACCTTCAGATGTTGCTGCTACAGCCTCAGCTAGTTCATCTGCTGCTGCTAGTAACTCAGGTAGATCTACTGCATTTACACAGTCTCATGATATCTCAGATTGGATTATAGATTCGGGTGCCACACATCACCTCTGTCGAGATCGAGATAGACTTGAGTCCTACAGGGACATACCTCACGGCCGCTCAGTGCATATTGCAGATGGTACTCATTTCCCCCTTATTGGATAGGGGGAGGTCTCCCTATCCTCTACTATGCATCTACAGAATGTCATACATGCTCCTGAGTTCTCGATGAATCTGTTATCTATTAGTCAGATTACGAAGGATTTGCATTGTCATGCTATATTTGACCCGTCTTTTCTTATTTTTCAGGACATACTAACGGGCAGGGTGATTGGCTGTGGCTCTGAGCAGAATGGTCTATATCAGCTGGTTCGAAATTCCTATGCTGGTGTCTCCTCTCATTCGTCCGAACCAGTTTCTCCGTACATCTGGCATCTACGTTTTGGTCACCTCCCGCTCCAGAAAATGCGCCATCTTCTACCTCAGATCTCTCCCAGTTCGTCCATTCACTGTGAAGCATGTCAGTTGGGAAAGCATCATCGGTCGAGCTTTCCTACATGGCCTCAAATTTCAGCGAAATTCCGTCGAATTTCTGTCAAATATCGATATCCAGTCGAAATAGAAATTCGATCAAAATGACCGAAATATGGGGGTCCTAGTACAAAAATGACCGAAATGATCGAAATTTCGATCGAAATTTGACCGAAATTCCATCGATATTCTGTTTTGGTCGTCACCGAAATGGTGACCGAAACCGACAATTAAGGCCTTGCTTTCCTAGTCGTCAAAGTCGGAGCAGTAGCTCCCCGTTCGAGTTGTTTCATATAGATATATGGGGTCCAAGTCGTATACCCGATCATCAGGGACACAGATTTTATCTAGTGGTAGTGGATGATTTCTCTCGTGTATCTTGGGTCTTCCTTTTAAAGAATAAATCTGAAGCAGGAGATGTGATCAAGAATCTGTTTAATGAAGTGCAAAATGTGTTCTCTTCTACTGTCAAATATGTTCGTACTGATAATGCCCTAGAATTTTGCACATGGTCCCTTTCTCAATTTCTTTCATCAAAGGGTATTATTCACCAAACCACTTGTGCGTACACATCCCAGCAGAATGGTGTGGCGGAAAGAAAGCATCGTCATCTCCTTTACATTACTCGAACCCTACTGATTCAGAGTTGTGCTCCTATTTCTTTCTGGGGGGATGCTGTTCTTACCGCGTGCTATCTCGTCAATCGTATGCCATCCTATGTCCTTGGTGAGAAAATACCTCTCTCTATCATTTTTCCTGACAAGAAATTATTCTCACTTACTCCACGTGTCTTTGGTACTGTGGCATTTGTTCATCTTCTCTCTCCTGGACTTGACAAACTCTCTCCTAGAGCTGTCAAGTGTGTTTTTGTTGGTTATTCTCGGACTCAGAAGGGCTATAGGTGTTATGATCCCATAAACAAGAAATATTTCGTTAGTGCTGATGTCACATTCTTTGAGTCTGTTATGTATTTTTCTCCTGCAGGTGACAGACTTGTACCATCCACTACCAATGGTGATGTCTATGTCCCTCCACCTCCTACTTGGAGTTCACCTGAGCTTCCTTCTATTCCTGCACCTACTTCAACTTCACCACCACCTCCTCCACCTATTCCACGACCTCCCATTCCACCTCTACCAAAATTCTATACGCGTCGGTCAGGCCCTGCTCAGACTACACGTCAGCTACCCATCACGCCTCAGGTATGTTCAGATGGCATTACTACTGACGGGTCAGATATGGTACATGTGCAGGATTCTTCATTGCAGGAGGACACTACACCATCCAGTACAGCAGAAGATGATCTTAATATTCATATTGCTATCAGGAAGCAGAAGCGGATGTGTACCACTTATCCCTTTGCTTCACAGGTGTCGTTTCACCGTCTCACTGGAGACTTTCAGAGATTTGTTGCAGCGTTGTCTTCCGTGGATATACCCCGGACCTATCAGGAAGCCATAAAGATCGATTGCTGGAGATTGGCTATGGAAGATGAGATGCGTGCACTATAGTCTCGTGGCACATGGTCTTTGGTTATTGCTCCTCCTGATGTATCTATTGTGAGCTGTAAGTGGGTCTTCACAGTTAAATATCATGCAGATGGCAGTCTAGATCGCTACAAAGCACGGTTGGTCGCGCGTGGGTTTACACAAACCTATGGCGTGGGCTATATGGACAATTTCTCTCCAATTGCTCGACATTCTACCATTCGCATTCTCTTATCGGTGGTCGTGGTCCGTGACTGGAGTATGTCTCAACTAGATGTCAAGAATGCTTTCTTGTATGGAGATCTGCAGGAGGAAGTCTACATGCAGCAGCCACCAGGGTTTACTGCTGAGGGGGAGAAGCATATGGTGTGTAGACTTCACAAGGCAATTTATGGCCTCAAACAAAGTCCAAGAGCTTGGTTCCAGAAGCTTTCCAATCTTATTGAACAACAGGGATTCAAGAGGTCAAATGCAGACCACTCATTGTTTGTCCAGAAGTCATCGGCAGGTACGGTTGTTATCATGGTCTATGTTGATGATATCTTGGTTACAGGAGATGATATTCAAGGCATAGAAAGGGCAAAGGCGTTCCTAGGCCATCAGTTCGTTACGAAGGATCTTGGAACCTTAAGATATTTTCTGGGGTTGGAATTTTCCAGGAATGCACAGGGTTTGGTGATGACCCAACGGAAGTACATTACAGACTTCTTGATTGAAACAGGCATGGCTGGATGCAAACCATCAAGTATTCCCATGGATCCAAACATGAAGTTGTATGATGATGATACTGTTGAAGTGGATAAAAGGAGATATAGAGAAATGGTGGGTAAGCTCCTTTATATTACCATAACTCGACCTGATATTGCCTTTGCAGTAAGCAGGGTAAGTCAATTTATGGAGCAACCAAGACAAGTTCACGTGGATGCTATACACATGATACTGAGGTATCTGAAGTCTTCTCCAGGTTCAGGGTTGCTGTTTCGGAAGGGCACAGATTTGTCTATCTCAGCATGTGCAGACGCCGATTATGCAGGATGCCCTAAGGATCGAAAATCAACCTCAGGATTCGCAGTGTTTGTTGGAAGCTCTCTGGTTTCTTGGAAAAGCAAGAAACAAACTGTTGCGGCAAGATCAAGTGCTGAATTCTGAATATAGGGTCATGGCGCAAGCAAGCACGGAGATGATGTGGGTTTGATCTGTACTAGAGGATCTACATGTAGCCGTACCTCTACCCATGCAGCTTCAGTGTAACAATCAGGCAGCCTTGTTCATTGCCAACAATCCAGCTTTTCATGAAAGAACCAAGCATATAGAAGTTAACTGTCATTACACTAGAGACTTAATCCAGAGAGGATTGATATCTACAACTCATGTGAGCTCAGGGGATCAGACTGCAGATGTATTCACCAAGCCGTTGCTCAAAGGACCCTTTCAGAGATGTTCATCCAAGCTGAGCATGATAGACATCTATGCTCCACCTTGAGGGGGAGTGTAGAGATAGATATTATTATTATATGTACCTGTTCGTTATTTCTTTGTTTTCTCTGGACTACTTTGTACTTTACCCTTAAGGTCTCTCCCTATATAAGAGAGCCTAGGGTTTCTCTGAATAAATCATCTCGGTTTTCTCCCAACAGTCTTCATGGACAATCCATGAACCGAACATAATAATGAATCTTCAAGAATAAATCCAAAATCTAATTCTTCAAACCCCCGAAACCAAACATGCTCTGATACTAAGTAAAAAATAATGAATGCGAGAGCATATCAGAGATAAAGAAATATAAGCAGTAGAAGAACACTGGTATTTTACATGGAACCCTACTACATAAGGAGCGGGATGAAACCACAAGAGAACCGCCTTAAATGGTTGATATCTATAATGATCTCTCTCTCAATAATTGCAGATGGTGTGGGGATTTTTATATAGCTCCACCAATAAGATCAAGTCCCACTCAGAGATGATGTAGGACTAAACCTGTGGATATAGTAATTGGACCATGGATGGATTCAATTACCCATCTATGAGGCATAGTCTAAGTTAGACTGTCTAACACTAACAATGGAAAATGACGCCATAAAATTTTGCTACACATAATTATAAATAAATTTTCAACTATATTTATACAAGAAAATGGATATAGAAACACAAATATGAATATATGAATCCATTATAGAAGGATACGAATATGAATGTCAAAATCTATATAAAATGAATATGAAAGCAAATCGGATACAAATATATGCATACTTGTTTTCATCTTCAATCTCATATGATGTTAGATATAGAAGCGGGTCGTGAAGAGATCCTATTAATTATCTGGATCCATATTTAGCCGCATACAAATAGTTTGAAATATTCCAAAAGGTATGTGAAGCCTACATATATGGCCTTATATTATAGTGTTAGAATATTATAAGACATTTCAGCATTTCATGCATGTGAACGGTTGTGAACGGTCATGTTGTCATGAACCATGTAGTTCTAATGTTGAGTTGTCTAATTAGGCTAACAAGTCATGCATGAGGACTTGTTAACCATAGGTTATACATATAACTCATCCCCTCTCTTTTTCAATTAAACAAAGAGAGAACTCTAGCCTCTTTGGAGGTTTAGGTGTTCGCATGGCCCATGTTATTTCTCTCATTGGACAGTTTTTAAGTCAAATCCTTGCATGTTGATGTCTATATGGTATCAGAGAAAGCTTGATCAAGGGTTATCTCCTATGTAACGGCTCCTCGTGTAAGCAATATGCACGTTGAGAGTGTCACATAACCTTGTAGGTTGCCAGCTTACGTGACAACTCCTCCCATACTCACCCTCAATCACCTAGGTGGTGACATAGGTACGAAGGCCTCCATTGTTGTGGACAAGGGATGTGGATGGTCCCCGATTTTCTGTTACACTGCCTTGATAGATAAGCCATCACAAAATGATCGATCACTTCAGTTTTCAATGGGTCAATTTGTATGCCGATGTGTTGATCAATCAGCCAATGCTAATTGTCTTATCAAAAGCATGGTGTGAAAAAACGTGCCTCGAGGCGTTGAGGCGGTCGAGGCGAAACGGGGCAGAGGGAAAACACCTTGAGGCGACCGCCTCGAACCCCTTGGCTGAGGCGTGCGCCTCGGATGCCTGAGGCGGTCGAGGCGTGACGATGCGATCGAGGTGAGGCGCAAGGTGAGGCTCTAAGGATTTTTTTTCAAGCATTTTTTAAAGAAAATAATTAGTCCTATTGGTATTTTCAAATATTTATAAAGGCATACTTGTTGAGTATATATTTATGCAAGATGAATGCTTAAATTTGACCTCTTTCATGTTTATATTTACCATAAATATGTCCAATTATTTTAGTGAACTCTTACTATTATACCCTTAAACATATAAGAAACTGTGTGCGAATTTGAACACCTATATAAGAAAAATTTTGCGTATGATGGCACAGGGGGACATCAGACCGTTCTTCATCCGGATTCAGTAGAACATACGGTTAGGATTCAAATCATATGATTCATATCAACAACTTGGATATCCATAATGACAACTATAGATAATCCCTTTTTGATAAATATTTTAGTGATAGGTATAGCTAATGATTTCCTTTTGACTAGGTAGAAATTTAGTAGAAAGGCTTATGGCATTGACATGTCCTTTTTTTCATGTTCTTATCCTCATAATGTCATCATATATACATTGTTATATATTATATGTTTGTCAGATTAGATTATTTCACCAATAAATATATTTATTATACATTTTGCAATTATTTTCCTATATAAACTGAGGCTTACGCCTCGACCGCCTCAAGGCTACACCTTGCCTCACTTCTAGGGAAAATGTCTCGTTCCGCCTTTCGTTTTTTCAAGCCTTGATCAAAAGTGCTCACTGACATTACTTATCTTCATACTGTTATCGATCACTTGAGTGCTTGTAATCAATAACATAAGCTCTTTGGAGGTGTTTTGTACTGTTATGATAGATGAGCCTTATGATTACTCCCTAATAATAGCTGTTGATAATCAAAGGCAAAGTTGAGGACAGATCATAGCCTTTGCATAATCAATCACAAGCTTTACCTTTAATAGATCGGCATCGTCTATTGTTGAGGAGTAATCGATCACCTCTCGTACCATTGATCACTCCATCTTTTCTAACCAATAGTTCATTTAGGATTGATCATTAATCTTGTATATGGTTTGCTACAACATCTAGCCCAATGGCAATAGAAGAGTAGGTAACGAGGTTGATATTGGAGGTCAAAGAAAGATAGATAATAATGACTAACACCCTCAAATTGGTCAAGGAGAACGGTCTTTTATATGTTGCAAAGATTATTATTGTTTGATGTTGATATACCTCAAATCCTATTTAAGCTTGCAGACGAAGACCTATTTGGTTTGGGCTTCAAAGTCATGTCTGCTTAAGGATTTGAAGCCCTCTATGTTTTAGGATTTATTTGTGGGGGAGGAGGTATTATATAAATATTTATAGGGTTAGTGTTTTGAGTAATCTTCTGTATTTTCTTCTTTCTCCACGTAGTGAAAACCAATCGTCGTTGTCCAAGGACGTAGACCAGTTACGGGTGAACCTTGTAAATATGTGTGCCTTCGTGCTTGCTTGATTATCGCGTCCATGATTCGCAACAAACGAGTATCAAAGCATCGGGTTCCATCAGGATCATCAAGCAAAATGACATCGTACAATCTGAAAATCGAGAAGTATACAAGTAGGAACAGATTCAGTTTATGCCAGATCAAGATGCGTGCCCTTTTGAAGTAACGGGCATCTGAGCATCTTTGGACCAAGGGAGGGAGAAGGCACTCGAGTCTTCTGAGTTGATGGTGCAAAAAGAGAAAATGCACTCAACGATCATTGTGTTTGGAGGATGAGATTATCATGGAGGTCGCCGATGAGGATTCTGCGGTCGGTATGTAGTTGAGACCCGAAAGTCTGTACAAGACGAAGTCTCTTACCAACAAGTTGTTAAAGCAACAACGTTTGTTCCCTCTCCGCATGCAACAAGGTACATCTCTTAAAGAACATCTAGACCGCTTAAATACATTATTGCTGGATTTAAGAAACGTGGATGTTAAAACTGAAGATGAGGATGCTTCTTTGATTTTGTTAGTTTCTCTTCCACTATCGTATGAGAATTTTGTTCAATCATTTATTGTAGGAAGAGAAAAGATAACCCTAGATAAAGTTCGCACGAGTCTGCACATGTGTGAGCTTCGACGCATTTTTTTGAAATCTAAACAGGGGAAACACGTTGTGGTGTTCACCCCAGAATTAAATTACTTTATTAAAAGCCAATTACAAAAGATGACACTGCAAAAGCCACGACTCCACTAAGACCCTGGAATGAGTACCAACATTCTCCCTATAAAACCTTTGCCCAGAGAAAAGAAAAGCATTCCTGGCCAGCCATATAGCCCAGATAACCGATCAAAATTCTCCTCGGACGTTGCCTGTTCGCCACCAAGGAGTCACAAAAAGAGCCCAAGCTCCTCGTACAAACCCAGTCCACTCTTTCCCGGTGACTTCTCGTCTCATCCTTTCTCACTTATCCCCTTCACATCCTTTCATTTGGTGTGCAGTCCGGCCACTGGCATCTCATCTCTCTCACACCTTTCTACAATCGTCTACCCTTCATCTATCTGCAATTTTCCTGATAAGATATCACCTCCATCCCCGAATATATAGTCCTATTCCTTCTTTTCCCGAACCTTGCCTACCTCCTTTTTTCTCCCCGGTAATAGCGCTTGACGAGTCGCGATATATAAAGATGCTTACTATCTGCTTAGTTTAATATAATAGCCCCCTGTGGCTACACCTAGCCTGTTCACCCGGGATGGGACCTGGAATGCGCCTATTCCCTGCCTTCCAACTACGTAGATCATTCTCATCCCAGATAGGCGTCGAGCTCTGACACTAAAAAAAGATGCTCCACCGACTCAACTCCAGTCCCGCAAAGAAGGCATCTATCGGAGATCGTCCCAAGGAGTCTAACACAACGGTCTCGCGCCATCAATCTCTTTCTCCTAAAAAGCCATAGGAAAAAACCGATCCTCTCTGGAAGGCCAAGCCCCCAGAAGAAGCTGCAATCTCTAATCAATTCCTTCGACTGTGAGGGAGGCGGCCTGCAAATTGCCCCATAGGCCTTCTTAACTGAGAAAGAGCTCTCTCTCCACACCCAATGGTCTCGGTCCCCTCCGGGACCTCCGAGCACACTCAGGGAGTCCAACAAATGGAGAAGCTCCTTCAGCCGTTGGTCCAAAAAGTTTGCGGTAAACATCGGCATCCAGTTACCATCACTCTAGCAGTGAGCAACTCTCGCCTCACAGCCGGCCGCGAGGGCAAAGAGGCGAGGAAGACGGCTGCAAAGCGACCTACTGTCCATCCAGTCATCCGTCCAGAAAGCGAAGGATTCACCATTACCCAACACCGGCCTAAACAAACTATGGAAGCGAGGGAGAGTCATCAGAATCCCCTTCCAGAAAGGCGAAGGCATTAACCCACGGCTGCAGCTTAATGGCGATGCACGATTAATTGCATAAACCCGGCAAACCAGGGTAGTACAAAGATCCTCACTGCTCCCCCATAGCCTGCTCACCTACTTCAGCAACAGAGCTTCATTCATCGCGTCAAGTCGCCTGACCCCTAGACCGCCCGCGGCTTGAGTGATAGTTTCCCGATCCACGAGATGTAAGCCACCCGCCTCCTGGTCGCTTTTGCCCCACAAGAATCTCCGCATCAATCTCTCCAATTGCCTTCGGATTCCCGATGGCATAAGGTGTGTAGATATGAAGAAAATCAGAATCGGCGAGAGCACAACCTTCATCAACACGAGACAGTCCCCCTTAGAAAGGATTGAAGATTTTCATCCCACGAGCCTTCTCTCTAACTTCTCAACTACCGGCGACTAATCCGCCAGCTTGGTCCTGTCTGAGGTCAACGGTACTCCCAAGTATCAGATCAAGAGCGCACCACAATCTGTACCCAACTCATGACTACACATCCGTGCCTCCTCCTCAGATTGAGCGAAAGGAATAACCGTGGATTTGTTAAGGTTCTGCGCCAAACCTGACATCTCACCAAAAAGTTCAAGAGTGATCGCCATGCCACTGGCCTCCTCTTTGCCTACCTCAATGAAAAAAATGGTATCATCGGCGTATTGAAGAAGAGGGACAACCAAACCATCCCTCGAATATCCGTTCGTGAATCCACGGTTCTGCACCCGATTAACCAAGCAGGCCAAAACATCAGAGGCGATGACAAAGAGAAAAGGAGCCAGGGGGCAGCCCTGCCTAACACCCTTCGCGGCTGAAAGAACCCGCCCTCCGAACGGCCATTCACGATAACAGCCATAGATGCGGTCATGACACAGCGCTTTATCCAGGAAATCCATATCTCCGGAAACCCCTTCCTATGCAGAGCTGCCTAGAGAAACCTCCAATCCAACGTGGCATAAGCCTTTGCAAAATCAACCTTCCAAAGCAACGCCTTCTCCTTCCGCCTCTTCCAAGCTGTAATAATCCCCGATGCCAACACCAAGCAATCCACAATCTGTCTCTCGGAAACAAAGGCCGACTGCATCGGGGAAATAATGTGTTCGAGTACCCTGCTTAATCTGAGAGCAAACACCTTTGCCACAATCAAATATAAGGCATTGGACGGCGCGATCGGCGTGAAGTCTTCTATTCTTTTACTCACGTTAACCTTAGGAAGGAGAAAGATCATAGCCTTATTTATCTTGTCAAATCCTGCATTGCATCGACACACTTCCACTATGACCTACAGTACCTCGGCACCCACCAGGTCCCAGAAATCCCTATGAAGGGAAATAGGGAAGCCAGCTGGGCCAGGTGCCCCATCTGCGTTCAGGCTCCACATCGTTGCCTTTAACTCCTCCATAGTAACCGTCTAAATCAAGCTGGAGGCGTAAGTGGTCGATAACTGTGATGCTCCCAGCCCAGTCCATCTCTAACGTCTTTCGAACTCCCTCGATGAGAACTCGTGAAAGTGGTCTGCTATCGCCCTTCCCATCTCTCTGTTGCCCTCTACTCTGATACCATCCACGATCACCGACCGAATAGTGTTACCCCGATGCCTTCCGCTGTCCATTCTGTGAAAGAAAACTGTGTTTGCACCACCTTCCTTGATCCAGCTATGTCTTGATCTTTGTTTCCATTCGATGGCACGTTTCTTATCCTCGTCGACAATTATCTTTTGTGCCTCCGCTCTCTGAACCAGCTCGACAACATCCAGATCCCTGTTATCCTCCAGGCCGTCGAGCCTAGCCACCTCCTCCGCTGCCACCCTAACCGCTCGCCTAGCCTCTCTAGAATCCTTCTTGAAGGAGCACAGACGGACCTTCAACGAGGTTAACATCAGCACGAACCTCGCTATTGCAAACCTAGAGACCACCAAAGAGGATCAATGGGACGAGACCATGTCCCTGAAGGAGTTTTCCAGAAGCTAGGCCTTCTCGTATCTAATGAAACCCCTCTGGGGCGAGGCTTCTCCAGAGTCCCAAATAATCGGTGTGTGATCCGAGCGCATTCTCGTTCTACCAGTAGCAAACGACAAGGGAAAAAGCTCCAACAACTCTGCAGATGCCAGAAAACGATCTAGTCGGGACCGCGAACCAGAATTCCTCCAGGTGTACTTCAACACAGCGGCATCTAAAACCTCCAACTCCAGGAAGTCAATAGTCTCTGAAAAATCATCAGATCACGAATCCTGACCCCACGCAACATTGGCATGTCCGAGGATAGCAACGTAACATTGAAGTCTCCGCCAATCAGCCAAGGAGTTCCCGGGAAAGTGCTTCTTGAAGCCCTCAAATCCAACCATAACTGATGGCGCGAAGCGTGTTGACAGGGTCCATACACGCAGGAAAGGGCGATGACGGTGCTCAAACGAAGACACTCTAGAAGCACTGTGAGGACATGAGCACCTCGCAGCTCTGCACGGAAGACAAAAACCGAATCATTTCCACGCCACAAGTAAGCCACCCGCCGAGCCCGATGCTTCAATTGTCCGAAACTTACTGAGCGAACCTGCAGCGAAGGATCACCACACCACATTAGAGATGGAGTCCAACTTCGTTTCTTGAAGAAAAACAATATCATACCCCCTCTCTAATAATCTCGTCCCCAACGTCCTCTTTTCCGGGTCACCCAACCCTCTTACATTCCAAGAGAGGACATTCATTTAGTAACCACAGTTGGGCCCCGAATATTCGGTACTCCCGCCAAATTCGCTATCTTTGTTTTCTGCTCTGAGATGGTAGCATATTCACCCTGTTGTACCCTAGCCCTATGCCTTCTTTTGTAACGTTTCCCAGATTTTTTCTCTACAGCAGAAAGATTTCCCTCATCTGCAACTTCTTCGCAGGCCACCAAGGTACGATTCAGAACATCCTCAGGGGTTGTTGCTGTCTCCTGCTGAACAATCACAAAAGGCTCCCCAACCGGGCTCGCAGGCATTGATCCGAGGCTTTTAGCAAGTCCTGAGGAATCGGACCGATCCCATAAAGACGCAAAATGAACGGGCCCATATTCCCCCCAAAGCAGCCAATCCTGATCAAGAGCCGGAGATGGAACTACCCGATCCCCCCCCATGAACGGATCCACTACCGCCAACTGACTGAGAACCGGACTTGGACCCATACTCCGGTACCCTGTTGAAAGAAGCGACTCCGCCTTCACGAACCAGATCAGAGACCCTGAGTTTATCGCCCGCGTTACCTGGATTCGAGATTTCAACTCCAATGCCCGCACAGAAGACGAGGAGTACCGCATCCCTTCCGCTCCAAAGTAAGGGAGCCCAACCGATGTAGGAGGCGCAGAGCCCATTCGAAACGGCGCCTCCCATGTTTCACGATTCACCGCTTTGGAAAACGCGCTGAATGCACCCGACGGGGACTGAAGCAACCCCATGCCGGAATAGGGGATGCCATCTCCAATCACCGGCCCTGCAGGCGGTGGCGGAGGAGGCAAAAACTGAACTTGCAATTGAAACGAGAACCGCCCGACTTCCAGAATCGCTGTATAGACCAAATTTTCTGAATTCACGCCGCTACTAGAGTTATACTCCATCACCAGCAAAGTTATCTCCGAGTCAAAACCCGAACGCGTGCCATCGTCCAATATCTTTACCACCAAACCCAAGTACTTTAGCAACGTTCCCAAGCACGAAACATTGCGAGAGAGAGAGAGAGAGAAAGGGCACTCCCCACACCCTTGCCACTTGCCTGGGTGTGCAGTCATTAACCCCATCAGCAAATCGTGGCTTTCTCGAAGTAACCTCACCGCCGCCGCCTGGCGCCAATAGGTGCTCCATCTGATGCTTCGACAGCCCTCTCGCACAGCACCTCTGGGCGCCTAGCATCGTGACATTTCTTATGAACTCATTGCCAAACAAAGATGAAAGTCTCGCTCTGATCGACGACGTTGAAGACGGATCCTTTAACCAAACACCCACCAGTAGGCCGGTCTTGTCTTCCTCCTTAGGAACACCCACCACCGATGCAAATGATCTACCCTCCCAAACTATGCTATCCTGATAACGACACGGCACCGGTCCATTCTCTCGCTTCAGAATCCAGAACAGGACGAACAAGCAACCTCGAACAAGACTCCCTACGATGTCCCACCTTCCCGCATGAGAAGCAACGGGGCAGGCCGACGCCAAATGGCCTCCTCCTCTGCACCTAAAGCACCGTCGCCTCGGTTTTTCGTGAGAGACGACCGTCTATCCCCCCCTATCAGCCTCCCCTTCTTGTGCGTGCTCCCGAACTTCACCCTGTCGCCTCCATTCTCCCTTACACTCTCGATGTCTGTAGCGCTCAATCAACTAATCTCGACGTCTGTTGAGCTTTGACACATGGTTGCAGGGAAGCAAAACTCTCACATTGCAAATTTGGTTATGACTCGTGAAAAGAGTCATGTTGGTTCTGGCTACGCAAAGCAGATGTTCAAGTCAATGAATCACAATTCTACGACATATGGAACTAATGCAAGGAATATGGACATTTGAAGAAAGACTTCTCGAAGAAGGATACGCTTGTTGCAGTGGCTCGAGGAGAAGATTTTAAAGATGATTTGATCCTCATAGTCACAGATCAAAAGGTGATTGACGACACACATTTGATCCTCATCGTCACAGATCAAAAGGTGATCGACAACACAAGGATTCTTGATTCAAGTTGTTCTTAGTATATGACTCCCAATGAAGATTTATTCTGTATGTACCTATGAGAAGATAGATGGCGGAAACGTCGTCATGGGAAATGATGCAGCGTGCAAGATTGTAGGAATCGGATGGAGTCATGAAGACAGTGATAGAAGTTAGCTATGTTCCTGATCTAAGAAAGAACATGATATCCTTTAGAGTCTTGGACTCTAAACAGTATATGTAAAGCGCTGACGGTGGAGTTATGCATGCTTTCAAAGTTGGAATGGTTGTCATCAAGGACAACAAGCAGAAGATCATGTATGCCATGCAAGGGTTTATAGTTCTTAAGAGTATGTTCAAACATTGTTTAGACTTGCTTAATGTCGACAGTTGGCAGTAGCCCTAACGAAAGGCTATCGGCAGTACGACGAAACTTGGCAAAGCTTCTCAAATGATTCAATTCAAGGTGATCATTGTTGGTATGCCTTGAATATTATTTAAGCATGCAGACAAAGTCCTATTTGATTTGGAATTCGAAGTCTTGTTTGGTTTAGGATTTGAAGTCCTGTTTGTTTTAGGATTTATTTGTGTGGAAGGAGGTACTATATAAACCTCTGTAAGGTTAGTATTTTGAATCATCATTTGTACTTTCTTCTTTCTCCACATAGTGAAAATAGAATGCCATCGCCCAAGGACGTAGCCCAATTACGGGTGAACATTTTAAATCGGTGCATCTTTGTGCTTGCTTGATTGATCGTTTGTACGTGTTTTGCTTTTGTGATTCGCAACATTGGATGTGATTGAACAAGATATATCAGTGACAGTGGAAAATGATATCTTAATTGGAGGTACATCATGGATAGCCACGTTAAGGCTTTGAATAGCCAATCATGTTCAAAGCCAAACATGCGAACCCTAAAAACTAACCTTCCCGCTATTCGAAAAGACATTGTGAATCTGAAACAACCGAGAAATCACCAGGCTTCTTTCAAATGTGAAGCAGAAATATCTTTAGGCATGCAGAACCCTGCAGGCACTCCATTGGAGATTTTGGTAACATCGCGACACATGTACCACTTGTTGACAAAGAAGCAAATTCTGACTTCAAAAAACAATCAGAAAAGCATTCGAAAATCTATGAGATGTCCTGATCAATGCACTTGTCCTCAGATCACCCAACTAAAGGCTGCCCTTCAATCAAGCAATGTGTAATGCCTTCTAGAATCTAATTTGCCATCGTAAATGTGCTAAAACAACATGAAGATGAGAAAACTTGTGTATTATGAACAATGTTCAAATAAAACACTGCAACTTAAGTGCCACAAGAAATTACCGTCACTTAAAGAAATTTTGATCTTATCTGCTTAATCGAAATAGTGTTTGCCACTCAGTCTATGGTAACAAACACGTTGTCAAGAAAACCACTATAACATGTTTAGTTCGATAGATTTTGCTCCTACAAAATCCGATACTGAATACATGATAAGAAAGGAATAGAGAATGTCTTTCAAATAATCTGACTAGAATTTCGTATCAAACTGCTGGTTAAAAACTCAAGGATGATTTTTCGATTGAAAATCACTTGTGCGTTTCTTATTCAGATCAGGGTCCTCTAAGTGAAATTTGGACCTCAATGGGTTGAAATCAAGGTAATGCACTCCCGATTCCATAGATCTAAGAATGATATTAGATCTGGGCTCTATTGTATAGATCTATCAGGGGATGGCCCAACACCATGGCCATCGCCCAACTCGAAGACTGCCTTCTGAGATTCCGAACGATCCATCAGGATCGGGTTGTCAAGGGGATCTGACCCCGAAGAAAGAAGGCACACACCCAATACCGAACCATTGGGTCCGAAAGGCCTGCCTTAAATACTTCAAAAGAGACCGCATATGCCCATAATCGATTGGATATTGATACACGGATCTGCATCAGGCATCGGATCCAAGTAACTTAGTGGAGCCCTCGCGCCCACCTTAGGAGCACTCAAATTTGGAAATGGGTAGAAAACTAAACCCAACCCTGATGCCAGATTTGAAGAATACCATCGCATCAAGGAAGCTTCTTGCGGCATTAGGGTTTCCATCGTGAGGAGCGCCCCCTCCCCCCTGTAATGTCGTGTTCGACGCCTCCCCTGCAATTTCCGCATTCAATTCCGCCAAATCTGTCTCTCGAAAAACTCTGTCGGCGTCCCATGCCCCCTGCCACCATGCCGTCGATCTCGTCGACCCCTCCGACGCTCGAAGTTTCCTCCACGCTTGATATCAATATTGATTTGAAACAAGGATCAGCATTTTACCTTTCTTATGAACGACTTAACAAAACACAAATAAGTACAAGTGTCTTGATGCATGTTGTTGCAAATGGTTATTTTATTTGACGATGACACCATCTTTTGTATTGAAGGATGGTGAGAGGAGGCAAGGAGAATGATTATGACTTGAGATTATTGTTAGAAATTCGGAAGCGGAAACGGAAACGATAAACAGAGCATAAATCAAGAAAGATAAACATGGGAACACCATGATTTTACGTGGAACCCTACTCCGTGAGGAGCGGGATGAAACCACGGGAGAAGCCCTCGACGGGGTGTGTTTGTCTATTGACTTTCTCAATGAGTACAGGAGGTCTGGGGCTCCTTATATAGCCTTTCCAGAGCCTCCAAGTCCCACCACTGGACGATGTGGGACTAAACAACTGGATGGGGTAAATGGATCTCCTCCAGGATCCATTTACCCTGCTACAACACAATAGGCGCATACAACTTATACTCCAACACTCCCCCTCAAGCTGGAGCATGCAATGCTCAGCTTGGACAAACATAAAGAGACTCAACTCAACGCTACAGGACACTACGGACATTATCAACCCAACGCACACATTGCTGCAGTCGAGGACGTTGCTTCTCATGCCGTGCAGGTGAGGAGGACGAACGGGCTGAAGTGTGAGTCACCTGAAGACTCGGAATCTAACCATCGATCCTGAAACTGCGACTGAAGTCTCCTAATCGGAGAACTGGGTCTCTCCCATCTTGCTCAGAGAATGGTGCACTGCTCTGGTGTACCTATAATACCACATGAAAACCCTTGCCCTCAAGGGAATGGTCCTCTGCTCTGGACTCCATATGGTTCACATGAAAACTCTGGCCGAACAACAACAAGAATGATGGGGACCTCGAACTGATGATGGCAACATATGCTCATCTGACAATGACCGCATACTTGTGTGTGTCTAAAACTGGACGGAAGACAATCGTCGAGTCTGAAACCGAACTGTAGAGTCTGATCAACTGGCTGGTCTGGAGACTGGCATCTGAATTTGGATTCTGGAACAATGTAACAGACCTGTGACTCTACATATACTCCCCCTTTCTCCCATACTTGTCGGAAAATGAACATCGACAAAGTTGGGAGAAGACAAGATAGAAGGGGAAAACAAAACATACTTGCGGCTTTTCATATTTTTTTTGTAAGCCTTCATTTTTTTTGCAAATTTTTTTTAAAGCCGTTCAAACTTTTTTTTCGGCTTTGCCAATCTTTTTTATATATAATTTGCGTACGGCTTTTGTGGTGCCTTTTCTCCCCCCTTTTTTTTAATTTCGCACGACTTTTCTTTGTACGCGACTTTTCTTTCCATTTTCTTTTTCTTTTTTTTAATCAAAAAACATGGCCCATTTGGGTCTACAATCCTCATTCTCTTTTTTTTCTGCAGTTCCCTCACTTCATTTTTTTAAACTCTATTTGGAGCACCGCCTAGGCGCTGCTGGAGGCGCGCGCCGCCATGGAGTAGGTTTCCGCCTAGGGTTGAGAGCGCCGCCAGGTCTTCATCGCTTGGAGGTGTGCCGCGCGCCTGTAGGGTTGCGCCGATCTGGGCTGCTAGATACGCGTGGAAGTGCGCAATCGATGGGGCTCCGCCTTTGCGTCGCTAGGGGATTTCTTCACCAAGGGAGATGACGCATGAAGGGAAGTAAGGGCTGCGATGAGGGCATCTTCTGTTTCCGCCTTGCACGATGAGCGTCGCCTGGGCCCGCGCGAGTTGCTGAGGAGGCGCAGGGGCCGCGTGGAGCATGGAGCGGCATGGGATGCCGCTGTGCGTGGAGGAGGGTTGCGATCTAGAGGCGATCAATCTCGAGGGTTGCCTGCTCGAGATGAGTTGGAGGACAAATCCTCCGCCGATCTGGCAAGGGCGCATGATCTTCACAAAATCTCCAGAATAACAACTCAACTTGCAATATTAGGGTTTCAACAAAACCCTAGAACATGATCAAATCCGAACACAATAATCTTCAAGAGTGAACAATCGAATCTCGGAAACAAAGAACATAAAAAATAATCCGCAAGAATCGAACCCGCTTTGATACCATGTTAGAAATTCGGAAGCGGAAACGGAAACGATAAACAGAGCATAAATCAAGAAAGATAAACATGGGAACACCATGATTTTACGTGGAACCCTACTCCGTGAGGAGCGGGATGAAACCAAGGGAGAAGCCCTCAATGAGGCGTGTTTGTCTATTGACTTTCTCAATGAGTACAGGAGGTCTGGGGCTCCTTATATAGCCTCTCCAGAGCCTCCAAGTCTCACCACTGGACGATGTGGGACTAAACAACTGGATGGGGTAAATGGATCTCCTCCAGGATCCATTTACCATGCTACAACACAATAGGCGCATACAACTTATACTCCAACAATTATTAGTGAATTGCCAGTCTTAACATTAATCGAAATAGGTCAACTATAATCCCTTTGGTATGTCTGAAGCAGAGGCATTGGCCTATATGGAGGAATTAGGGACGGTACATTGACCTCTGCTAATCCACTACCTTGGGCTCCCTTCGATCTGTGGCAGACTTAGAAGCGTTGATTGGCTCCATATCATTGAGAAATTAGAGAGAAAAGCTATCCGGATGGAAGGCAGACATCCTCTCCAGGGGTGGTAGAATGGTGCTAGTAAAGATTGCCCTCACGGCATTCCTGTTTTCTGTCATCAGGCCTCCTTTTGAATGGTATCCGTCGTAGCCTAGAGAGGTGAGAAGAGAAGAAATTGAGGTAAGCAATAGGGAGGAGCACGTCAAGCCACATGGGAAGGGAGAAGATAAGAGAGGAGAACTGGATCGAAGGATTTGAGAGGAGAAAGAAATTCAAAGGGAAATGAGGATAACGCATTGGCTAGTCAAATTCAACTTCAGTTCGTGTTTCTATTACAAATGAGTAGGTTGCTTTATATAACCTTTCACCTAAAAAACACAACCAAATCCAAAAAGCACAGCCAAATGTTGTGACTTTTGGTTATTTTACAAAAATCAAACGCTATAATTAATCTGCAACAAAAATAAATGTTTTGGACGGCAATAGTCTCGTCCCCTCGGCTTTGAAAAACTCATCTCATGATAAGTTACTTGATCCTCGAGTCCAACATTGAACATCTGAAAACGTTGGACAATCTTCTGAATTTGAGCCATTTTTCTTAGAGTCAGCATTAATTGTTTTCCACTAGAGGGTGTGGCTGCAAATTTTCTTTCCCTTCACTTAAACAAACCATTCTCTGCCATTTTTCATCAAGTTAACCTTTTATATAAATAACTTTGGTGTGGGGGACTTCTTTGTTATTCTTCCGGGAGATATCTGTCTCCCCTTTCTTGAGGGATACGAAACCCATTTCAGAGATCCCTTTCTTTCTTAATGGGACCTTTGCTAGGATTCGCTCCCTCCTAATCCATAGACGACGGCGGAAGTTACAGTGGATCCCGTGCGAGCAACGCATCAAGCAACGATGGAGCTCGTGCTTGTGGATCCGCGCATGGTGGAGATCCCAATGGAGTCAGCGATGATGGTTGAAGTGAGGACGATATCGGATATTGTATTGACAATGTGGGGGTTGGGGTCAATAGAGACATTGGGACTTGTCTGGATGGTGATTCTGGTGGTGGTGGTGGTTTGAGAAAGGGTGACAGATGTGGGGAAGGTGGGAGGGGGGCATAGCACATCTGAAGCAAGGGGTGTCAGGGGCGTTTTGGTGGCAAAGGGGAGCTGTTACCAGGCTAGTGGCATTGACAGAGGGATTAAGGTGATATAGGGTGCTAGAGAAGGCTTCAAAAGTGGTGGATGTGGGTTTGAAATTACATGGACAACAGCCTAGAACATGGCCAGAGTATTGTTGTCGGTATCTTTTTTTATTTCTTTTTTTATCCTACAACTCAGCCATGGCTGGTCTCAAGCCCGGGTAAATTGAGGGTTGCGTGTTAGGTAGCCAACAGCCAGCACAGGAAAGATAAATTCCTAAATTGTGTTCTTTTAAGAACACTATTTGTGAATTTGTCTCGGAACCCTTCAGATAACTTCCTAAAAAGTGTTCTTTTAAGAACACTATTTAGGGATTTGTCTCGAAATCATTCAGATCTTTTAAACATGGATTTAAGCAAACATTTAGAAAACCAATTCGGAATCATGCCAGATCGCTCAACCATGGCCTCAAATTTCAGCGAAATTCGGTCGAATTTCTGTCGAATATCGATATCCAGTCGAAATCGAAATTCGACCGAAATGACCGAAATATGGAGGTGCTAGTACAAAAAATGACCGAAATGACCGAAATTTCGGTCGAAATTCCACCGAAATTCCATCGAAATTCTGTTTTGGTCGATACCGAAATGGTGACTGAAACCGACATTTAAGGCCTTGCGCTCAACTATTGAAGCCATTCACTTGCTAAGGAGAACGATGGAGAACTACAGAGCCAAAAGAAAGAACCTCCACATGATTTTTATTGATTTAGAGAAGGCTTATGATTCTGTCCCACGAGAGATATTGTGGAGAGTTTTAGAGAAGAGACAAGTATATATCCTATGCATTAACCTCATAAAAGATATGTATGATTGAGCTTTATCTTGTGTAAGGATACATTCTGGGAAGACTGACTATTTTGACATCAACATTGGTCTGCAACAAGGTTCAAGTTTGAGTCCATTCCTTTTTACTTTGATTATGGATGAGTTGACAAGTCACATTCAGGATGAGATACCTTGGTGTATGTTATTCGCGGATGATATTGTGTTGATTGATGAGACTAGAGATGGAGTAAATGAGAAGCTTGAGGCCTGGAGATATGCATTGGAGACTAAAGAATTTCGTATAAGTAGGACTAAAACTGAATATATGGAGTGCACTTTTGATGGAAGCAATGGTGAAGGAATTGAGGTTAAGATAGGTGATGATAACATTCAGAATAGAGATCCTTTAAATACTTGGGATCTATTTTGCAACATGCTGGGGAAATTCATTGAGATGTTATAAATAGAATAAATGCAGGTTGGCTAAAGTGGAGAGAAACATCTATTGTTCTTTGTGATAAGAAAATTCCTTTGAAAATCAAAGGAAAGTTTTACAAAGCAACTATGAGACATGTTATGCTCTATGGATCTGAATGTTGGTCTGTGAACCATAGACAAAGTGCAGAGAATGGCAGTAACAGAAATGAAAATGCTGAGGTGGATGTGTGGACACACGTAGAGATCGTATTCGGAATGATGCCATCAGAAGGAAAGTTGGTATAGCTCCAATTGAGGATAAGATACGAGAAAATCGCTTAAGGTTGTTTGGCCATTTGCAAAGGAGGTCAACTGATGCACCGATGAGGAGATGTGAGTTTTGGATTGTTGACCTGGCTAAAAGAGGATGAGGAAGGCCCAAGAAGTGTTGGAATAAGACTATACGAAGGGGTCTTAGTTTTTGGATCTAAGCCCGAGAATAATCCAAGATAGATATGAATGGAGGCGAAGAATCCATGCAGCCGACCCTACTTAATATGGGAAAAGGCTTTGTTGTTATTATTGTTCTTTGTATCCTACATAGAACAGATCTAGAACTGTATACTCTTCATTCATAGGACCTTCGTCGAAGAGTGGTCATGTTTCTTCCTTGTCTTCTTGCATAGGAATTGTAATGGAGAAATCATCTTGAATGTATATGGTTTCATCAAATCTATGTTGTATTGATGTTGTATTGTATGCATATTCATCATGATTGAGTACAATGTTCAGAAACGCGGCCCATGAAGCCACATATACGCATGTGGAGAGACAACCGCACCGCAGTATGCGGGTCTCACACACATGCGGGCCGCATAAACCGTATGTGGCTGAATATGTGATCCTATATGCGGTCTGATCTGCCAAGATCCGATTAAGGGCTCTTAACCTGACAAGCACCTATACTAAACCTTTCCCCTCTCGACAAGCACTTGTGCCACTGCATACCCGAACTGTTTGGGGCTAATGACGAGTATGTCCTTGTTTAAAAGTTGGAATCCAACCCCCATTCCCTTCCCAACAAGGGCATATTCGTCATGAACCCCAAAATTTCCATTTTCTAAATGATCTTGGGACCCGAATCGTTACAATTTAAAGATCAGGACCCATTCTGGGATCGTACCATAGATGGGGACCCAAATTGTAATTTACCCTATTATGTTAGGTGCAATTATCATCTTCCATTATATGTATATGATTAATCAAGAGATTTATTAACCTTAAGTTTTTGTACTTTCATACATCATTTTTCTCATTGATTATCGTGATCTTTTCTATTATTATTGCATGTTGTTATGATTTTATTAGCTTCTTTTATTGCATATGGTGACTAGCAGAGCAATATTTTTCCCCCAAAATGTTTATTTGATCTTAGGAATTTTTTAGGTCTCCTTCTTTTCATTTTCCATTTTTTTATTTGGAAAAATTGCATAATTTCCCATTAAGTTTTTTGTAATTACAAAAGTGCTCATGTGCACAGTTTGCATTGTCACTTTTATTTTCTGAAATTGCACGGATACCCCTATGTTCATGCATTAATTTGGACACCAATTTAGCATTATTTAGTTTAATGAAAAATGTTTTGTTGTAGAGCAATTAATTCTCTATCATCTAGATATTTATTTGGATTTTTGTGAGCTTTGGGTAATTAATTAAAATTGTTTGAGTGAAAATTTGCATATTTTACCCAATTTGTGGTCTTAAATTAATATTTGACTCACGGTTGCTCCAGAAATTCCTCAAAAATTAGAAATGGTGCCTTGAAATCAGCTTTAATTACTGTCCAAATTTCATTTAAACTGGAGTTGTCTTGTTTCTTAAATAAATTGTAGAGCGATTTTAGTAAATGATTTTTAATTAAATCCACACATTTTTTTACGAAATTCCAACTCTCTTGGATTGCATATATAAATACCATTTTGAGATAATTCGCTCTCTGGATAAATTGATAATGTGGATTTAATAGGAATTAAATACTTACAGTCACTCTGATTTCATTAAAAAAATCATAAAAAATTCATGTATTGTCTAAAAATTTGGAAAAAATACGGTAGCCTCATTTCATCATGTTTATGTTCCAGTAAATTTTTCATAACTTTTGCATTCTGTTTGTGTAAAATTGCGTGAAAACCCATAAATAGTGTGCCTTTTTCATTGTTCCATGTTAAACCAAAAATTCCAAAAAAAATGTGTTTCGCATTCATCACTGGATTAGATTTCTAGAAAAAAATATAAAATTTGTCTAAATCAGATTAATTTTACACTAAAATTAATTTGGCTAAGTTGTTTGATTTCTTATTAACTTAATTCAACCGCATAAAAAAATACAAAAAATTACCATTTGGAAACCTAGTCCTAATTGTTCTAATTTGACCCAAAGTTGTTCCTTTGCCTCTCTGTGTTCGACCCCGGACATGCCCGAGATATAAATTTAAGCCGGGTCCTCTTCACAGAGACATTTGATTCGGTTCTGATTAATTGGTTGAGTGTCGTGCTACAACGAGTACCTAATATAACCACTCCGGATGATTTGTCAGCACGTGACCCCTTACCTTTCCTCCTTTTCTATCACCAGCGCGTGTCACGCATGTGCCGCCTCCTCCCTCCGCCTGCACGTACGCGACACATGACCCCTACCCTTCATCTTTCTGCCTCCTGCAATGCATGTTGCCGCCTCCCCTCCGTGTAGCCACTGCCGCCTTCTCCAGTCGTTATGCCTCCGCCTCCTCCCTCTTCCTACCTAACAGCCACTGTCCTTGACTCCTCCTATAAAGCTCCACCGACACACTCCTCCCTCGCCATCCACCAATTTAAGGAAAAGCCTCCAGTTTCAACCACCTCCGGTGATAGTGAAGGGAGAGATTGACGGCAACGACGAGACGACGAGAGCCCATCTCTTCTATCGTGATCCAAGGTCTAATCTGGCCTTGTTGTTGAAGCTCCATCAGAGCTCGGTCGAGCCTCGCTATGCTTCGCCCACGACTGGAGGTGACAACCAAGGAGCAGCTTCGTGCTCATGACCTCTTCGGCGATCGAATCGACTCCACCCCAACTATTTTCTCTTGTTTTTCCTTCTTGTCCTCCCCTTGTTCTTCTTCTTCCTCGTCCTCTCATTTCTCCTCCTCCTTGCTTTCCTCCTCCACCTCACCGTTGGTCCCCTCCACTCATGCCCTAACACTGCCTCCAACCATCCACCTTCGCGATTCACCTTCCTTACCAACGTCGATCTCCCTCATCCTCTGCTACACTACACCAACCCCCCCCCCCCATTATCTTTCGATCCGCTACTACACGACGCCATCGACCTCCTCCAACTGGAGCTCTCACTTCGCCAGCAACACCGCACACCAATGACCGCCTCCGCAAACCATTGCAGCACCTCACCGCCCCACACCAGCGAGCCAACCGCTGCCTTTCACCTCGAAAGACGAGCCAACAGACCTCCCCGCCACGCGTGTGTCGCCCTCTTTACTCTGCCCGAGCTCATTCTCCTTCTGCTCGCCCTCGAAGTACGAGTCGCTCGCCTCCTCCACCCATCAGCATTTCGATCGTGTGTCAGCCGAGACTCGACCTAGCTTCGCACGACCTCCGCCATGTGTCGCTGCAGCGCTAGTGCCTCACCACCTCCTCGAAGTAAAACTGTCACTGGATCGGGGGCTCGTCCTTCATCCAACGGCCACGCCTTCGCCGCGTGGTTATCCAAACCTTGACCCATGCCTCGAGGTTCAGTTGAGCCAAGCCTCCAAAGCACGCCACGTAGAGGCTCTGCTCCGTACCTCAGCCTCCACTCCCGAGCCTCGAGATGCACGTGTGTGGTAGGTGACGTGTCCGATATTGCACTATTTAAAACATGCGTCGTTAAATTATCGTGCGCTTAAAATTATTGTGTCTTTTTGTTGTATGCAGTAATCGGAATCGGTCAAGAAAATAACCACAATTAATTAGTCAATTTTTAATTGCATGGTTTTATATTTATTTTACTTGGGTAAGTCCCAAGGTCGAACACAAGGAGACAAAGGAACAACCTAAAATTATGTCTATCAAAATTCGTGCACGGTTTTCGAAGTGGTCTTTTTTTGTAATTTTTAATGCAATAAAGGGCGCACAATGAAATTCCGGCCTTTTTTTAGGGACTAGAATGTAATTATCAATCAAACAATGTCCAAAAAATATGAAACTTGGCCAAAATGATAAGTATGATGAAATGAATGCACTGTAATTTTTTTGGAATTTTTGAATGCAAGATGAGTTCTTTATGAATTTTTAAATGCAAACAAAATGAATTTCAATATTTAATTATAATAAATATTAAATCTAATTATTTTTAAGGGATAAAATTATCTAAGATCTATCACTAGATGATTGATCTCAAAAAAATCCTAAACCTCGAAAATACAAGTTTCAATACCTATTAAAAATCAAACACTGAAATATGCAAAATGATTTTTATAAGGCAAACTATGCATGCAAATGCAATTCTTTTTGGGCACAATGTTAATCACGATTAATTGTATAATCACTGATTTTTCGGCAATTTTTAGAGCAACAGTTAATCAATTATGAAAATTAAAGCACAAACTGGACAAAGTACGCAATTTTCCATAAAATAATTAATTCTTAATTAACCACAAGTCACAAAAATGTCTACAATATGCCACGATGTAGAGAATTAAATGGGAACAAAATGCTATTTTTGGATGAACAAGATAGTGTAATGTAGCTATCCAAAATAAAGGGGAAAGATAGGGGTATAACTGCAATCACAATAAATAAAATAAATATAAAAATGCAGTAGGGGGACCAAGGTGCAATTACCGGGAGCTTTGGGGGGTAAAAGTGCAAAATCTCCAAGGTTGCACGTGAGGCGCACGTGCTCTTTGGGGCTGGACTAATCTGGAATTCATAGGAGAACCGGGGGGCTTATGCAAATTGCCCAGCGGGGCACGTGCCTGGAGGCTGACGTCGTCCCCGCCGGGCGCACGTGCCTCGCACATGCACGGGGGGTCTCTGGATGCCCGCTCGGTCGGCGAGGAGCAGCGGAGGGTGGTCGATTCTTTGCTGGTGGCAGAGGTTCGTTGGACGGCCGACTGTCGCTGGCGGAGTAAGGACGAGCTTATGCGAGTGCAGCAGGGTTGGCGGAGCAGCAGAGGATCGGTGAGACTCGACGAAGCACATGGGAGCTTTGGCAACGGAGGAGTCACAGCTTGCTGGAGGTTAATCGGCTGTCGAAGACGAAGGTGGGTGTTGGCTCAACGGCGCGGAAGACCGAAGCAGAGCAGGTCGAGGAGGAGAAGTCGTGTCGCGCTGCAGCAAGGTCTCGAGACCTTGGATCTCGCCGTCAATGGCGACTTCGCCGGGCTGTCACCACCGGCTCGGTCGTGAAGAAGATGAATATCGGCGGATGAAGGCGAGTGGAGGTGGCGGTGCTCGTTAAATAGGAGAGAGGTGCTTGGCCGAAGAAGGAAAGGTGGGTTGACGAGGTTGGGGGCGTGAGATTGATTTGAGATGGATTTGCAGCGTCAGCGAAATCGCAGGAGATGAGATTCGATCAGAGAGATGAGGCGAGATACGCGGCATTTTTTTGGAAGGTTGGCGGCGAAAGATCGCGGCGGCGGCCGATTAGCGGGCGTGGTGATGCTAGATCGCGAGAAGGACGGAGGTCCAAAAGGGGAAAGGTGTGGGCGGAGACGATGGACGATGGTCGTCCGATCGGCCGAGATCGGACGGCCACGAAGGCGACATGTGGCAACTGGGGGATGAAGGCGCGGGGAACGTGCCACGCACGTGCGATGTTTTTTTTATAAAATATGAATAAATAAAATCCCCAAAAACGGCTGACACGTGGCGGCTTGAGGAGCTGCCACGTGTCAGCACCAAAAAATTCAGAAAATACATACTTTAAAAAATCCAAAATAAATAACAAACAGCCTCGGATCGAAAAAGTTTCTTCACGAAAATTGCTCGTCTTGATGAGATCTACAACTTTCATGAAGACATCAAAATCAAAAACGATCATTTGAACAAATTGATATTTTTGGGGTATCCCGTGTACATAGAATACCTATATTTTTGGGTTTTATATTTTTTATCATTTTTAAACCAGATAAAAAATCCGAAAAAATGTGATAAAATCAAAGATAAATATAGACATATTAATCTAATTTTTTTGAATTTTTATTAATTATGAAATAACATAAAACATGAAAAAGACCAATTTTGTACAAACAGTTAGTGAGGACTTGGATTCAATTTGTTTATTTGATTTCAAGCTTAGTTTGGATTTTGCATTTTAATAAAACTTTTATCAAAGACAACAAATAAAAAAGAAATAAACTAAAATAGGTTAATTATGTACATAAAAAATTAGGTCAAAATCAGCTAAATACAAAATGTACAAAAGAAGCCCAAAACCCAACTTTTACATATGAGCTCCGATTTACTTGAACTTGGTCTTGTTTTGAATCTAATTGAATATACATTAGTTCAAAAGTGAGTAGGATCTAAACGAACACTGGATGGGGAAGATATGAGGTTTTAGTCCGGAAATCCCGAAACTAGGGTTTGGGTTTTTGGTCTACTTATTTGGGTTAGTGATTTTTTGTATTTTTTAATCTTGTTAGTGATATGTACACAGTGGAGGTGGTTTTGGGTCATTCGGAGTTAGCATGAATTAGTTAAAAATCAGGGAAGTTGGACTATTTACAAGTCAATTTTGGCTGAGATTTTTGGCTTCTTATTGTATGCAAAAATGAGTGGCAAAATGCAATTCTTATTAAAACATGCATGAATGCTAATTATGCAGAATAAATGAAGAAATGCCAATGATTTTGAGGGATTTGAGCTTAATTAATGAGATTCAGAGTGATGAATCTGAGATTCATCATCCCCCTACACTTAAACCATGCTCGTCCCTGAGTATAAAAAGAAATGCCATGAGGTGAAATGAGATTGGGTTCCATACCAAGACCATGAGCTGAAGGTGAAAATGAAACTAAACTCGACCTTTGGCTTATTAGTTTGGCGGAACTTTCGTGAGACTTAAAATTTTAAAATCAACAGCCTTCAAGTTCTACAGATCATTGTCACAGTTTCGACTCAGAAGTCATCTTAGATCAATCCTCTTCCCAAAGCATACCCTATGAACATTGAACAATCGACTCATGTGTGTGAAAGGTTTTAGCTCTTCCCATCCAGAATGTCGTACTACCATGCAAATCTCCTCTCAAGTAAATCGTCCTCAGGGAGTCAGGTATTTCCTTCTAAGGTCTGTCGCGATGTGTTCACAATCGAATTGGAGGAGAAGTTAGAAGGAGAAAAGAATTGGAGGGTGGCCAGTGTAGTCACCTCTCCTTGTGAAGCTGGCCAGTGTAGCCGAGTCTCCATAAAGATCTGCAGGTTTTCTTGAAGTTTGGACCTTTTTGGTCAGATATTTATTTGGTAGTGGCTTCTTTGTATTTGGAATTTTTAGTGGTTCTGCTTGGATCTTGTTGTGCCCCTACGGATAAAGAATCTTTTTATTTCCGTACATTTTCTGGGGTCTTAGAAAAAATTGTACCCAACCGTCCATCCCTTTTCCGAAGCTTTATTTCAACATGTACTCCGGTCTTTAGATTTCCACGCTACCAGAAAAGAAACTCACACAGTCTTCCAACATCTCGTCTGAGTTGAGCTAAGTGCATAGTACGAGAGTACAAATTAATTCCCTATTCCAGAGTTGTACCCAGAATGAAGAGACCAGGTTAGACACTAAGAGTCAAACGTTGTTCATTGTCATGTGGAACTTAAAGAATTAAGTCAACGACCTGAAGCTTCTAAAATCCCATTTCTCGGTGAAGTTCCTCTGAAAATTAGGTGGATTAAGGTCAAGTCCAGACCACTCTTGGTTTCTGCTCATAGCTCGGTTCAGAACGCAAAGACTTTTCACAGATGTAAATTGTGGAGAAAAGAAGAGAAGAATATTGTGTGTTTATTCTGTGAGGTCTAGGGGTCCTTATATAGGACCAAACCCTAGGGTGCTCAGAGGAGAACTTACATAAATACCCCTGTGGGGTTACATAGGGAAACAGTACATAAGGAAACAGTGATACATAAGGAAACAATGCATAAGGAAATAGAGACAAATAAAGAAACAACAATATACGGTAATCTCTAACATATACGGTAATCTCTAACACTCCCCCTCAAGTTGGAGCATATTCATCAATCATGCCCAACTTGGAAGTTATCCAGGAAAGTCGCTTCTTAGTCACTGTCTTGGTAAAAATATCAGCAAGTTGAAGATCTGTTGGAATGTGCGGCGTGGTTATCTTCCCTCCTCGTACAACATCTCTGATAAAGTGACAATCAATCTCAATATGTTTTGTTCTCTTATGGAACACAGGATTGGTAGCAATGTAGGTAGCTAATTTGTTGTCACAGTACAAGGGAATAGGAGTGGAGGTAGCAGCATTTAGTTCTTGTAGAAAAGTGAGCAACCACGTGATCTCACATATAGCCTGAGTCATTGCTCTATATTCAGCTTCAGCACTAGATCTTGAAACAACTGCTTGTTTCTTGCTCCTCCAACTAACCAGGTTTCCTCCTACCATCATGGCATATCCAGTTGTAGATCGACGGTCTTCAGGAGAGATTGCATAATCGGCGTCGGCATATGCAGTGAGATTTGTGCGACCATTTGCCCCATAGAAGATTCCTCGTCCTGGCGAGTCTTTTAGGTAGCGAAGGACTTGAAGAACATCTTGCCAATGGTTGTAGCATGGTTTCTCCATATATTGGCTGGCTCTGCTTAGAGCATAGGATATATCAGGTCTAGTAATTGTAAGATATAGAAGTTTGCCAACTAGGCTCCTATATCGTGTAGTGTCTTCAAAGAGAGGATCATTGGATGCAGAGTGTTTTCTAGGCTCTGCTGGAATTCCTGAGGGTTTGCACCCAAGTAGTCCTGCCTCAGTTAGTATATTAAGGCAGTATTTCCTCTGCGACATATGTAAGCCTTTCTTAGTACATAGAGCTTCTATGCCTAGAAAATAGCGAAGTTGTCCAAGATCCTTGGTGACGAATACTTTTTGCAAGAAAGCCTTGGTTTCTAGTATCCCTTGGTCATCATCTTCAGTAATAATCATATCATCTACATATACAGCAAGAATTACAGTACCAGTCTGCCGTCTCCTGACAAAAACCGAATAGTCAGATGTAGTCCTCTGGAAGCCCATGGTGCCAATTTCTGTACTCAGTCTATCAAACCAAGCTCTTGGACTTTGCTTTAGTCCGTAGATGGCTATGTGAAGTCGGCATACATACTCCCCCTAGACTTCGTAACCTGGGAGTTGTATCATGTAGACTTCTTCGTCAAGCTCTCCATATAGAAATGCATTCTTGACATCTAACTGAAACATAGGCCACCCTTTATTTACAACCACAGAGATGATAGTTCGTATGGATCCCATTCTAGCCACAGGGGAGAATGTTTCGAAGTAGTCTACCCAGTATGTTTGAGTAAAGCCTTTTGCTACAAGTCTTACCTTTAAACAATCAATAGAACCGTCAGGGGACTGCTTTGTAGTGAAAATCCAGCAACATGCAACTGATTTACATCCAGGAGGGCATTTGACAAGGTCCCATGTTTTTCTAGACTGTAATGCTTCCATTTCTTCATTCATTGCCATTCTCCATCCCTCATCTTGTAGTGCACTATGATGATCTTTGGGAACAGAAATAGCTATTATAGCATCTGCATATCTTTTGTCAGAGCAAGATAACCCATCAGTAGAGGTGAAATGAGATATTGGATGAAATGTACATTGCCCCTTTGTTCTGCGTAGAGTGATCGGAAGCTCCTGAGGACTATCCGAGGTAGTATTGGTGGGAGCACTCGAGGATGGCACAGTTTCCTACAACAATGGAATAGGTAAAGGAACATGAACAGGATTAGACACAGCTCTTCTTTTATATACAATTGGTGGAGGAGGAAACTGGAGAGGAATATCGGACATTGTCTGAGTAAAGAAGTTATTTTGTTCAAAGAAGGTGACATCAAGAGAAACGTAATAACGATGTCCTGTAGGATCATAACATATGTATCCTTTTTGAGTTTGAGAATACCCTAGAAAAATGCATTTGATAGCGCGAGCAGATAATTTGTCAGTGGTATGGAAACTATGGACAAAGGATGTGCATCCAAAAATTCGTAGGGACAGAGGGAAAGTTTCTCCTTGGGACATAGCAAGTTGAAAGGAGTGGAGCCATGTAGAGAAGCAGAGGGGACCCTCTTTATAAGATGAACAGCAGTAAGAATAGCAATGCCCCAATATATCTTGGGAACATTCATATGGGTGAGCAAGGATTGAGCAATATCAAGGTGTCTTAGTTTTCTTTCAGCGACCCCTTTTTTTTGGGATGTATAAGGGCAAGAAGTTTGATGTATGGTACCATGGGAGGAAAAAAAGATTGTCAAGTCATTCTGAGTAAATCCAGAGCATTATCAGAACGAAAGATTTTAATAGTAGTGGAGAAAAAAATTTTGACATAATGAAAGAAGTTCTTGACAACGATATTAACTTCTGAACGTTCTTTTAACAAGAAAACACAAGATAAGCGACTGTAGTCATCCACAAAAACAGCAAAGTACTTGTGACCACTAATAGTTCGGATCGGACAGGGTCCCCAAAAATCACAATGAATTAGGAAGAAAGGAGTAGTGCGACGAGGCTCAGTTCTGGCAGGAAAGGAAACTCTATGATGTTTTCCGAACTGACATGCTTCACACTCAAAGGGTTTTAGCATAGATAGTTCAGGGAACATCATAAAGAGTGCTTTGGCAGAAGGATGTCCCAGACGAAGATGCCATAGAATGGGATCTTGAGAGATGGAGGTAGTGCCAGCAAAGTTGGAAGTAGACGGGTTGTTGAGGTAATATAGGCCATTTCTCTCATGTCCCCCACCAAAAATCTGCCTCGTCCGGATGTCCTGAAAATAGCAGCAGAATTCATCAAAAATAACACGACAATGTAGCTCACGACATAGCTTCTGAACAGATAAAAGACTGAGTGGGAAAGCAGGAGCACAATGCACATCTGTCAGTCGAAGTTTGTTGGAGAAGTCAATAGTTCCAACAGTAGTGACGGGAGAATGATCCCCATTGGCAACACGAACCTCTTTACAGTGGTAGAGGGTTAAGATGAGGTGAGTAGACTTGCATCTCCCGTTAGATGAGTGGAAGCACCAGAATCAATAATCCAAGGATGTTTGGTAACAGAGACTGAGTTGGCTACTGTACCTGAGGACCTGAGGTAGTGGCAAGGCTAGCAGTAGCAGCAGATGCGGTCGTGTCTTTGGTTGAGGGAGCCGAATCATTGAGAAGTTGCCGCAGACGAGTATATTCAGAAGCAGTGAATGGAGTCTGTTGTCCATCTGTACTCTGAGTAGTTGTATCATTGTTCGTATCATGTGATTCGTCGTCATAAGTGTTATGAGCACTTGGTTGCTTGCCAAATGTTGCCCAGCACCGCTCAGAAGGATGATTCATGCGACCACAGTATACGCATGTAGGATAACGACCAGTAGAGGAATCACGACCACGACCTCGTCTAAGGTCACATCCACGACCTGAGTTGCGCCCGCGGCCACGACCTCGGCCTCCAGGATAAGGTTGTCGTCCTCTGTACCCAGATGAATAGTGGGTTGTTGTCTCTGTAGAAGAATGAACCAGAGAATTTTGAACTGGAGCCTCTAGTTCCTGTAGTTGACCGAATATGGTTTCGATCGTAGGCAATTTATCTGCCATAAGAAATTGATCTTTTGCAATTTTGTACTTCGGGTGAAGCCCTGAGAGGAACCTGTAGACCTGCCACTCAGCACGTTCGCCTATTTGTTTATCACAGCATGCAGGTTGAAAGATAAGAAGTTCTTCAGACAGGCTTGTAAGTGTCCGGTAGTATTCAGTTAGACTGGTCTCTTCTTGATTAGTAGGCCAGATTTTTGTGTATATATCAGAAAGACGAGACTTGGTTGTTTTCTGGGAATATGTGTGCTCAAGATTTTCCCACATGGCTTTTGCAGTATCTTTATATAAGAGATTTGCAGCAATATTTGGATCTACACTATTTGTCATCCAAGTAATTACCCGGCAATTGTCGACAAACCAGGCTTCATAATCTGCATCAGTGGTAGTAGGAGGAGTCTTCCTGAGGATGGAACTCTTTCGTTGGCCACCAATAAATATCTTGAAGGATCAAGACCATAGAACATAGTTTTCGGAGCCTTTCAATTTGATAGATGTGCCTTGTACCATCAAAGAAGAAGGAGGATACAAAGGCTTGGTCTCGGTGGACGTCATGATAGCATCTCTAGGTCAAGAAAAAGTGACCTAGATGAAGTTGTAGTTGATCCGTAGAACCGCCTTAGTTGCACATTTTAGGAGAGTTGTGGAGGCTCAACACTCTAAACCGAAGTCGAACAAGGGGCCTAGGGCGGCAACGGCAGAAGCCTAAGGCCACAGGAAGGTTACGGCAGATCGCAGGGGGGCGGAGGGACGCGAGGGGCGCGAGGAGCGCACAGGGGGCGCGAGGGGCACGAAGGAGCGCGGGGGGAGCGCAGGGGGCCAAGGGCGAGGGGCCCAGGACGCGGGGGTGCACGCCTAGCGCGGGGCTCCTGCTGGGCGTCGTGGAGGGGAGGGGAGGGAGGGAGAAGGGGCGGGCGGTAGCGGAAGAATATTAGATCAGAACATCGGTCTAGGACTGACGCTCTGATACCATGTGGAGAAAAGAAGAGAAGAATATTGTGTGTTTATTCTGTGAGGTCTAGGGGTCCTTATATAGGACTAAACCCTAGGGTGCTCAGAGGAGAACTTACATAAATACCCATGTGGGGTTACATAGGGAAACAGTACATAAGGAAACAGTGATACATAAGGAAACAATGCATAAGGAAACAGAGACAAATAAAGAAACAACAATATACGGTAATCTCTAACATATACGGTAATCTCTAACACAAATGAATGCGATGATGGATGAAGTGCAAGTGTGTGAAATGCAGACACAATTTTCTTTATGTAAGGGATTTTTGGGTTTTTTTTGATGCAAGTATGAATAAGAAGCCATTTTTTTCCAAAATTTTGGTTTGGACACAGTCAGTGTTAGTAGCAGAACTCTTTTTCTTTTTGTTTCTGTTTTTTGTTATTTTTTTCAAATTAATTACCCACAATGTAAATACATATAGACTTACGCGAAAGTACGAGATATGGATAAAATATATACAAAGTATATATACATATCTCCTTATACTTAGCGAGTGTTGTGTCCTCAGAGCACGAGAAGCGAAAAGAAGACATAGCTCAGGCTAACCGTAAGAGAGTGAAAAATAAAAAGATGGATCGGACCGCCCCCTATACTTAGGTTGTGAACAGTTAAGTATAGAAGAGCGAAAAAATGAGGTGGTCGGGATATGTGGATGAAGAGAGTGTATAAAATGGGCATCGGTTCCCCCTATACTTAGGCTCTGGTCAGCCTAAGTATAGAAGAAGGGTGGAAATGGAATGATTAGAAGATGAAAAGAATGGTATGTACAGATGGCATCGGTCCCCCCATATACTTAGGCCTTGGACTAAGTAGAGGAAGAATCTGTACAAGGAGACCGATGTGGTCGGAAGGGAGGGTGGGTAGCCGATGATTAAGGCGGTTTTCAGCCGATCTTTTTATGAGCCTGCGGTAGGAGATCGTAATGACGAGAAGGAGATGAAGCATATGATTCCCAACTATTATCAGTATTATCCTCAGAAAAATCATGATGAATAGTAGATGAAGCGTTTGAGTCAGATGAACAGTAACCATCATCGGAATTATCCTCAGAGGAATAGTATTTGAAAGTGGACAAACTCCATATATTCTTGTCTTTTTGTTTCTTCAGTTGTTTTCTCAGAATACGTTCCCTCTTGGGATCAAGCAGTCTGTCCTCGGATGAATACTCTGAAGCACCAGTCTCAGTTAGCTCATAAGAAATAATTCCAGTATATTTGAAGAGGGGATGAGCATCAGCTTTGGATGAATAATAGTGAGGAACGGGAGTTGTCCAACGGGAATTGAAGTTTGGATCCTTGTGAAGATATGGTTTTAGAGCTGCCGAGCAGACCTCACTCATGTAAATTACCTTTTCCGGACCTGATGAAGGATCATTAGTTGATTCCTCTTCCAGAAGGTCAAAGGTGACTTTCTTTTTTTTTGTTTCATGAAGGTATCGGTCCACTTGAGTTTCCAGATGAATAACCATTGGAATTATTCTTCTTCGTCGGTGTTCGGCCTACGTGTTTGTTCTTAGTCTTCTTAATGCTGGTGCACTCTTGATTTGGGAAGGTTTGGTCAAGGTATTCGGAATAGGTTGCCTATGGGTGCGACCATGCATATGTCTCAGGATCATATAAGAAATATTCTTCTATTTTGTGATCCGCAAGAATTGAAATACTGGGGAGAGTCTCTGCATGTTCGTTCTCAATTGATTTGATGTTGGAGCATTCCTGTGTCGAGTTGATGTGATCAAGGAAGTCAGAATAGGCTGACCCAGGGTGCGACCATGCATAAGTCTCCGAATCATATGATTCATATACTTGATTCTCCATGGTGAGCGCAGCTGGGAATGGAGCAGGGGGGAGATTCTCTAAACCAATAGTCTAATCAACAACCGCTATCTCAGGTGTAGCAATTGGGTATGGCTTTTCTACCGCTTTATGGTTACGGCTGTTGGGGATTTCGTGGTTTGCCTCAGAAAATCGTGGTTCCTCAAAGACTAGGTCAGATCGAAGTGCTTCCAATGCTGTAAAATTGATTTCGCGAGTCTCACACTCAATAATTGCCTTAGTCAATGCCAAGAATGGCTTTCCAAGAATAATTGGAGACTGGGTGAATTCTCCTTGATGCTCAATATCAATGATCGTGAAGTCTACTTTGAGCAAAGCACCTTAGAATGTCATGATGACAGAAATGGTTCCCCCCAGCCGCTTTATTAATCGGTCAGCTAATTGAACAATTTCTCGTATCTTCCTGATCGATCCAAGTTTGAGTTCGTGAAATACAAAGGTCAGGAGGATATTGATTGGTGAATCGTCATCAATTCGAGCATGAGTAAAAATTGTGTCTTTGATTCTACAATCAAATCTGGGCAACCGCTTCACTATTAGCTCTTGGTTTTTCTCCTCAACACAAGGAGGAGGCCATTGACAAGATATGTCTTTCAGTCTTTGTTCTTATCCTGCCCGATTTTTTCGTCATCAATTTGTCTATTACAAATTCTTTAAGGTACGTTTGGTTGTCGGGTTACCCGGAGTAAACTGGTGGGGGGTAACCTGTTTTGGTGTTTGGATAGGGGGTTTTGGGTTGAGAGGGTTTGTTGTGATGTGATTGTATTGAAGTTTGGAAAAGTGAGTAGTTATTGTGATGTGATTGTATTAAAGTTTGGAAAAGTGGGTAGAAGTTGAATAGTTTATAATTTTTAAATGATATAATTATATAATATATTATTTTCTAATGGAATAGATGAAAGAGAAATGATTTATTTAATGTATAAAAAAGAGAGGGAGATTGGACTCCACAAGTGAGAGAAAGGGTGGGTTTTGGAGGGTAAACACCCTCAAAGGAGGGTTAACCCATCAACCAAACATGGCCTTAAGGTCGGGGAAGTGTTTAATGGCATGTATAAAGGGAAGTTCAAATAATAATCTTTTTTCCAGTGCTTCCCATAAAGCATGATCCAAATTCTTCAAATCTTCTTCAGTCTCAATTTATGAATTTTTCTGGATTTTCGATTTTTTTAAGAATTTTTCAATATTTCAATTTTTTCGGTATTTTATGTTTGGTGTGATGATGTGGTGTCTTCCGTAGATGAGAAAGGACTTTGATGTTCCAAGAGACAGAGGCATAATCATTTCTAAGGGAGTAATAAGCAGAAGTGCCGCTGTCAGAATCGTCCCTAGGTTTCTGAATTTCCTCAAAATTGTCAACATGAGATCCAATCTTTTCCTCATTCATTTTCATATCCGAGCTCCCATAAAATAAACTGGGGCCAGTAAAATTTTTGAATTTTTCCTCCATTATACAAATTTCTTATTTATCCTCGAAATATCATCCTCGAAAATATGTTCATGATCAATCATGGGAGCAGTCGGTGTGTGTACATGTTTTTGAATTTTTGATCCGATCATTTTCTCTTCCATTTTCCTGTATAAGCTGGGAGGAGATTCTCTTTGATTATTCAATATATCGTTGTTATTTTCTAAAAATTTCTCCTCAAAATTATGGAAGGAGCCTGCTCAGTGTAAGGCATTTACGGGAATGTGTAGGTCCCATACTCAACATGTTGTGACTCAGGCAAGTAATGCTGATTTGAATAGAGACCATTTCCATTGTCATGATTGATTGTATCCTCAAATAATGGAGTTATACAGGGTGCATGTGTGTCGATATCACCCATTCGGTCCTCTGTATGTATAGGTTAATCAAATGAGTGGTATTCGGTTTGGTTAACAGGGATTTGATCGTTGCGGTCAATCCAACTCTGATGATCATTAAGTGTGGGCCTCTCTATAGGGTGGATTTGATTTCTCGGGCAGTCATGAGACTCAAAAGTAATTTGATCTTGAAATGGTTCATTCGTTTCAGTGAGAAACCGAGAATAAGACGGTTTAGTACATGATAGAAATTGATCATGTGTGGTTGAATGGTTCGAGTAAGAATTTAATGAGGGGGCCGAATTCATCCGCGGGTGAAAGTCTCCCGCAAATGTTGGAGGATTATTGAAAGAAGAGGGTCAGTCGATTTGGGCCAAACCGAGACAAATTCATTTTCATAATATAGATCCGATGGGTGCTCGGACCATTGTCCTGTGTTTGTCAAAGGAGGTTGATGATGATGAATCGTCATGGTTGATCTCGATGCGATTGCACGGGATGGTCAAAAGAAATTTTATCAAATGTGTAGCTTCTGATCTTCAAAATCGGTTTACGGACACTAATACAAACACAAATCAAACCCTGGGTTCACCAACTCACACAATGAAGCCGTAAGAGTTCGTCTATTATCTTTTCAATTTTAATTGGTGATAAGACAATCTTGAAAAGAATTTAGCGAGCTGTTAGGTGCCGGAAATTTTCCTAATGACTAGCCTGAATTCTTACGACTAGTTGCACCTATTTTCAGCCAGTATGGGAGTAAGTACGGACCGTATACGAGTTACCCGTTACTTGAGGACGGAGCCTTACGCAGTATCCTCTAAACCACCCACTCTGCTAAGGAAATCCAGACCGTTTACCGGCTACCCGTTAGATCCTCACTGAGAAGTAGCTAATCGTTTTTGGTAGAATCATTAGTCAATATGAAAATCCGAGTTTGGGCTCTAGCCTTCAGTGTCGTCTCTCGCTCACTCAGAAAAAATAAAAGAATCGAAGGTCGGGGTTGCTTTCCCGCAAAAATTTTTGATTTTATGGGTTATTAAGAGTCGGATATAATTAGCAGTCCCAATTTTAATTAGGCGATTACTGAAGAATTAAGTGAGCACAAATAAACGTCTACCGTCCAGTCCCAATTTCCTTTAAAATTATGTGATAAAACAAAAGGGAGAAGTTTGGAAAAAGCCGATGTATGCAAAAAACTATGATGTATGCTCAATTAGAAGACTTACAGTGAATCCTCGCAATCTCCATGTGGGATGCAATACAGAATTGAAAAATTATTCTAAATGAATGCAAGCCGATTAAAAACTGTACCTAGTAGAAAGTTCTATTAGCATGGAAGAATTGAGTTGAATTTGGTTAAATTGAACGATATAATGTGCGTCTCAATTAAAGTGAAGTGTGGCCTTAGGTCCTACGAGCACAATCAAAAATATTTAAATGCTTTAAAAAAGCCGTAAGTTTAGGTTTATCCTAAACGCCACTCAAGTCGGGCCTCACCCTCACCTGAGAGTGAAACAGGTCACGACATACCACATAAAAAAGTTCAAGGTCTTTTTACACACGTGAGAGTCCAAACGGACACCGCTATAAATGAGCAATTAATTACAGAAATTAAAAATTTGCAGAAATTAAAATCCTACACTCTACGCTCTCTCACAACTCGACCCGATCTTAAATTAATTGCGGCTTTTCGGAAGTCGATGAAGATGCGTCGGTTTCCAAAAAAACGCTCCACGTATGCCGGGTACTACTAAAAAATAAATCAAAAATAAAATAAGAAAAATAAATGCTGAAAATAAAATAAATGCAGGAAAAAAATGGAATTTACAATGAAAAAATCGGGGGTCAGACTACCGAATGCAGAAAACCGAACAAAAAATTTTGAGACAGAAAACTAAGCTATTTGCCTCCCCGGCAACGACGCCATCTGACGAGGCTGGGATTGCACTATGTAAAATGTCGTGTCGTGGATTGGGCATTTGTTAAAATAAATGTGTTGTTTCGTTGTAGGCGGTAATCAGAATCGGTTAAGAAAATAACCACAAATATTTAGTCAATTTTTAATCACGTGGTTTTATGTTTATTTACTTGGACAAGTCCCAAAGTCGAACATAAGGAGGCAAAGGAACAAGCTAAAATTTTATCTATCAAAGTTCATGCGTGGTTTTCGAGGCGGTCTTTTTTTAATGGAAATAAGGATGCAAAATGCAAGTTTGGCCTATTTTATGGACTAAAATGTAAATGTCGAACAAACGATGTCCGAAAAATACTAAACTTGGCCAAGATGATAATTATGATGAAATGAATGCACTGTAATATTTTTAGATTTTTTGGATGCAAAATGATTTTTTATGAATTTTTAAATGCAAACAAAGTGATCTTCAATATTTAATAATAATAATAAATATTAAATCTAATTATTTTCAAGGGATAAAATTATCTAAGATCTATCACTAGGTGATTGATCTCAGAAAAATCCTAAACCTCGAAAATGCGAGATTTAATACCTATTAAAAATCAAATATTATGCAAACTGATTTTTACAAGGGAAAGTATGCATGCAAATGCAATTCTTCTTGGGCACAATGTTAATCACAATAAATTCTACAATCCGTGATTTTTCAGCAATTTTTAGAGTAACGGTTAATTAATTATAAAAATCAGAGCACAAAATAAACAAAGTTCGCAATATTCCACAAAACAATTAATTATTAATTAACCAATGATCACAAAAATGTCCACAATATGTCAAGATGTAGAGAATTAAGTGAGAAACAAAATGTTATTCTTGAATAATAAAATAGTGCACTGTAGATGTTCAAAACGATGGATGAAACACAGGGGTATATTTGCAATGTTTAAATAATTATAAATAAAACAAAATGCAAAGGAGGACTAGAATGTAATTACCAATAAGGACGGGGGGTCCTCTGCAAAAGTTCCTAGGGGTCACGTGCTGGCACGTGACCCTTGGTTGGCTGGGCTGACACGCAAATAAGGGAATCTCCAGGAGCGCTTCTGCAATTTTCTGCGGCTCACGTGCAGATCACGTGCGGTGGCAGGCTCGGGTAGGAGGTTCGACGTGGGCCTACATGTGGTGTGTTCGCTTGCCTCGGAGTGGCCTATGGCTCCAGGCTTGGAGGGTGGTTCGGGGCTAGCTTCGGAGCAAATCTGGAACGTCCGTAGGCTGTGATCCAAGGGTCAATAATTGGGGCTTTCTGAGCGAAGATGGACGTCTTAGATCATGCAAGTTCTTTATCCAACGGCTCTCATAGCTTGGTCCTGAGCGGTCGCGATCAACGGCAGTAGATGGCCGACACCCGGCCGGCGGGCGTTGATGGAGAGGCGGAGCAGCGAAGCTCCGGTGATGCAGGTTGGTCGATGACGAGTGGCTACCGGCTGGAGAAGGCCAGTCCTGAGCTTTGAAGATGCGGAGGAGGAAGTCGATGAAGCTCGCGATGGGGTTGTTGGCGACGATGGTCGGAGAAGACGGAGACGTTGCTGGATGGTTGTCGGCGATGGAGCGAAGAAGCTCCAGGAGGTCGACGTTGATGAAGAACGTTGGAGTTGTGTTGATGGAATCGATCGTTGACGGAAAAGATAGTCGAGTGGAGATGATGATCGTAGATAGGCTCGACAGCCGGACGACCGGAGCGAAGCAGTACGCCGGGGCGGCGCTGCGACAGCCTTGGGGAAGATCGGATCTCGTCGACGATGGTGACTTTGCCAGGATGTCACCACCAGCAAGGTCGTGAAGATGATGAATATCGGCGGATGAAGGCAAGTGGATGTGGCGGCGCTCGTTAAATAGGAGAGAGGGGCTTGGCCGGAGAAGGAAAGGTGGGTTGACGAGGTTGGCTGTTGCGAGATTGATTTGAGATGGAGATTTGAGGCGTCAGCGAAATCGCAGGAGATGAGATTCGATCGGAGAGATGTGGCGAGATACGCGGCGTTTTTTTGGAAGGTTGGCGGTGAAAGATCGCGGCGGCGGCGGCCGATTAGCGGGCGCGGCGGTGCTAGATCGCGAGAAGGACGGAGGTCCCAAAGGGGAAAGGTGCGGGCGGAGACGATGGACGATGGTCGTCCGATCGGCCGAGATCGGACGGCCACGAAAGCGATATGTGGCAACTGGGGGATGAAGGCACGGGGCACGTGCGTGGCATGTGCCTGGGAGGCACGTGCTACGCGCGTGCGATGTTTTTTATAAAAAATGAATAAATAAAATCCCCAAAAACGGCTGACACGTGGCGGCTCGAGGAGCTGCCACATGTCAGCACCAAAAAATTCAGAAAATAAATACTTTAAAAATCCAAAATGAATAGCAAACAATCTCGGATCGAAAAAGTTTCTTTATAAAAAATTGCTCGTCTCGATGAGATTTACAACTTTCTTGAAGACATGAAAACCAAAATCGATCATTTGCATAAAGTGATATTTTTGGGGTATCCCATGTACATAGAATACCTATATTTTTGGGTTTTATAATTTTTTATCATTTTTAAACCGGATAAAAATCCGGAAAAAAATGTGATAAAATTAAAGATAAATATAGACATATTAATTTAATTTTTTGGATTTTTATTAATTATGAAAAAGAGGAAATAAAATAAAATACGAAAAAGACCAATTTTGTACAAACAGTTAGTGAGAACTTGGACTCAATTTGTTTCTTTGATTTCAAGCTTAGATTGGATTTTGCATTTTAATAAAACTTTTATCAAAGACAACAAATAAAAAAGAAATAAACTAAAATAGGTTAATTATGTACATAAAATACTAGGTCAAAATCAGCTAAAATACAAAATGTACAAAAGAAGTCCAAAACCCAACTTCTACATATGAGCTCCGATTCACTTGAACTTGGTCTTGTTTTGAAGGTAATTGAATATACATTAGTCAAAAGTGAGTAGAATCAAAACGGACACTGGATGGGGAAGATATGAGGTTTTTAGTCCGGAATTCCTGAAAATAGGGTTTGGATTTTTGATCCACTTATTTGGGTTAGTGATTTTTTTGTATTTTTTATTTAATCTTGTTAGTGATATGTACACAGTGAAGGTGGTTTTGGGTCATTCGGAGTTAGCATGAATTAGTTAAAAATCAGGGAAGTTAGCCTATTTACAAGTCAATTTTGGATGGGATTTTTGGCTTCTTATTGTATGCAAAAATGAGTGCAAAAATGCAATTCTTATCAAAATATGCATGAATGCTAATGCAGAATAAATGAAGAAATGCCAATGATTTTGAGGGATTTGAGCTTAATTAATGAGATTTAGAGTGATGAATCTGAGATTCATCAGTGTGCAAATTGCTCAAGGGCTCTGTAGATCCGAGTAATTCTGAAGAAGCTCCGCTTGCTGGTGACGTCATCCGCATGTGTCAGACACGTGCTTGCCTGGGAAAATTCCATAAAAGCACAGGCAATTTTACCTAATTACATATAAGTCCTCCAGGGACCAAATTGAGAAGGAAACTATTTATTTTTATTGCATTTTAATCCTCGGAACTTCATTTCATCATATTTTTCTCATTTGAACTATGTTTTTAGCGTACAATATGTCATTTTAAAGTTATTATTATGCTCTTTTATTTTATATATCTTGTGAACATATCGTAACTTAAATTGGGTTGAATATTATTTGAGGTTTAAATTTAATCAATGCAGGATGATTTTTGATAGATTTGTGCTATTTTATATTGAGAAAATTATTGATTTAGTCCGTAGAGACTCAGTTAAATTTATTAATTTGTTTAATTATCTATTGATGATTGATCATATTAATTTAGGAATTCATCTTTGCAGGGGCTAAATCGAGAAAGAATTAATTTAATCTCCCTGATAATTTGTGTGATTAAAGATTATTTTTTAGGAGTAAGTTACAGGGAATTTCGAGGTCAAATATCCTTAGATAAAATCATTAAGTGACCTAATCATTTGCAGGATTATCATTTATTGATTAACCTTCTTGCATGCAGCTTGGATTTGATTTGACAAATATTTCTTGAACTTCTTTTAGATCTGTGATTAATTTTAAAGATTAATTGATTACTTTAATTGAGGATTGAAAGAAAAATCACAGATCCTGTGTTTCACTATTCTCTCTATTTATTTGCTTCTCTGCTTGCATTTTCATCATTGTATCTCTTTTATTTTATTTTCACTTTATTTTCTAACACAGAGATCAATATGCAACCAGTTAATTACTTTGATTAGTTTAAAATGGTTTAATTAAAAATAGTATGTTACCTGTGTTTGACCTCGGTATACTTACCAAGTAAAAAAATCTACAATATTCAAGATTTGTGATTTTTTGATGAATCATTTTCCGCCTCCTATACTATGACAATACGACCATATTAAAAACGTGGATTTCACATTCATCACATCTCAGACATGTCCGCTTTGTGACAACAAGGTTGAGGTAATTGATCATCTACTCTCCTCTTGTAAAAATATCTCTAGGGTGTGGTAGGAACTTGGAATTGCTTGGTCGAATCTCCAAAACCTACAGACTTTTTGGAACTCTTTGTATGTGAATAAGCATCACCCCATCAAGGAAATCTTTTTTCTGATAGTTGTCTCGTTTATCTAGTTAGCTAGAATGCTTGTAAGATTTTTTATGAAAAAAATGTAATTTTCCATACCATGACTCTGCTCGAGTCATTGGCTATTATAAGCATTTCTTCTCTTTTGATTTAATATATCCAGGATAGACAATATAGCATGTTTCCCTTTTTTTTGGCCTAAAAATGATTTTATTAGACGAGAAAGAGATAGAGTTAACAAAAACCTTGAGCAATAGAGGGAGGCTCTAGAGTGTAAGGTCTCGAACTAAGTAGAACCATAGACATCATAAAAGTGGTGAGGTTTGTTGTATACCCTTGCAATTATCATAGAAGACTCGCAACCTCAAATTATATACAGTTTATAGGAGCAACATAAATGAAATAACAATAATGAAAAGGATAAAGAATGAAAAAGAAATGCATACATATAATCCATGAACTTTGATGATATCATATCCATGGCCTTAAATTTTGGCTAATTTCGACTAAAATTTGGTCGAAATTCGGGTTTCGTGACAATCCTATCGAAACCATATATAATGTCGCTTTCCAAGATTTCGGCTGAAATTTCAACCGAATCTCGATCATTTCGATCATTTCGGTCCCATTTCGGTCCATTTTGTTCACAAATTTCCCAGATTTTGGTGGAAATGGAAGAAATTTCGGTTCATTTCAATCCATTTTGACTGAAATTATTTTAGGTCACTATATGTCATGCCTAGGCCACTAATTGATATTCATAGGGCACTATTTAACCACTAAATGAAATTTTAAGTCACTATTTCAACCACCATTGCACTGTAGGCTATTATTCCAACTACCATTGTAATAAAATAAGACCATTAGGGGCCCTCTTCAAACCTTATAAATATAATGTATGCGTTCTCATTCCATCTCACAAGTTTACAATCCAACTTAAGTCTTGGAGAGACAAGTTTCTAAATTCCAAGAAAGGTGGGGTTTTTACCATCTTTTTTTCCATTAACATATCTTTTTTTAACATACTTGGAGATGCCAAATATGTTTTTCTCATCTTTGAATGCTAACTTCAGAATCTTCAGAGTTCAAAATATTTATATAACCATCTTGTTATATTTGGCTAGGCCATCTTGGAGAGCTAAATATGGTTTTTACCATTTGACTGCTAACTTCAGATAATCATCCTCTTATCTTTGCATTAAAAAACTGCCAGTTTGTTGGGCATCTCATGACCAGCACATGCTAATAAACTAACGTTATTCTAATTGTCTCTTGACTATTGGTGCAAATTCCATTGGGCATTGACAGTGTTACATGGGCCATTTACAAGGAAAGAATTATTATGCCTATTGTTATCTGGGAGGCTATCTAATCAGCATAGAAATTCATATTAGCATGGAGTACCTTATTATTTAACCGGAGATCATAATCTAGAAAAATTATTACTTATTATCTAGTAGCCCAATGCATTTAGCCAGAATGAATCCGTTCAACTAATGTCTAGCGCTATCCATTCTGCCAAGGAAGGAATCAAAAAGAGTACATGGATCCACCAAGGAATTTGCGGTTCAGTCGAATCTCATTTTCATCCCAAATAAGAATGTAACATTAGTAACTTAGTAGTTAGTATCAGTAAGTGCAGACATATTATGTGATTGATGTATCATGTGATCTTGTAAACTTGTATTATGACATTTAATATTTCAATTTTAAAATAATATATGCATTCTTTATAATAAAAGTACTATTGTTCTTTTAAGAATTGACTGAAAAATTGAATGCCAAAATTTTATTTTATGTACTGAAATTTCACTCTGGACGGTCATGGATATGGTGACTGAGACCATTATTTAAGGCACTTATCATTATAACATCTTATTATAACTAAAAAAACTTGTATTTCTATCTCTTTTATTGATGAAACAACATTGGAAATCTTAAATTTGAAAAAAAAAGTTCTCAAGTCATTTCTGCAATCTCCGGCCATTCCACCGAAATTCCACCGAATATCCTTTTCTGGGCTTACCGAAACGAAACCGAAATCCGACATTTGAGGCCTTGATCATATCAACATTCAACAAGTCTCTATACTTCAAAAAAAATACGGACTATACCGTAACTATGAGAAATTCAGTCACCTCAATATGCGAAGTATCACAAATCATGACAGGACATTAACATTTGATAATTAAATATTAGGAAATTGGTTATAGAGCATTAGTGTAGGATAATTGCATTCTAAATGAAATAAGTAGCCATGCAAAGTGATTGAAAATTATAAAACAAATCCATGAAGAAAAAATACCTCTATACGGCAGACTTCCTCCCAGCTATGATACGTGATATTTGAAGGCCCCTGCTGAAAGCATCATTGAAGAGAATTCTTGTTTGCATGGACTGCAAACCAGGCAGCCAAGCTAAGAATGCAACTGGAGCCATAACAATTACTCCTAATAAAAGATCATACAGTCTGGCAACAGAAACCACGGTATCCCACACCGCGCTTGCCTGCACAAATGGCCTGATAACTTGGGCAATAGATATCAATCCCCACCCAGTTGGAAGAAAAGCCAAAAAGCTTGTGAATATGTCAATAATCGCAAGGTCTGTAAACCTCAGCAACATTACAATGACCAATGCAATGATGACAATAAAAAAGGTCTGGACAGCTCGGTAGTACATGTGCTCTTTTGCAGAATACTTGTCACGTGCATAAGCCAATACCACAAAAATGCCAACAGCGACGATCACATAAATCCAGGATAGCAGGTACACAATGACGCTGGTGCTTCCATTTGCAATTTTCAGCTGGTAGACAATCCCATACTGAAAAAAGAAATATCGCATGTCCAACACAATCTCCATTGCCTTGCCCCATAGCCCGGTAGTTCTTAAGTGATCATGTTCCTCGTACCACCATGTTTCCCAGCTCTGCTCTGATTTTGTGAATACGCCTCCACGATACCATATCCAGTTCATAAATTCTTCAAAGTCATAAACAGTTTTCAACCAATCAAAGCCAGATGGATTGAATACAAAAGGAGCCATTATCCATGACACTATCAGAAACCAGCTAGACAATGTCATGACTATGTACACAAAAGTGTTCTTCGAGAGTGCGCCATGAGCAGCATATACTGTCAGAATCACCCCAAGTTCAATTGCCTTGATGAAATGACTCCGGGCATAAAGTCTATAGTTCTCGACAAAGCTCTTGTGTTGCACAACAAAGCCACGTCCAGTAGCTCGATATTTGGCACCGCCATGAAGAATCGTCCTTCCAAAATAGTGTGACCTAGTTCCCATAGAAAATGTGTAAAACACGGAAGCAAGCTGTAGTTGCATCGTAATGAAATCCCAAATAGCAGGGAGAAATCCATGTTCAAGAGAGTTCTCCACAATCATCGGTAAAGCAGTGAAGATGCCAAGCTGTATTATGAACTGCTGATTAAGTACTGAACCAAGGGCAGCATTGTTGCTAGCAGAGTCCATAATGCTATCTTCAAGTCCACTGAGAGCCAAGTAAAGCCGGCCCCATGCAAAGGCATAAACAGTCAGAATGACTATCATGGTATTGAAAAAGAAGCCCACTGTTGAGTAGTAAAAGGAGAGCATCCGAAAGAAGTCCAGCCTATGACCCAATCTGTACACATCTCTGCTTAAAACTTGTTCGCCATTGCCACTTGCAACCTTAGCTTCAAACATGGAAATCTGGTTAAGCCCAACATCACGTCCCTTGCCTACTTGGGTATACTCGTGATGGGTGACATTTCCACCTCGGAGCGTACAATTGAAACCAGCAAATATATCTTCACTGATGTTTATAACCCTGGAAGCCTTGCTAATACCTCCACGACTTAAAAACCAAAGACGATCAAAAACATCAGGATGTCCATAATGCATCCTTACCTTCAAAGGGTTTGCAAGAACTCGTTGCCCAAGGGTAACAAAGCTTGTTTCTTGAGCAGACATGAACCAGGCCAATGATGAAACAGAACCAGTAAAGACATGCTCCCGCACACCTAAAATAGTCGGTTTTCGAGAACCGTGATAGTAATTAAATTCTTCCAAAAGATTGCGCACTTTAAGGGCCTCTTCAAAATAGTTGTCTTGGTTCATGTCTATTGTTTGAACCGCATCCCCTCTGGTGAAGATTAAGGCATGATTCTGATTCTCCGGCTTACCTTCACCGAGTTTCAAGGGACCAGGCAGTCTAATACGATAGATCTCGACTTCCTTTTTCAAAACCTGATCGTATTTAACAAGAACAGAATAATATTCCACTTCATCTCTCCCCGCGTGAACTTCATCCACATATGCAACACGAAGGGCTTCGTTATGCTTCATTAGATATAGTATCTCCTCAGCATTTGGATCTTTCCTAGCCTTTTGGCTTCCGTATATCTGACATGCAACCACATAAGTGTACTTCATCATTGCAGTTCCATATTCAGTGCCCTTAAGTAATAAGCTCACTCCACTGCTATTTCGACTAAAGTTTTGTGAGGAAAGAGAATTGCCAGATTCCTGCAGATTATCAAGATTGCCACTGAATCTCATGGAAGCTATTGAAGCCAACCTCTTTGACCCCTCACGAATATCAATCTCATTAGCAGAATCTAAAAAAGCCAGCATCTTGAGAGCCCTATAGTAGTACATCATCCCCCTAACTGTCCGGGCTAACGTCTGGCCCCTATAAGATGCCCAAAGACGGAGTTCTCTAAACTTCTTATTCCAAAGTTCTTTTTCATCAACCATCCCCTCCGACCTCATACGTTCAAGGAAATTAAGCCATTCGTCGTCATAAATTTTCTGCAAATAGAATAGGATAGACACACCATCTTCGTTTGGAGTACGCAATTGTTCCTTACTATATGAAACGTCCTCGCTGTAATAAGGAGTCAAAACACTGAAAGCTAGCATCTTTTCAACTTGAGGTGCTCGAGGCATATTCATAAATAATGAATTGCTGAAGAATGCAATTCGACGCCGTGCTTCCAGATTCTTTGGGACATTGTTCATGGAATCCCGAGAAGTGACAATTGTATGAAAGCGTTTTACCTGCCTATAGAAGCTCGAGTCTTCCATACATGTCAAGCAGATGGCGTCTTCAAAAAGTAAACCCGTCGCACTCGACCTTAGAGGAGCCCAACCAGCTTGTCTCAACTCTTCAATGCTCCTCTTTCTCTTTGGAAAATCACGGACAGCAATATCATACAGAGTCTGCAATGTGTTCACTATTTTATTCATATCATGCTTCGGTTTGAGAAGTAAATCAAGGAGGGACATCAACTTGGTATGGATATTAGGTAATACAGAGGTTTTGAACTCTACAGTGAATTTTCCAACTGCTATGGCATCATCAACTGCAGAGAAAATGTTGGTAATGATAGAGTGTTCGATTCTATCTTTCTTGATGATCTCAAGGAGTAGATACTTCATACTGTCATATGCCTCAATGACGGCACTCCTTCTATACTCACTCTTGCATATTTTTTGCCAGTGACCAATGTCAGATGAAACATATTCTTTGGCCTGATTGAGAGCAAGTAGCAGCTCATTGCAAAGAAGTAAACACGGCCAGCGTATAACACGAATCTCCCACGCGGGAGATGGAAGCTCGAGGAGCTCCACTTCACGGTCGCTGATAATATCCTCCTCCCTGAATGCAATGATTATCTCGTTCCATATCAAAGCAAACCTGCTGGCATTCACCTGATTCGATTCAATCTTCTTGTACGGCCGACCCAACCCATATCTCAGCTTCAATCTGAGAATTGCATCATGAAATTTGCTCCTTAGTGTGCCCCTCCCCTCAAACATTTGATCCTCTGGCATTATGTTGAACTGCATTGCACTAGCAAAGAACTGGAACCTCAACCTCAATTGCTGCATGTTCCTGATCTCACCAAGGTGCGAGAAAAGGCCCACGAGTGCTCCAACAATCGCAGAGAAGATGGAATACCATATATGTGTGTCCATCAGGTAGATCAAAACAACAGGAAGCCATAGGATCACCACCGCAAATCTGTTTGTTCTCGTAAAGAACTCATGCCACTGGTAATTAACATGCTTCAACTTGAGTATCGCCTTTGTCGGAGCGACCAACGGCTTAATCTGCAGAAAATAGCTGAAGCTGAATTTGGAAATGAGCACAAGAATCCAGAACAATGCATACTTCACATTGCTCAGGAACCCCTCCCTCAGCCCTCGTCCCACAAAAATTCTACTCTGGTACCACCATGTAAGCACATAAAATATCCCCCAATTTTTTGTCTCGACAAAATTCCTTATGAAAGGAATCACAAATAGTAGCAATGCCAACACCTCCGGCAGCACGAACACCCCTGCAGCCTCAAGAAACACTATCACACGTGCATTCGCTGCTGAGCTCCACCGTCGATCGTGGTTCTTCTGGTCCCAAATCCTGCTGTAAAGGATCCCAAACACAATTGTCCACGTGATCGCAACCGCAGTCTTCAGCACCATCCTCACACCCAACCACACAGTTTCTCGGGAAACCAAGCTGTACTGAGTGCCTGCATCAAGCATAGACTGCCAGAGGCGCAATGCAGCCCAGGTGATGAAGATCGTCAACACACGGACCTGGACGTCACGGCTCTCTAGCCCCTGCCACGGGTATGTCTTCCCCTCCCATGCCACGAGCATGGCAGCCTGGAAAAAGAGTATGAGCATCACCCAGAGCCGGTCGAAGCTGCGGAAGAGATTCCAGAACGACCTCTGCTCCACGAACCCCGTCTTCCGCACGCGATGCCGCTCGGGAGGCCTCACGAAGAACCTCCTGGACAGGTTCATCGGCCAGCGAAGACGGTCAAACACGTGACGGCTCCAGAAGTACTCATTGATATCATCATAATTCCGCCAAGCCGTGTGCGGTGCGGTGCCGTTGCGGCTGGCATCGACCTCTGCCTTGATGGTTTCGTAGAGCGGGGTGATGACGCGTGTGAGGAAAGCGTTCTCCCCGGAGAATGCAGGGAGCGCGAGAGCACCAGTGGCGTCGTCAACGTAGCCCTCGAGGATGCGGTTGAGCTCCATGGCCATGTGGTGGAAGATGTAGCAGAGGCACTCGGGGACGAAGCGGAGGTTGGCGGCCTCGCCCCAGATGAGGAGGTAGAGTGAGGTGTAGAGGAGGTCACGGCGGGGGTCGTTCGTGGAGGCGCCACGGCGGGACCCGGGGAGCCAGGCGTTGGAGCGGCGGCCGAGGAAGGAGCACCAGGAGACGTAATTGCGGAGGACCTTGCCGCGGAGGGCGCGGAGGACGCCGAGGTCGAGGGTGTGGGGGTTCTCAGGAGGGGGGTGGAGGCGCATCTGCGAGTTGGAAAGGAGGAGGACGATGTGCTCACGCTGGTTCCGGACGTTGTCCGCCTGAAAGCCGAAGAAGGCGCCGAGCCAGTCCAGGAGGTCCATGCCCTCGCGCCATTGGAGGAACGGCGGCCGCCGCAGGTCGCCCACGGAGCGGAGGGCGGCGATGGCGGCCCGGACCTCGGGGGACCGGAGGGACGGGTGGTCTGCGAGGACGTCGTGGATGGGGATGATATTATACACGGACGGCTGAGATTGGCCGTGGGGAGCGGGGCGGGAGTTGCTCTGGCGGTGGCGGAGGCTCATCCTCACCGTCGGCTCGGCTCCGCCTCAGCTCCGCCGCGGATCCTTTTCTTCTTTGCAGCTGCTGCGCTGCTTGACGGAAAGGACGAGGCGGTGGTAAGCAGGGGAGTTAGGAGGAGCAACCGCTTCCGTTTTTGTCGAGCTCCGAACTGGAGGTAGCTTGTGGGGAAGTGAGAGGGCATTAAAAGCAAAAGTCACGATAGATGTGTTCTGACATCCAACATACAATATGTCAGAGAAATTTAGCCGTGCGATGGATTTTCAAAATTGGATTTGTTTGCAAGAAGTTCCCGCAGAGACAAAACACTCGAAATCTTAGCACTTCTGTTCTAATTTACCCCAATCCAACTATCAAAGTGATGAACTGCGCAACAGGAGAACGAGAGATATTTGAATTATGTTACCGGCGTTCCGTGTAACGATTTGGAAAGCATAAGCTATTTATTATTGTAGATGCGAGACTATGTGCGAGTATATTGACGTATTCTAGAGAGATGTGTTTCTTGTCAATTGTAGATGCGGGCCCCTGGAACATTGAAAATCAGGAATATAACCCTTAAATATCATGTTTTCCTCATTTTCCCGGTAAAAGGCAACCTAAAGAAAAGGTTCTTTATAATAACTGACATACTTTAGAGGGTCCTTGACAATATGATGTTTGCATTATTTTTTTTTTGTAATTGTAACGTTTCAAGCGGATCTCTATCTGTGAGGATATTTTGTGCGATGTTGACTTGTCATCTCTGTCTTTTCCGTTTATTACACATGTACAATTTATCTGTATCAAAAAAAGGGAGGGAAATTAAATGTCCATTATTAATCTTCTGTTCAAAGACCTGTTTGCATATTAAATGTTGCGACCATTCTAAATGGAACTTCTGGATATCTTTGTCCAAAAAAAATCGTTTCCATTATAAATGATTGCAAACCAATTTATGAACATACTAAATTAATCGAACTGGAAGCACTTGTTCAAATACCATATCAGTCGCAAAGCCTGATGTCTACAAGGCACGCGATTAATAACAATCACTATTCATTTGACCACTTAATTATGTGCATGTTCAAAAGTCCAGGTGATATAACTAAGTCCGAATTAAAAAAAATTAATGCGATAAAGAACGTGGTCCCGGTACGAATATTCGTTAAGGATCACCACGCCCACGTGCCCTCAATTCGCCATAAAAAGAAAAGCCATAAATAAACCAGGAAAATATAACCTCGAGATTTCGAATTCACTCCGCTTCCACGCATTTATTAAGCATAAGACACTCCTGGCGGCTTCAAAAGCGGAAGCTAAAAGACAAAAATACATATATAAAAATAACAACAAAAAATGAATGATAAAGAATTTCTGTGTGCTCTGATGGCATCTTTTCAAAGAGGAAGGATAGGTGAAAGAGAGGGGGGAGATCACCTCGAACCGGAGCTTGCAGTGGTGGCGGTTCGGACTTTGAGGAGCTTTGGGTTCTGGGCGGGATCCCCATGCTGGAACACGGAGTTGAGTTGACGAAGTGGAACAGCTAACGGAACGGGAGGAGAGGTGTTTGCGGTGAAAAGTGACCGTCGTCGATTTGAGTTTTGGAAGTTGGAACGTGGAGTGGGGGCTGTGTGGAGCGGGGACTGGTGGAGTGGTGAGAAATTTGGTGTTTCCTTGACGAAGGAAGGGGCTGTTTTGGGTGGATCCTTTGCTTGGATTAGATTCAGATACAGTCCGGTGGGGTCCGTCCCTTGTGCTGCGGCTGCTGCGTGTGTGGACACCAGTTTCAGGGGTGGGTGGGACCCTGTGGTGCTTTTGTAGGAAAGATACTCTCTTTTTTTGTCTGTAACATTTCCAATATATTTCAAACAAAGAAAGGAAGTATACGAAATGGGCAAAGCATGTCATTAATATTTAAGATTGAGTTAGAGAAGGTTGGGAGAAGGTTGTGATGGGACTCGAGGAGAGCAAAAACTCTCACACAGCCTTAACCCTCATTAGGCGAACTGTATCAATAAGAAAATCCAAAGTCTTGAAGGACAGGCGAGAGCAACATGAGGACCATTTTTTATTCCTTTCGGACCAAATTCCCCCATACAACAATGGCGACTACCGAGCGCAGTCGCCTGCGAGCAGTAATACGAGGGCATGTTCTGATCCAAGCCAACGTATACTGGAGTGGTAGAGATGACGGTGAAGGCAAGCACAAGGCAGAGCAGGCACCCAATGCCAAACATCAGAGAAGAAGTGACAATTAAAGAGTGAGTATAGGACTCATGAAATCCATAGCAAAAGATAGCAGAGTGAAGGGCCATTTCCTAAAAAATAAATATCAATTTATGAAAATCTCATATCAAAAAATAAGTATCAATTTATGAATAGGTATCTTTAAAAAATAATAAACACATCAATTTAGTTCCATTTTAAAAATAATTGGGACAAATCTCATTATTCTGAAAATGTATATATTTCGAGCGTAAAAAAATGATATTTCGATTTCAAAATTAAAATATTTGAATCGACTTCTAGATCAAAATAAAAAATCTTTTCAAAATGAAATGTTGATGTGTGAATTTCAGTCAAATTCATAATGAATGATTGCGGAACAAAATTAACAAATTATCGTATAAAGGTAGATTTTAAAGTCCATCTAATCCCTCTTGTAAATAAAAAGGTCAAATAAGTGACCTCGTACTCTTTCCATTGTATGCCACACAAGGCACATCCTCCAATGACCAGTATTTTTAGATTGTTGATGCACTAAAATTTAATATCTATTAGAAAAAAGTAAGTGAGGATTAAGAAAAACAGGAGTTTCTATGAAAATAAGTGATATGTCATTTTCCCATATTTTTTATTTTTACTTGTTATTTAAAAAGTGCTAAAACCATCTATTACAATTATTTCAGCATGATATCCTCGTATAAAAAGAACTAGAAAACTTGATGTAAATTGATATAAATGAACTTTATAAATTAGTCAATTGAGAAAAAAAATATAATCGATCTTTGTCATCAAATTTTGCTAGTCTTTTTATTGTGGACAATTGATCATACTTGAACTCTAATTAATTGATTTCACATTATTTTGTATTATTGGGCATGATTAGTTCAACATGTAAAAGTTTAGAAATGCTCTTTTCGGGGAGACACCACCTACAAGAATCAAACATTAATCCCTTCTAGATCTGTTGAGCGCCATGTCAGATTGTCTCGATTTCTTGTCACCTAGAGAAGCACACGTAAGGGTATCATGACAGCATCAACTATGATTCCATTAGAGCACTTTCCTACCAGAAAAGAGCATCATCAACAACCATCTAGAACACCTCCTTCTTAATGAATATGTGATCCAACACTCTAACTAGTTGAAAATAGAGCTCCATCTCGAGTAATTAGATGCATTCACGTGCTTAACTCATAATTAATAGTCATGCACTTGTAAATAATTTGCATGAATTAGCATTTCATTCTGCATTCATATTCACTTGCAATAGTTCATCTAACTTCATTCGTCTTTAATTAACTCACATTAACTCTAATTGATATGAAATCAATTCTATTTGTATACATATCACTAATATTTAATCAATGAAAAATCCTACAAAATACTAACTTGTATATATTCAAAATAAACCCAAATCCTAATTCCATGATAGAAAGACGTAAAAATTAATATCTCTCACATATAATGTCCAATTTCACTCTGCTCACTTTTGAATTAATGAAGATTCAATTATATTTGAACTAATGAAGATTCAATTATCTACAAATCAAGACCAGATTTAAAGAAGTAGAAGTTCATTTGGGTTTTGGGACCAAACTGTATATTGTACATATTTACTGATTTATTACTTGTTATTTCATATACATGGTAAAACTATTTTTTTTATTTATTTTCCATTTCTTTATTTGATCTCATTTTCTAAGTAACTACGTAAAAATAAAATCAAAAAATATCAGAAAATCCATTAAAAAATATATCCTGACTTTAGTACATTGACCTATTCATCTATAAATAATTCGCATCATTAATTTATTCTGACATTTTCTTAACTAATAAAAATTTAGAAAAAAATGCATCTGTGCCCATTGCATTATTCTACATCAAGTTTGATTTTTGTATGCATTTATTGCCTACAGAAAAATAAATAAAAAATATACAAAACCTAAAAATGATATTTTATATACATAAAATACCAAAAAATCATATCTTACACAGATGAATCCATTTACATTTGAGTCCTTCGTGAATATTGTAGAATGCATGTAGTGATACATTTTCCATTTTTGGTCATTTTTGCATTAGAGTCCATTCATTATTTATTATCTATTTTTCTTTCATTTCTCATGCATTAGTTAAAGTCTACACGTTGTACTCTAATTAGGCCCACCTTAGTGCCTTGATCAGTTACACTCACCCTTGGTCAACTACCCTTGTCTTCTAGTGCCTCTTCCCTAAGTTGTTAGATCAAGTTCGATCCAACGACCCACATATTTCCCACCTTAACCCCAGCCACCTCACGTGCTTTGCATGTGATCTCTCCCAGTCGTTGGATCATGTGAGATCCAACAGATGTCGCTCTCCTTCCTCCTCCAGCCTTCCCTGACTGAAGCTCTCGACCCATATACCCCTACCCCCGATAGCTGCCTCCGGACGGCAGCTCCGACCTCCTCCGATCATCCACGATTCCCCTCCTGCCACCAGCAATAACCTGGAGATCCACCTAACTCTATCCTTGTCCCTTTGCAATCGAACTCTAACGACCGACCAACACCTCTATGACATCCTCTCCTTATCCCATATCTACTACTCCTCCTCGTCCGACCATCTCCTAATGGCCAACCATCAGCAACCCATTGCACGTACGAGATCCAATCATATACTTATCCCATTCTTCTCCGATGTCATTGATACCCCTAATTATATCTAACCACCATGATCAGACCCCCCTAATCCTTATTGTCTAAAACCATCACTGACCTCGTACCCCCTTCTCTGATCTTCTCACTCCTCTATCATGTCTCATCCCTGTCCGTAAATAAACAGGTTCCTTATTTAATCGTTTAGCCACCATCATCCAAATCTTTATCAACCACCCTCTTCGTTCCTAGACAAGAGAGAGAGAGAGAGAGAGACAGAGAGAGCTCGATCATGGTCGTGGTGATAGCACAACCAGAACTTGCAGAAAAAGAATCTCCCAGGCATGATCCACGATAAATCCCCATCATGTTTCTGTGAGTCCCTCCGATAACAACGGAGATTCTCTGAATAGATCGCCACCATATCAAGGCCAAGATTGAGCTGTGCTTCCACAACTCCACATCCCACATGACATCAAGGTACATGGATCATTGGAGATGAACCGCCAACAAAACCTCACCCAACATGCTTGGAGTCACGTGATGGGGGAGAATGCATCACACCACCCCGCACTTCCTAGATTTTCCGCAATTACCTCCATCGAGGTGTAAATTACATAGGACCCCCTAAAAGGTTCAAGAAATTGCAAATCAACCCCTACAAAGCTCTATTTTGAGACCAATTTATTTATTTTTATGACATTTATGCCCGTAAACTTCATTTCTCTGTATCTAAAACATTTAGCGTCCAATTTTTGTGATCTTAGTATCATTTTGAAGCCACTTTAATTCTCTATCATTTGAGATATTTAATAGCCATTTCAAGACATTATTGAATGTCAGTAAATTTGAGGAATCATTTGTCAATTGTGAGCAAATACACTTTGAATTTCATTTTGATTGCTCACTAAAATTGGGTGTTTCTCTTGGGAATTAATTGGACGATTATGGATCATATTTTCTCTGAAATTAATTGACTCCATGTCTCTAGGATTAAATTGAAAGGCCTGCTTGATTCTCTTGCATCCTCTTTTCATTATTCATCCATTGCCCTTTAAAAATCCAAAAGAGAGACATTGCATTTATTTAGGCTCTCACATTACATTGTATTATTTTCTTTCATAAAATATTTACAAAAAATCATGCATCATAATCATTTTAATTAATTGCATCCTATATTTTAAAAATCCATAAAAATTTACAAAAAATCTAAAATCCGTAGAAATTTTTCTCTTTCAAAACATAACTTCTTAGTTGTCTGAAAATTGATTCTAGAGTCTCACATTACCTCCCTATGTTTGACCTTGGAAATTGCCCAAGTAAAATAAATAAATCAACCACATTAAAATTAATTTCATATTATTTTTTTCCAGTGTGATTTTTGATAGATTGATTCATACGCGACTACAACGTAGTTCTCCTCAATTAAGAAGGGTGGAGATTGGGTTGGTGCCTTTGTCGGGGAGGTATACGATTTAGGGATGAAATTTAGACAATTTATATTTTAGGTTTTCCACTCGAGTAGTTTGACTCTCGATTTTTCTTGTAATTATTTTCTCTATTTATTTTTCTCATAATTTTATTTATTTATTTCTATAAATAGTGTATATCGTTAATATTTATTTCTCTTTTTAGTGTGAGGGACCTGGTGGGCTTGGAGAAGATTTTTCGTGATCCAACGTAACTCGAGGAGACTGAAGGTAAGCGATTATGTGAACCAAGCCCGCTGAGAAGTCACGAAGAAAGTTTTTATTTTTGAAGAGAGGGTATTTTATTAGACATTTATTTCTGTAAATAATTTGTAATAACTGCTCATTTCCAACGGTCTTCGTTTGAAGACATGTGCTTGTACTCAGATATTGGACATGACCCATCTGGCCCATTATTTATGATGCGTGATGTAGATCTAGGACTGCACTATGGCTATTAGAGCTACTAGGGTTTATTTATGCTCTCGTAGTCCTAGGAACACACTTCAGTTTTAATAGACACACTAGTCATTCTACTTAGCCAAATTAACATGTTCTTCAATCTCAAATAGAACTATCTATCTAGGAGCAGTTTTCTGGTGCATTCATATAGTGTTAAAATTCAATTTTGTTTCGCATAATATGTAGAATAGGAGGATCACTGTAAGTCTTTCTATATGAGCACACATCATTATTTTGCCGATTTGCATTAGCTTTTTCGACTCCTCCCTCTGTGTTTTCTCACATAGGACTAAAAGGAATTGGGAGTATTTGATAGACGTGCTTGATCTTGGACCTCAAAGCAAGTGATTAGTGATAAACTTATTTCTACTTCTCTTAAAATCATCGAATTTTCGTAATATAGAGGGATAGAAAATGACTCATCAAAACCACAATTTCTATGATTTTGAGTGTGGTCAAATTTTTAATTTCGTAAGTATATCAAGGTTGAACTCAAGGGACAGAGATTCTTGAGTTGTGTGGTTCAAATTAATCTCTATATTTAATTAATCACGATAATAATTTTTGTGTCAGAAAATATGTGAAAATGAGACTATGTGATGCAAAGAAAAAGGGTAAAGAAACTACTATTTTTTGATTTTTTTATAAAAAAGATGAAATAGATTAAACGTAAAGAGTGCATGTTAATTTGATATATCTCTCCAATTGATTTCCTACCCTAAATTCAAACCTTCTCCGAAAGAATAAGATCCAAGCTTAGAAAATAACATTTAGATGCACAGCAAATCTATTCTGCAAATGATTCTCAGTTACAACCCTGCAAAGTTAGATCTCTAATTTATGCATCAAGATTAATAAGACAATTCCAAAATATAGTGCTTGGGTATCTCCTCATTTATCCCCTGCAATAAAATTATTCATGTAACTTCCTCAAGAATACTGCAATTGGAGAACAAAGGAATAAACCCACAATAGTATTTCTCCTAAAAAAGAAAGTATTAAATTTTAATAGCCTCAAAATCAGATCCATGGTATCTCACAATATAGAGGATGAAATGAACTTTAGAATAGGACCAAGATCGTAAGTTTTGGAAATAAAATGAGCAAGTTATTCAAGGTTCAGGCAATGGACTGAAATGTAACAACAAATGTAAATTACTTATAAAAATCTTCCAATTGGGGTCTTATCTTGAACAAAGCAAAGTCGACCGGGGGCTTTGTAATTAACCTAGGCTGACACCTCCAATGGGGAGCCTCCTTGATGGTCAAGATGCTCTGCCTAATATAATCACATGGTACCTGTAGCATTGCTGACTTGTCCTCTCTTGCCCAAAGCTTGAGGCTAATGTCCCCAAGGATGAAGTTTCTCTGGGTTACTGCTGTTGGATATGCGAGCTCACGATGAGCCATTATGCAATACATGTTATTGCAAATCATTCCCTAATCTGAACTAAGGAATAATAATTTGCTTAATAGGTCCCTTTGTACAATCATTGTTATCCCTCTATACAATCAGGGTTATGTACCATGGCCATCTTAATGATCATACAGATGTTGATTCAAATGTTGAATCATAAAGTCTGATGCTTGGATGATATCTAAAAAGTTAGATTGAATCAAGTACCGTCAAATGATTACTAAGGAAGGATCTATATCCTGAGAAGAAAATGGCAATTCTTAAAGGTTGATATCTGACGGACCTCTTGATGTAGGTCCTCTATATATGAATAGAGATTCGGAGGCATCATATAAGTTAGGTCAAAGAGTTGGCTTAACGAGATCGAGATAACCAAGATCTATGCCGTATACTGTCATGATATAGGCATGCATCCTCTGATCGGAGACAAAATGTGTTACTATATATGAGTGTGTGAGTTTGCAGACCGATAGATTGATGACCTAATCAAGGTCTATACACCGATGAGATGGTGTGTATACGAGGGCATATGAGTAATGTGATCTCTCAAAGGGATCATACATGTTCACTACTTAACCAGAAGACATGAGCTCACTCATAAGATATTGGGATTAAATTCCATGCATGGTTATCTTACTTTGGAAGCTTGACAAAATTTATAGGTATGATATATGCTTTTAGAAAGTATGTGATTAATACCAACTCCCCAATGATCAAATGAGAAACTTAATGATAAAACCTTGAAGAAGACTGTTCAAATACGATCTAAAACTTCGGGTTTAATCTAGGTCTTCCAATATGCAGGATGTACAAGTATTAGGAATACTCGAGGGTGATGTGATCATAAATGATTGTATATCCGTGACACTTCCATTCCAAGGGAGTGATGAAACATGTTTGGATTTTAGTAACTCGTGTCAATAGATCAGTAAACTAATCTTGTTCCCAATGTTGGACATTGATCTGAATGTGATTCGGATGCAATAACAAGATTATATTTACAGTTTGATTTGATTAAACATATTTGACATGTCCTTGAGATGTGAATTTGAGATATGATCTCAATCCAAGTCACTATACTTGGAATGTACAATCACCCAGTCCTTATCTCCAAGTAGGTACAGAGAAAGCACATTGTTCTTGAAAGAGTTCAAGAATATTTCGATTTTGTTGATAATATATCTGAGCAATGGTAAATAGATAATTAAATATGATTTAATTGTCATAAATAATGTGAATATGATTAATATTATTTTGGACACTTGAGAATTGACAACTAAGATGATTAAATATGATTTAGTTATCAAAGATGTGATTAATGTGGATATTACTATCTCCACAATAAGCATAGATATTATAAATGTGATTTATAATATAATGGAGATAGATAATTGTAAATAGGATTTATGAATTAAATGTTGATGTGAATTGGATTTACATTGTACAACTAATTGTAACTATAATTTACATTTTATCGGGTGGTTGAATTTGATTCATAATTGTCAATGGTTTTATTTGAAATTATCACCATGAATTAAGATTATATTAGGATTGGAGAGAATTTTCTCTCTCCGATCAAGGGTGGTCGTCCACCTTGATTAAAAGGGAAGGAGTCTTTCTCCTTTCCCTTTTAATGGAAGGTAGAGGCTTAACCCTTTTCCATCCATAAGAATCTTGATTTAATTGAAACAAAATATGTTGAGATTATTTACAACATATTTGTTTTATTTTAAATTAAATTAGTTACTGTTGTAAATTTTTGCAACAAAATCCTAACTATTAATTTGAATTAGGAGTGCATCTCCACCAACCAATATAGTATAAAAGAGATGGTGGACCTAGCCTTTTATTATACACAAACATATACAATTGCAAAAGCAATAAACTCTCTCTCATACATGTCCATATCGTCCCTCTCTCAAACTTAGTGGCCCTATACTTTAGGGTTGTTGAAAGCATCGCCGTCATCGCAATGTTGTTGTGTTGTGGATTAATTGCTCGTGGATCTCCGATTTCTTTGATGCTCCTCGCTCATGAAGAATGATCTGTATCTCATGAGATGAAATCAGGAGATTCTGACATTGGATCGCCAACTTGGATTGTGGGAGCTCGCATGTCATCTACACGCCTACAAGTGCTTCTACATCGGATCAGACTTGAGACAGGAGAATCTCTTACTTCAAAGATTAGTGATTGTAAATACGCTCCAATATGCAATCTTAATTATTCATTATGGTATTGATGTAATTATTTGAGAAGTGTTCTTGAATCATGTGATTTCATCTTATTAAATTTTAAATTCTGATGCCTCATGCAATTAGTATAACTAGTTGACCTAGATCGTATTCGATGCGATCTTCACTCTTCTATGATGCAGTAAGGCCTAAATCCTAGCCTTCAAGTGGTATTAGAGACATGTTAAAGGTCCTGGATGTGAACCAAAATTCTAGATGAATAAGGTTTTGTATATTCATTGCGTGGGGCTTGTTGTTTTGCATTCGATGCATGTTTCGAATTGTTTTTCGTTAAAAATAAAAAGCCTTTATTTATGCACTATTTGGATGATTTTTTGGAGAATAAAACGTATTTAGAATGTCTAAATATATCCCCAAAATAGTAGCTAATTGTTGACACCAAAGGTGCATAAATTAAAATTTGAAAAGTTCTCGCAGTCACATTATTTTTAGATGTATTCATAAACATGTAATAAATTATTTTTTGGTTACTGTTTTCCAATAATGAAACATGAAATAAAACTCTAAGTAATTATATAATTTTAACAAGTAAACTGCATGATTTTATTTCACACGATTTTGACTCAGTTTACCCTATATATTCCATATTTAGTGGAGATGAGTCAAATGGTGATTGGATCATCAAGATTGATTTCTTAATTTGTTTATAATTCAACGTCAATCAAGAAAATTATAGATTTTTCATGATTAATTGATTATTAATATTTATTTTGGAAATATTTTATTAAACATCAATCACCATTGAATGAGTGTTTCATGACAAAACCTTAGTTTAACCTACAATAGTTGTAGGTCAACTTTTATATACAAAACATGTTTACCTGATATGATCAAAAATTTAGGATATCCAAATTATTTTAATATGCTTAAGATTTCTGAAAGACTATTATATAATATAATACCGATCATCAAAGGAATGACCGATGAAACCATAAATACATTGATCAAATGATTATTATTCTTGAGTCGTTATGGTGACGGTGTCTAGGCTATGGACATGCTAATGGGTTACATAATTGACACCCTCTGAAGCATTTGGAGTAGAAGCGCTCCATATTATCATTGTCTATCCAACCTAGCTTGATCCATCTCATTGATATGGTGATATGAGTATATCAAATTGTACTCTAATTACTAAAACTCAAGAATAATACGTACTTGTGAGATCTAATACTACATGCTAATATCAAGCAAACCCTAAATGTTTGTTGGTTGATTGACTAGATTGATAATTGATTTAATGTGATTAAATCAATTAGTCCAACTAAAATAAATGCTTTATTATGAATAGATATGTAATTCCCTTGGAAGAATTAATTATGTGAATATGATTCATTGTGATTAATTAAAATTTGAATGGGATATGGAGAATCATGTAAGTGGCATCCATGGTCTCCCATCAAGGTGAAGGGTTTAGTCATCATGGATTGTATGCTAGAGACGCATGTCCGAAGTGACCGCTCCTACATACACACATGCATGGATCAGGCTCTTTGCTTCTTAAAAGAGTAATGTTGTATGCATAATGACCCCAATATTGATATTCATATGATTGGTGCAGTATTGGATTGCACATAGCAAGTGGTATTCCTCTTGACAGTTGATTCAATTAACAACAGACCAACACCACCTTATGAACGGTGGGCCCAGGTGTTAAAGATCGAACTGGGAAATGCAAGTTGGACTTGTAAGGTAGAATGAATTCCCGCTTCTTTTTACCCAAGTTGCAAGTTCTCGTATAATTGGGATGTAATAAAGGTAGAAAGGAGATCCCAAATCTTGCTAGAGATATAATGGTAAGTATATCTCTTGCTTTGAAAGTGAATAAGGGAATGAACTTTCAGAGGGTAAGACAACTTTGATGTAAAATCCTTAATAAAAGTAAAATATATTTATGCAAATTATCTTATTTCATATTACCTTTATTGAACCCACTCAAAACTATACTATAATCAGTAAAATAGCATGGATTGGATCCATGATCAAGATGTAGTACTTGTAGTCGGACACATAATTTATGGGGTTGTAATGTGCAAGTTTCCTCATAATAACGAGGAATGACAATTAAATAGACAATAGGATAATAAATTATGGTTTGTGTGTCTCTACAGTCTTGATATCTCATCGAGTGTGCTTTGGAAGTAACATGTTGATATTGATCGCAAATGTCAAAAATCCTTATAAAACTAAAGAAGATGTTTTGACAAACACATGTTCTCTCAACATTCAATCATGAATGACATAGTTCACTGCATTATGCAAGATGGTAGCTCCATAGGTGATGATGTATGCAAAATATTTGAGTGCCAACCCGAACAAATGTTTTTTAAGGGTTTAGATGGATGTGGATATGATGAGCATTATCATTCTACTATCTCAACTTAAGTCTTTCATGAAGCTTCAGAATGTTCATATTATATGAATAGGATGAAGCATGTATAAATATTGAAATACTCTTATATTGAGGTCCCTTGAGGACATTTTTTATTTAAGCGATCTTTTATCTTAAGCGAATGCTGTTTATAGATTAAGGAAGCGCAGTGGAAATATGGGTCAGACCCAGGTAAGAAGGATAGTCAAATAGTTGATTGTACTTCTGTAACTTCCATACATATATCCAAAGAGTTGGATGAATGTTGGAATAAGCCGATATACTGATGGTATGACTATCAGGTCTATCCAAAATCCTTAGAGAAGGAATTAGATAATACATTAGCACATTCTACATTTACATATCATCATAGAAGTCGACTTACTAGATAAGATTAAAGTTTGATAATTGTATCTCATTCTCCAAATAACAATTGCAATTGGTTGCATATGTTTTGGAATACTAGAAACTATGATCTTAAGATTTAATAGTCATTCAATTCGGAGTAAATGCAGTTGTTGCAACAATCTCTATTGGATAGATAGACTACATATTTTCACTGGGAGAAGTCTTAGTCTTAGAGATTGTCTCTACGACTAGATATTAGAATACAATCATTGTTTATTCCTAATTTTTGTTGGAAACAAACATATATTCTGGAATAGACCTATCATAAAGAGTTATGATGGATATATTTCAGAAAGTAATCTAGCATCTAGATGAGTCTACTAAATTAGATATTAATGAATGGTTCACTAATATGTCTAATACTGGAAATTAAACCTTAAAAAGATAAAAAGGACGATAAAGATCATTTGACACTGATCGGACATCAAACCTTGGACATATGTCTGTTGATAAGATCAATAGACAAGTAAGGTATTGAACTTTAGATTGTATGAAAGTTGTTCAAGACTTACATACTTATGAATAGAGATTCAAAGTAAAAATGTCCAATGCACCCTTCTCTGGGAATGGTGTAAGATGCATAGGTATTCAAGATCTCATACATATTGATGTATGTGGACCATCTATACCATAATGAACATTGATGGTATGTGGTATCCATTGATGATTATTTATGGTATGTGATTTCTTCCTTTCACATTAGAAACCTTTAAAATGTTCAAAGATTTTACAATTGAGAATCAAAGTTAGAAGGAAGATGAAAAGAATTTGATCTAACCAAGGTAGCCATTGACAGAGCCAAACTCTATTAGGTGAGGAGGGTCTTGTGCTCCACATAATGCGAGAGCGTAGTCGATGCGGTTACCGCTCACAGATACCAAGCGCCTGATCAACAAGTACTCACAACATATGAATCATCAATGAAAAACAAAAATGCGAAGTATATTTTTTTTTACTCTACAAACAAAGGTGTATAATGCGGAAGCATGTAGAGATCGAACCACTGAGAGCAAACATGATAGCCTAATGATTATTTCTAATCAAAGTGAATTATGAACACAACTGTCCTCTTAGTCTTTTGTGTGAGTTTTTGGTTTCACAAATTTTATGTGATTTTTACTTTTATATATTTTAAAATTTTTAATTTTTAATTTTTAATTTCTTTTTAATTTTAATATTATATAATATTATATATATATAAGAGTATATGAATATATATAATAATGTACATATGATATAAGATTTATATATAATATATATAATAAATATTCAAAAAATGAAAAATAATAAAAAGTATAGTCATGTTTATATGTTATAATTTTTAAAGGTATTAAAAATATTTATAAGTTATTTATAATAATAAATAAGGTATATATAGGTATATAATACAATATGGGGTATTTTAATTATAAATATGGCTAAAAATAATCAAAATCTAGTACATTATTTTTTTTGTGTTTTATTGGTTTCTACTATTTTTATGATTTTATGGGTATTTTTGCTAATTTTTAGATATTTTTAGAGTCCAAAATAACCCAAAATAGGGATTAAATTAGTAGGCTGAATTGTTTTGAGATTTTAAAATAATGTCAAAAATTCCAAAACTAATTTTAATATGTAATAATATTTATAAGTAAAATTATCAAAAAGAAACTAATATTTTTGAAATTTTTGAAGAATTTTTACATATTTATAATATTTTGGAGATTTTTAATTTTTTATCATTCTCTTTTTCTATTCTTAGGGATTTTTGGTCTGTAGCTATAAAATACTATAATAAATAAAATATAAATTTTAGGAATTTTTCAAAAAGGTTATAAATTTTTAGTATTTTTTAATCAAACAGGAGAAAAATGTGCTCTTTTGAATTTTTAATAAATAGGACTTGTGCATAAAATGCAAAACAAAATATGTAGCGTGAAAGATCAAGCATCCATGTACATTTTCCTATTTTTACAATGGAGCACATATGACCTTTATAAAAAAAATCGAGAACTTCCACAATGATTAAGAAACTGGTAAGACCAATTTGCAAAAAAAAAAGTTTTCAAGCATTTGCGAACCTAAAACAAAATCTAAGGGCATGCTTGCAATTTATCCAACATTTTAATATAAAATCACGTCCTAAAAGGGCATAAATGCTATTTACAAGAAGTTCCAGGTCCCTTTACAAAATTTTCCACAAAATTTAACACTGAATATATAAATTTTTGGACTAGATACATATATAAAAACCTGCAAGTGCATGTGTGCAAAATGCCACCTCATGTGGGGGGTCATGTGAGGTGAGTTGGCATGGACATAGATGCAAATACCATAAAGGACAAGGTGTTCCATGCAAAATAATAGCATTTATTTGCACTACAAAACATATTTACAAGACAACAAATGAAATAAAAAAGGTGGAGGGTATCGGTGATATTACTCCATTCATTGGCGAAAGGGAGTGGTTGTGGTGGCACCACATAGGCACCACTTAACTCGATCAGCGGCTGAGGCGAGGCACCGGTACGTCTGATGTAAAGGGCCCAGATTAGATCTGGGTCGCGCTGGAGATCCAACAACTTTAGAGGTTTGAGGAAGAACAGGGAAGAACACTTCCTTGTCCTTCCTTCGATTATGTGTAGCTCCTCATCCCAGTCACCTCCCGCGTTGTTGAAGGGTTCTACATGTTGCTGACGAAGATCCACAGCTATTGGCACCTTTAGATGGATCTGAGCCTCGCTGTGTAGAGGCCTGAAGATCTTGAAGAACCGAGACACCTAGAGGTACCTGCAGGTCCAGAATCAACCTTCGAGGGTCTGTTTTCCCGCTGACCTGCAGAGGAAAGTTAAGAGTCTTGAGACGATTCACCTCAAGCCCTTTTGAAGCTGTTGCGCTTGGAAAATGGACGGGATGGGGGAGATCTGATGAACGGTAGAGATGGAGCTCTGACTCGCTGACCCACGAGGGATCACAATGGATCAAGGAGTGGAAAATGGATAAGGTGATGGGGAACGAAATGGGCGTAATAAATGGGTCGGAATGTGGCTAATTCACAGTGAAACATGGCCGGAGCAGTGAGCTACAACATTCGAAATATTGAAATTTTAGGTAAATCTACGATCTGATTACAAACCTAAATGCATGAATGAAATGACACTAACTAAAACTACCTAAAATTGAATAAAAAATGTAGTTCAAACCTGGTTTTTAGCTAGGAGCAGAGACCTCGCTGAAGCAACGCCTTGGACCACCTCCTTGCTCCGCCTCGCACCTGGGGGGTGATCTCTCTATCACCAGGAGCACACACACAAACACGGCAAGGGAATTCAAGGCCTGAAGAGGGATCAAATTGGGCAAGGAGGACATTGGGTTTTATTTATAGACACGTCGATGGGTAAAGTTACGGATCAAATGGAGGACGATTCAAAGAGGATTGATGGGATCTAATGATCCTACATGAATCAAGGGGATACTGTCCGATAGTTTTTGTTCAATGCTAAAGGTGAATCGATCATTAAGATCTTTGGGAAAATGATGAAAAGTTGAGTGCTCGAGGCGGGTGTCAGAGCAGAGAGGACTGAGGGGGCAGTTGACTGGGGTCAACTAACGAAGTTTTCTGGTTGGTCCACGTGGACTAACGAGAAAATTCCAAGGAAAGAATGTCTTATAAAATAAATGATAAATGATAAATGATTTTATTTAATTTCAGTTATAAAATGAAAATACTTCTAATTTTAATGCATATTTTTATTTATTTTTATGGGATTATTTATTATAAGTTATTATTTACAAGTAAAATCATAGGTATATTTACCTATATATTGTATATTTTAATTTTGTTTTGTATATCAAATTTTATTATTTTATTATATATTTACAACTTATTTTAATATACTCAAATATTTTTTTATTATATTTTTCTGAGTTTATTTGTACACTTAATTAAATATAGGTATAAATTATATAGGTATATGTATAATATATTCATCTATATATTTTTGTATACTATTTTATTTAGTGTATTTTTAATGATTTTATTATATTTCAAATATGTACATATACTACAAATACTAATTACAAAATTATATAAATATAAATTATGAAAAATATTAAGAATTATTAAAATGAATATTTTATTCAACTATATTATACAATAGGGGTCTAAAACCTAACTTTTGCATGTTAACTCCAAATTAAATGAAATCACCTACATTAAATATCTAATAAAAAGTTATATACAATTAAAGGTGATTTTGATGCATTTTGAGTTCATCTGGAGAAGATACATGTCTGTGAAGTTTGAGTTTTGAGATTTTATTCTTAGTGTAGACTGTACATTGTACATTATTTTATGTGAAATTAATTTTGTATTTTTATGCATTTTTATATGCAATTTTCATGTACAAATTTTATTGATTTGATGTATAAATAATAAAGAATAAAATACGTCCCAAAAATAAATTATTGAAGAGTAAATAGATAAGATATTTATTGTATTTTTGGCCCTTATCTCCCCCTACTTTATTCCTTGTCAACCCAATCGATTCTTGACTTGATATCAGAGTTTAATGTCATAAAATACCTTTAGTATTTTATTTCTTTTTCTTTTCTTTTCTTTATTCTTTTATTTTGGCTGTAAATACAATATTTTATACCATATTTAAACAATAAATAAGAGATGTTAATTTGTAAAAAATAATGACATTTACATGCATTTAGCTATGATTCAGAAGCCAAAATGAAAGAATAAAGGTGATAAAATGGAGATTCATCACCCCCATACTTGCCTTTGCTACTCCCTAGCAAACACTTATACCTATAAATGCAGAAAAAGAAAATAAAGAAAGAAAAGGAAAGAACTTAGATTGATTTTAACTTTCAATCTTCTCTTCACAAAATCAAAGTTTGGAGCTCAGTCGGATTTTTGGACATTAAGTTGGGTCGGAACCTTGTTGGGAAATGGATTTGAAAAACAAAAACCTCTGAGAGTCATAAAACACTGCTTAAGTCTCCTCGAAATCCGGGTCAGAACACTTCAATGTCATACACTATCCCATATGATTATGAGTTTATCTTGTACAGTGTGTTGATATGTAGCACTCCTCAACTGAAGTGATAGAAGTCGGACTTCTCCAACATGGCGACCCTGATTCCTCAATCTGATAACTCTTTCCTCGATAAGCGGGGTATTCCCTTCTAAGTTCAAGTACAACCAGCTCAAGAAGAGGAGGTGGAGAGAAGAATGGATGGTAGCAAGTCTAGCTATCTATCCCAGGATGCTTGTCCAGTGTAGCCAAAGTCATCCAGCTGCAGGATCACATACATATGACTTTGAAGCTCAAGCTTGCTTATTTACTATACACATATATACATACTTCGGCAGGTATTTTATTTTCATTCAGGCCTTTTCCACTTTTTTGGAGTTTTTATTTTTGCATCTTTTGAATACTATATACAACAACATTTACATAAGGACTTTTTCCTTTTGATCCAGTAGATTATCCCTCTTTTGAAGCATTACTACAACCCACACCATTATGTCATTAGACCTCATCGCCAATGGATCAGGTTGGGGTACAATGGCCACGGATATGTGACTTCCGATGTTTCCACTGGCTTGTGTCTCATGTCGGCAAATCCAACCCTCTACCACTTCAACTAAGGTGAGCAAAGTGTAAGATGCAAGTATACAAGCTAGGTCATTATGAATAAGAGTCATGTGTGTGTTCTGAAATATTCTACTTAGGCAGTCAAGACGACACTAAACTAAGTCTCGTGGTCTCAAAGAATTAAGTCTAGCAGACCTGAAGTATTTCAATTCAAATTCCAATAAGGTTCATGTGATTAAGTGGATTAAGGTCCAACCAAGCCCTGATCTCTGGATTTTATTTAGACTTACTCAATCATCATTATCAATCCGAAAAATGCAAATGTTATATACAATGCAAGAAAATATTTTTGTGATGCAATTATTTGATTTTGATTTTTTTAGGGAATTTTTGAAAAAGTTTCGCAAATTTTTATGCATTTTTTAAAAAGATCTTTGCAAATATTTTTGGGGTTTTTAATTTTGTAGAAATTTACACGAGAGTGTTACTTTGGTAGTTGCAAGAAATTATGTAGAGGATTTACACTATGTATTTATAGGGATTTAGTTATTATTTATAGGTTAACGTGCTAAGTTTGTAAAAGATTTTTTTTGCTTGGATTATGTAATAGTTCTCAAAATAATTTCAAAAGATTTTCATAAATATTTTGATAATTATATTTTGCAAAATAATTTGACAAATCATTTTTACAAATATTTACAAAATTTGAAAGCCATTTTACAAAAAATTTCAAACAGTATGTATAGGTTTTTTCAAACTATTTTTACAACCGTTTTTCCAAACCATTTGCGAATAGATTTTAAAATTTTTTTATTCACACAAAGAAAAAGAAATTTTTACAAATAAAGTATTTTTACAAAGGTTGAAAATATTTTACAAATATTTTCCAAACAGTTTTCAAAAAAAAATTTAAAGAAAATTTCCTATCATTTTTCAAACATTTTACAAACATTTTTACTTGATTTATTAATCAGTATAATAAAGAAATTTTAATGAATTTTATACAAGTGTGTTCTTTATAATTAATTGATTGTATTTTGTCATACTTATTGAAAATATGAAAGTACGAGGTATGGGTAAAGTATATACAACGTATATACAACCCCCTATACTTAGTTTGAGTTATGTACTCATAGGTATGAGAGAAAAAGAGAAGACATAACTCGAACTGAGTATAGAAAAGTCTATACTGCAACGACTGAAGAATGAGGAATGAATGAATGAGAAGTCGATCGTCCCCCCAATACTTAAGATCAATTAATCCTACGTGTAACAGACTGTAATCTTCCTACATGGAGGTTCGAGGGTGGGAATGAACAGATCAGTGACTCGTCTTGTCTCCCCCTATACTTAGGGTAAAATATCCCTAAATATAGACATGAATATCAACAAAAGAGAGGAGATAGTGGAGGCGAACAAAGAATGAACGGATGGACCCACTCATCTCCCCTATACTTAGGATGAAGCGTATCAAAAGTATAGTAGTGATGAATGAGAGGAATGAAAGAAAGAAGCAAAAGAAAAATAAATAGAAGAAAAGAAGAACAAAATAAAACTAAAGAAAGGGTTTTAGAGGAGCGTTATCTGAATCATTTGATCATGTTGAGGCAGTGGAGGCTTCTTCATCGTATTATTACTTGAACTGTGTCGACAATGGTCAAGAAAGTGTCATGCTCAAGGTATGGCTTTAGTAACTGACCATTGACAATGAACGGTTGCGCATCAGACGATAAATTAATTCACAAAAACTGCCATAAATATTACATGTTAGCAGGAGCTAACTGTAATTTTTATGCAATTTTTGGAGTTAATTTAATAATTATTTGATTTAAAACAAAGCACACAGAACATAGGGACCTACTTGCAATTATGTGAAAGTTTCAGGGCCAAAATATAACAAGCGTAAAAAGCTTAGGGTTGATCTTGCAATTTATCCACTTAAAAGCACACATGCTAAATACTCTTACGCACGGGGATATAACTGCTAATGTAAGAAAACCCCTATTCAAATCATAATAGCAAAAAGCACGGGGATACATCATGCAAATACACCAGCTGTACACGTGAGACAACACGTGAGTTTAGTTAAACATGACTAAAGTGCAAATGTAGAAAATAACAAGGATCCATATGCAAAAGTTCTAAACTACAACTTTATTTGAAGAACTATCGAGTATAGCATGAAAAGCGCAGGATAGATAATGCAAAATACCCTTCGTAAGGCACGTGCGGAACACATGAGGGCTTGGGCGGCTCTCATGCTTCCCTGAAAAGGATCTGACGGTCCTAACACGGTCGGGAACGTGCGCCTGAGATGGGCGACTAAAGTACGGATCTAACGATCCTCATAAGTGTGCGGGCATCTGGTGTAGATCTGCTCCATGTACTGATCAAAAAGTTACAAACCAGGCCTGGATGAACGATCTTGATCAGAACTGGAGGAGGAGCGTCTGATCGACAATGGAAGAGGGTCCTGGAAGAACTCATCGGGGCCGACCTCCAACCAAGCAGAGAGATCCAATGCTCTAATGGAAGTGCGGAGGAGCTCAACACGATCGTAGATGTGCTCCACATCCGGTTGTGGTCTTCGATGAAGAAGCCAGCGGTCGGATGAACGGGACGAGGTGGCTCCGCCTGTAGCTGCTCCGCCTGAGCAGTCGAGACTCCAGATGATGCTCCTCTCGCGCACGGGTACCTGCAAAGAGTAGATGGACTCGGGGAGTTTTATTTGATATTTTCTAAAAATAAAAACGCTCAAAAACTGTTCTATCTATTTTCTAAAAGTACCAAAAAAATATAAAAATGGTCTTAAAAATTCCATAACTGTGTTTTAATTGCAATCCTATTTTTGTTGCATTATCTCCTATAAAACCCTAAAAATTATAAAAGATTCAAAAACTTATAAAATTCATTAAAATTCTTAACAATTTAAAAAAATTGGATTTCAGTTGCTATTTGTAGCCATTTTATTTACTTTGTCATAAAATTCCTACCCAGGACATTGGGACACTTTAAGTATTTTTGACTTGTAATTTTGTCCTGACTGTGCATTGTTTTCCCTGTTTGCCCTTGTTTGATTTTTATAAAATCATATAAAAATTGGAAAAACCCCATAAAATCATCACAAACATCTGAATATTTTAAAAACATAAAAACATTTTTATTTCTAAATTTTGAGCATTTTTAGTCTTAATAAAAATAGTTGAAACTAGTTTTGGCCTTTCTTGCTTGTTTGTGTTCCTATTTTGAAAACATAAAAAATTGCAAATTAAAAACCATAAAAATATGTTTTATTCATCTGATTTCCGACTACTTCGTACATTTTCGTGCTCCTTGTGTTCGACCCTGCTCTTTATATCAGGTTAAATAAATAGCGGAGACCGCTGACATTATATTGTGTGCTTTGATTGATTTATCTGAGTAGTTCTCTTATTTTCTTGTTGAGTCTGATTGGCTGATTGGGGGTCACAACGACCCGTGATTATTTTTGAGACTTAACCCTAGTTGATCGGTCGCTCACCACTCCTCTCTTCATTCCAACTTGATCAATCTTTTGGTGAGAGGAGCCTATTCTCCAAGAATGATCCTGTCATAGAAAGGTGCCCAGATTTCAAGTCGTCCGGTGACAACGAGTCGGTCCTCATCGAGGCCATCACGGTTCTATCTGCTCCCATTCGGTGAGATCCATTTTTATTTCTCTTTTTTAATCGAGGTTAGTCGAAATTTAATTTTTACATTTTTTATTTATTTCGTTGTTATTTTTTTATTCTAGATCTTAGAATCCATCATCACATTTGACCACTCTCGAATGTGATCTTCCATCTCATTTTCTCAATCTCCTTGCTTCATGTTCTACCTCACGCAACCACACAACTTCGACCACATACGGTGGCAGGAAACCTGAATCCATCTCCTATTTCACCATATCCAAACCATTCACATTTCTCCATTTATTTCATTTTATATCTCATTGACCAAGCCATCATGCTCGAGTCGAGTTATTTTTTATTGTAGGCATTCAAAAAAAAGATTACAGAAAAGAGAAAACCACTTATTATTTGTTAAAAAATTACAAAAAATAAAAAAAATAAAAAATTTGTGTGGCACTACTGCCACCGTCCTCACCTCGTCGTCGATCCTGCAACCATCACGAGCACCTCCTCTTGGGGAGCACAACCCATCCCCTGCCTAGACGATTGCCACCACCTGCAGAGCCGACCAGCCCCAACAGGCACCGCTCCACCCCCCGCCGCTCCGCCATCGCCCACACGAGTTCTCGTGCACCTCCGTCACAATACACCACCCACATCCACCACGAGTTCAGCCACCAACCCTTGCTGCATTGTGGGGAGGAGTCCCCCTCGTGCCAGTCAACCGTCCGCCAGTGAGCACCTTCGCCACTGCCGTCCACCGTCGACCACAGGGGGCGTGTGTCGCCCCCTCGTACAGCATCACTGGCCATCCAACCATCGGCCACACTGCATGCTCCGCCAGAGGAGCCTCCCTCTCTGCCTTGACCACATAGTGCGTCCGTCGATCAACTCATCCATCGCAGCACCGTTTGTCTTGGGTACGAAGGAAAGCTTCACTGTCATCCTTGCTCTCGTTCCCGATTTACCATCACCACCCGAAGCGAGTCCCATGATGCCACCACCATATTATTGGGGCCTTAGATCGCTGCCTACGTACGAAGCCCCCTCTATCGCAACCCACTAAATCCGCACGTCGTGCTTGCGTGTGGAGAAGAAGGGTGCGACATCACCCCTCTCTCCCTCTTTGAGCGTGGAAGAAGAAATGAAGGGACAACCCAAGTGCACCCTTAATATATATATGTATACGTATACGTATATGTATATATATATATATATATATATATATATATATTGTGAAAATTACAACTCCACCCTCGGAGTTAGTAATATTTGCGAAGAGGACCCCGTCGTCCAACCAATCACATGCAATGCACTTTTTGGGGTAATTTGCATTGTCCGCCCTTTTTTATTTCTTGTTAATTATTACGTAAAAACAATAAATATTTACAATTCAGTCCTTCATTTTCAGACTTTAAAATTGCATGTTCTTTTCATTGAAATAATAACATTTGTAATCAATAAATTCTCCAAAATTCAAGTTCAGTTCCTATTGTGCTCTCTTCATTGTTTAAATTTTGCATTACATTTTATTTTTATTTGATATTACTAAAAATTAAAAAACTTCATATTTTCCCTGTTTAAACTTTAAAAATTCATAAAAAATGAATATTGTATCAAAAAATAGATTAGTTTTCTTTTGGTGTATTTTAATTTCTGTGCAAATTTCATGCATTAAATATTTCTAAAACTCAAAAAATTGTAAAATACTAAAAATTCTAAAAAAATCACAAAAAATTGTAGAAAAATCCAAAAATAGTAATTTCACTTTCTATTTGTAGATAATTCATCATAGTTTTTAGGAAAAATAAATTTAATACTTTTCGGTTTTGTTTGATATTTTTAAATTGCAAAATAGTCCTATATGTTCACTATTTTCATTTATTCATTTTGAAAATCCTAAAAAATTATAAAAATCTCATCTCTGAAAAATTACAAAAATAGTATAAAAATCATCAAAAACACAAAAATATTTTCTTTAAAAATTCTTTATCATTTTTTCATAATTGAACAATATAAAAATGCATTTCTTTTGTATATAAATTTATTTTGAAAATTGTATTTTTGAAAAATTAAAAAATGCAAAACTAAAAATCATTAGAAATTTGAAAAAAAGAAAATAAAATATAATATATAAAAAATCATAAAAAATAAAAAGATAAAAATTCCACAAAACCAATATAGTTTGCATTTGAGATTCCCTTCTCTTTTACTTGATTTTTTCGATTATTATAATAACCCTCAGAAATTGTAGCCTCCATGACTTCGATCCAGTTGTTATACAGGTAAAATAAATAACAAAGATTCTCTTGCCACATTTTTTATAATTAATTTCAGCTTGAGGCAAAAATAAATTTTATTGTTGAGGGATTGTTTGGGTTGCAACGACACTTGAAGTTTTTATTTACTCATAAAATAGAACCGTGAAAATCTCTGCTCAACAAAATGGCACCGTTGCTGGGGAGGCACGACAAGGGTAGTTAGGTTTCTCTTTTGACTTGTTATTCTTGGTTATACATTTTTGTTTATATTTTTCGTCATTATTTCGTTGTTCATATTCATTGTATTTATTTCACTCATTTGTGCCCATTTTTTTATAATTGTGTTTCTTACACATTTTTCATTTCCTCTTTCTTGTGAGGAACTGACGAGCGAGGGTGACTTTCTTAGAAAAGCTGGTGCACCCAAGCGAAGCGGAGGCGGTATGATTCTTCACCGAGCTGCAGGAGAGCATGAGAGGAGAAGCAGAAGATTTGAAGGATACCAAGCTTTGAAAAAAATTCTCTGTATAGGCTTTTTTTTCATTTCTAGCATTTGAACTCTTTTAAAAGGACATTCATTTGTTGCGGGGTCTGTTTTGCTAAGTGTCGATGCACTTGGGGGACCTCACCGATTTTGTTTTTCATCGCCTTATTTTCTTCTTTATTTTACGTGGATTTCATGAGCTACCTATTGATTGCTTTGATTAATTTGCTTGAGCCAGGTAATTAATTAGGTCCAAAAACCCTAAACAAGAATTTTTATACCTATAGAAAAGAGCGTAACTGGACTTCTTCAAATTTAATTGGTTATTGTTGTTAATAGAAGCTATTGTTAGAACGGTTCACTTGCATCATATAGGTTAGTTTATTTTGCTATTTTTAAATTCTGCGCGGAGCACCCTGCATGTAGCCTGTTGGTGACAAGGTACATCTCTAACCCCTGCATGCATCATTGTATTTAATTGCACATTGGCATTTTCGATCTCCTTCCTTATTTTTACTCACATAAGTTAAAAAGGAAATTGGACACTCAGTAGGAGATTTATTGAAATATTCAAACCAAGTGACAACTGCATAAAATTAGGGACTGTAAAAGAAAACTCGACCCTAAAATAAACGTAAGGAAAAATTCTTATTTTGAGGAGAGTAACCCTCTCATTGTTTGATTTATTTGCAAAGTAAGAGAGGGACGACACTAGGATAGAGCCACGGCCGGCTTATCAGATAGACTATTGGTTCTCCAAAAACGATTAGCCACTTTTCAGTAGGGAAATGAGGGTAGTCGGTAAATGGTCCGAATTTCCTTAGCAGAGTGGCAAGCTTAGAGGACTCTGTGTAAGGTTCCGTCCACTAGTAACATGGATATCTGTATTCTACGATCCATACTTACTCCTAACTGGATGAAAGTGGATGCAGCTAGTCATATGAATCGGGCCAGACTGTAGGGAAATATATGCACCTAATAGCTTGTTAACTCTTTCTAATATTGTATTCTCACGAAACTCTAAAAATTGACAAGATAATTGACCGAACCTTCATGGTCTTGACACTGAGTTGAGTTGGTGAATCGAGGTTTGTATTGTGTTTGATTGCTAGTGCTAGAGATCCTTCTGTGCAAATTGCGCCTTCCACTCATTTTCTCTCTTGCATTGACCTTCGTGCTCTCGCATCCTGCCTATTGATTTCGAAGGTGTCGGACCGGAGTATTTCTCGTTCGGACTTTGCGAACTTATTCTACACTCCGATCCATTCAACTTCTATTCGGGGAGACTCACTCCCCGAATATTGCTTTTTCTTCACTTCATCTTTCACAACATCCATCAACCCACTATTTGATATTGGCTCTAATCTCAAACTAATATCTAAGACTACATCATTTTTTAGGACTAATTGAGTGTCATGTACATTTTTAGAGTCAGATATCGGACACTTGATGCCACCAAAGGGAAAGGGGACCATGTCGGAGCAAAAAGAGATCAACATCACCATGTTAGCCTCCATTCAGTCAATTCAAGCCCAGTTAACAGAGTAGGCTTATTTTCAGACCGCATTGTGTGATATGATTCTCGAGCTAAGTCAGGAAGGACAAGATAGAGAGGAGGATAATAGAAACCCTAGAGGTGGGAATGAGGGAGAAGACCATGTGATAGAACCTGTGGTTAAGCTTACATTAAAGGATGCTTATAATCCAGGGGCAGGACAGACAAATTCTTGGATTCAAATCCCTACGATTCATGGGCTTTTGAGCTTAAGCCTACTATTTTGCCTCTTCTCCCAATATTCCACAGAAATATTAATGAAGAGTCTTATGGACACCTCCAGCAGTTCGATCGCATTTGTGGAGCAATACACTACCCAAATGTCCCATTAGAGGTAGTGAAGATGACAGACTTCCTGTTCAGTCCAATGGACAAAGCGTTGTATTGGTTGAATCACTTGGGAAGGGTTGCCACTACTTGGGAAAAGTTGAGGTCCACATTCGTGAACAAATATTACCTGCTTGGACGACTCAACAAATGTGATCCTTTATTGCTAACTTCTCCTAGATGTCCCATGAGCCTATTTACAAAGTGTGAGAAAGATTTAAAGATTTGATGGAGAAGTGCCCCCATCATGATATTTCGAATACAGGCCTTGTGAAAAATTTCTTTGGGGGTTTAAGCATAGAGAATCAGAAGCTGGTAGATGTCGCTTATGGGGGTAGTCGCTTCAACAAGGACGAGGATGTCCTTTATCAAATTTTTGAGGAGATGACAGAGAGTTCAACAGCTCTTTCTTCTTCACGTGCTTTTTAGAAGCACTCCGTCACCTCCCCAGCAGTACCCCACAAGGTTGTTAATATGACGGCATCACACGAAGTGGATAGGGTGGACTGCTCTGACCTGACTGTCATTGGAAACCACCTATCCAAAGTGGACATAATTGAGAAATGGTCCAAGGAGCTTGAGAAGCTTCAATGATCGAATATAGGACAAAGAACCTGTATAAGCTGGATGAGATAACAAAGCACCTGGAGCTTCTTCTGAGTACGATCAGTGCAGTCTACAGTGCGAGTGCAACAGCTGATACCTCTACTAGGGAGCAGACCTCTTCCACCAAGCATTGTAGCGGAGGACCATCCACAGTTCAGCACGTCTACTATGTGCAGACCCCTGATCAGGTCCAACAACATTCACAATAGATAGTTCCATACCAACAGGAAGTAGCCTACATTCCTGAGCAGCAATATCCACCTCCACCTGTCATTCAGGAGGTGAACAACATTTGGTTCGACCGTGAGTGAAACCATCTCCGTCCATCAGGGCAAGGCCAGTTGGGTTCACAACAGTGTCAGAGACCCGTCCACCAATTTCAAGGAGGCAGACAACAACAGTACCAACACCAACAGTTCTAGCCTCACTATCAGTCTCCACCATAGTTCCAAAACTGGAGAAAAGGCCAGCCACAACAGCAGTTTATGTATTTTCCTTATCCAAACCAGCAACACACTGCATATTATGGACATTATCCATATCCTCCTCCTCCTCCTCATTATCAGAATCCGTATGGTTACCAAAAGCCTCCGTACTACCAGTCTCAGCGATAGCCAGTCACTGAACACCATGAGGCCCCTTTGGTGAACCCAGCACTAGACCAGCTTGCACTGCTCATGAAGAACATGAACAAACTGAATCAGCGGATCGACAACCTGACCACCACCAAGACACTGGTCCCAGCTGAGTTCGGAGCCAACCCTAATAATTTCATATGCAAGGAGCAGGTAGCCAATAGCCCACCTACACCTGAGATAGGTATGGCCCTTGATTTTACATGTTTATCTGATGACATTCATCTCAGGAGCAGTAGGAGATTGCAGCCGCCTACGCACTAGTTGGGATTGAGAGATCAAACCACTAAGAGAGCATCATCTTCTACATCACCTCCTTCACCAGCAGCCGAGAGGCCCAGTGTAGCAGCACCCAAGTCTGGAGTCCCACTGCCTTCACCACCACCTTCACATTCACCTGGAAGATGTAGATCACCATCAACAAGGGATAATTTACTAGTTACGGATTCTTCCTCTTCACCAGCAGCAACATCTTGTTCTGTTTTAGATTTTGTTTTCCTTCACCTAATTTGGACAACAGTGTATAGGCTGATTCTGGTTGTCCTATTGTACATGAGGATTCCAATTTGAATAATGGAAACGAACGTTTGAATATCTCTCCTAATTCCGTGCCATTTCCTTCTTCTCTTAAATCTAAAAAAATTCAAAAATTAAAAACAACCCTATCTGATCCTAGAGTGGTTAAGATCTTACAGAACATCTTTTTAAAGATGCCACTCCTTAAGGCCATGGAATACATGCCTACAATAAAAAAGGGAATGAAAGAGGCATGTACACAAAAGCATCAACCAAGGCAAAATAGACAAAAGGAAACAGATAAACACATCTTGACCATTGCCAAAGTTCATGACATCAACAACCTCCCGCCTAAAAAGAAAGACAAGGGGGCACCTCACATCCGTTGCCATATCTTTGACCAGGAATTTGATCGTACTCTTCTCGATAGCGGTTCCTCCATTAATCCCATGCCTTCCTCTTTGCCAGCTGAATTTCGATTAGGACCTCTTAAAACAACCAGGATGATCTTTCAGTTTGTTGATAGATCGATTAAGAGACCAAGAGGTATTTTAGAGGATGTTATTGTAATGGCGTAGGGAATGCAATTCCCTGTTGATTTTGTTGTCATGGATATGGACACACCTGCACAGTTACTCCATACTCCGATCATACTAGGTCAATCGTCCCTACGAATGACCGAAATAGTAGTTGATTATGGTACTGGAGAGATCATCTTTCACTCTCATAGTGACAAGGTAAAAATGAGACGATCTCTGATCCTAGACCATCACCACCACCAACAACAGATGAGATAGAGGAAGTTATATCAAAGCCAGAGGACAATGATTTTCTTGTTGAATTCCAAGAGACAAATCTTTTCACTGATTTCATAGATACCCAGGAGTTCCTTTCCCAAAAGGACTCTATGGAAAGCATAGACGACATGAGTTCCCTTGGAGATCTAATTGAGCTAGTTGTTGATGGGCTGTTTGAGCTGATTTCTGAGAATCAATCTGAGTTTTTGGAGGCATCTTATGATATTTCTTTGACACACTTTTCTTACATTACTAATGATATGCCTCCTTTTGAGATTTCTGAGGTATAGATATATGAGCCATTCTTTGAATTTTCTGAGTTATGCACAGATGAGAGATATCTTTCTAAGATTATTGCTGAGATATCTGAGCCGTTAGTTGATGAAAATGTTGAGCATCCTGATGAGACCCTCCTTTCTGAGCAGAGCACATTTATTACAGATCTATCAGAGATTTTATTTGCTGAGCCGTCAGTAGCCAAGGTGGGCAGTCCATAGAGTAAATATCACATACCGTCTACCAGTACAGTAACAGAGTTTATTGTAGAACTGATTCAGACACCACCTGAGCTCAAGATTTTACCTTCAACATAGAAATATGCCTTCCTTGCGCCCCCCCCGGATATTTCTGGCCATCCTCAGCTCGTAGTTGATCGCTGAACAAGAATCTCGCGTGTTAGAGGTTCTTGAGAGAAACCGCAAGGCCATAGGATGGAATATATCGGATCTTCATGGGATAAATCCAGCTTTGTGCTCACATCATATCTACCTAGAGGATGACTGTAAACCCTCCTATGAATGTTAGTGCCGTCTAATCCAAATCTAAGGGAGGTTGTCTTGAAGGAGATCTAAAAATAGGGTGATGCTGGCTTTATATATCCCATTTCAAATTCCAAGTGGGTAAGCCCTTTACATGTGGTCCCGAAGAAATCCGGGATTACTATAATAAAGAATGACCATGGTGAGGAGATTTCGACCCGGGTACCTACTTCGTGGCGTGTCTGTGTTGATTACCGGTGCCTGAACTCAGCTACTAAGAAGGATCACTTTCCGCTGCCCTTTATTGATCATATTATTGAGAGGTTGGAATGGAAAGAGTTCTTTTATTTCTTGGATGGGTACTCGGGATATAACCAGGTTGCTATCGCTCCGGAGGACCAAGAAAAAACTACTTTCACTTGTCCGTTAGCAGTTGTGTTTGTGCTAGAGAAGTTCAGATCCTCCTCCTCGGTTCCCACGTTATTGTATACACGCATCATACTGCCATACGATACTTATAGGCAAAGAAGGATGCCAAACCCTGCCTTATCAGATGGATCCTTCTTCTCCAGAAGTTTAATTTATTCATGATAAACCTGGAGTGAAAAATGTTGTTGCAGATCACCTTTCCCGTATCACAAATGCAGAGACCTCTGAGCAGAAAATGATCCCTATTTCTGAAACCTTTCCAGATGAGGCCATTTTATCTGTGGACTCACTCCCACGGTATGCTAATATTGTTAACTATCTTGTCTCCAAGAAAATTCCACAAGATTGGCCAAAGTACAAGGTAGGCATATTTCTGTTAGAGATCCATTATTACAAAGGGGAGGATCCGTACCTATTTTGCGAGGGTGTGGATTGTATATGGAGAAGGTGCATTCCTCAGGAGGAACACACCAGTGTACTTAAGCATTGTCACAAATTAGGATATGGTGGGCATCATTCGGGGAAACACATGGCAACACAGGTTTTACAATGTGGCCTATGGTGGCCCACATTGTTTAAGGATGCTATAGAGTATGTTCAAGGTTGTACCGACTGTCAGAAAATGGGAGGAATCATTAGTTCCAAAGATACCATGCCCCTAAGATACATACATATTTATTATATTTTTGATTGTTGGGGCATAGACTTCATGGGCCCATTTCCTGTCAGTTAGGGATTTAGTACATCCCGCTCACCGTGGATTATGTTAGTCGATGGGTGGAGGCTATCCTCACCCGAGCCGCAGATAGACGTACAGTGTGTTCCTTCTCAAGGACAACATTATTGCATGGTTCGGGATTCTTAAAATACTAATTTCAGACGGAGGAAGCTATTTCATTAATAGAGAAGGGAAGAAGCTTGTGAAGGAGTACGCCATTGAGCACAGAGTTGCGTCTCCTCACCACCCCAAGACTAATGGCTTGGTAGAAATTTCAAATAGGGAGATCAAGATGATATTGCAAAAACTTGTACGTCCAGATAGGAAGAACCGATCCCAGATGCTTGATTCGGTTCTATGGGCTTATCGGACGTCGTACAAGTCTCCTTTGGGTATGTCTCCCTACAAATTAGTGTATGGAAAGCCCTATCACCTGCTAGTGGAATTAATTCACAAATCTTTACGGGCGCTCCGTGTATGCTATCTTGATTATGAGAAGGCAGGAAAAAAAGAAGTTGGATTTGAATTGATTACTGTAATTTCGAGAATTTGCATGTGATAACTCACTCATGTATAAGGAGAAAGTCAAGTGTTGGTATGATAAACACATTCGAAGGAAGACTTTCTCTCCTGATCAGAAAGCTTGGCTATTTGATGCTAAGTTGAAGCTGTTTCCAAGAAAATTGAAAAGCAAATGGTCAGGATTGTTCATTGTGAGAGTTGTACGTGACAATGGGAGTATTGTCATTTCTGGGTTGTCATCTGACACACAACCATTTGTTGTGAACAGACAGTTGCTGAAGCCATATCTAGATCTCGATATATTCATGTCCATCATTGATTCTATATTTGTGGTATCATACGATGATCCTTTGATTCCATCTTCTGCGTTCGATATATGAGCTGCCTACCTCTTGTATATCCTTTCATTTCATTCTTTCTTCATCTGTTTTATCATTCACCCCTTTCCATGTGTGTATATGCTATACTTAGAACGTGCTTTATCCTATGTATAGGGAGGGTGAATAATTTGTGTTGTTCATATTAGTATTGTTCATCACTCTTGTTATTGCTTATACTTAGGGATACTCTACCTTAAATATAGAGGGAGTGATGTTGTTCATATCGTCTCTTTGTGTTTTATTCTTCTAATCTTTCGACTGTCCCCCAACTTGTTGATATTCTATACTTAGGTCTATTCTACCCTAAGTATAGGGGGGCAAGACGAGCCGTTGAGTCCATACATTCTCTTCCTCGGTTCTCCCCATTTGTAAAGTCTTATATACTTAGCATTATTTGATCCTAAGTATAGGGGGATTACCGACTTCTATTCATTTCATATTCTCTGAGTCATTCTAGCATATGATTCTTTTCACTTTTCTATACTTAGCATGAGTTATGTCTTCCTTTGCCGCTCTCTGATCACTATGAGGACATAGTTCGAGCTAAGTATAGGGGGTGTTGTATATATCGTATATATACTTTAGACATAACTCATACTTTTATATATAGAATTTGGTCACCTTCTATATTCAAAAAACATAAAAACAAACAAATAAAAAACAATAAAAATAACAAAAATAATAAACAAAACAAAAAAAATCCTCTTATATTAAAAAAATAAAAAATTGTATAATCCATGTATATATTATATTTTATTAACCCTTTTCCCTTAAAAAATCCCTAAAAACTAAAAAAACTAAAAGTCTATAAAAATTTACATAAGTAAAATTTCAAAAAAATCTCTTTTTTACATGTGCATCATTTTTTCAAAAAAATAATAAAAAGTTCAAAAATTAGGAAATTGCTTCAAAAAATATTTTGCTTTCTTTTTGCATTGTACATATTTTCTTGCATTTGCATGTGCATTTTTTTGGGATAATATTGACATTTAAACAAAGTCTGAAATAAATTGAAGAATGGAGCTTAGTTGGACCTTAATCCACTTAATTTCAGAGGAACATATAAGAACTAGAGTTAAGACTTTTCAGGTTCTAGCGACTTAATTCTTTGAGTCCATAAGACTATGTTCATATGTCGTCTTGATTAGTCTAATTAAACAAAACACGCATGATTCTTCTAGATCATGGCTATCTTGGACAAGCAATCTACATGTAGCTCTTCATGGAGGAGGTAGTGAGGAGGCAGAATCTTTTTGGCTTGGGGTAGCATACTGGCATGTAACAACTAGTGGGAATATCCGTCTTCCTCTAGGGAGGGTAGTGCATCTCAACCTGGTCTAATAGCATTGAGGTCTAAAGACAGGATGCTGTGGGGTTGCAATAATGATTCAAAAGAGGGATAGTCTACTAGCTCAAGAGGAAAATCTCCTTATGTACATGCTGCACCTTGTATATATTTTCAAAAAAAATAAAAAAATAATAAAAAATGTAGAATCTCCAAAAGTGGACAGGCCTGATTGAAAAGTAAAATACCTGTAAGAGTGTGTAGATATAAAGAAGAAATTATAATAATAAAGAGATTCAAAGTCAAATTTTTGTAAGCTTGCACCTGGATGGCTTGGCTACATTGGTCATGCATCCAAGGATATGTAGCTAAACTAGTTACCATCCATTCTTTTCTCCATCTCCTCGTCTTGAGCTAGTTGTACTTAAAATATTCAGCCAGAGTCACCCCTGTATAAGGAGCGAGATATAGTAATATAGCAGAAGAATCCGCCATTTCGGCTACCACAATAGTGTATTCCACAGCCCCCCGTTCATGTAAAGTCATCACTACCTGAGCTACATAGGATGCTTTTTGACCGATAGCCACATGAACACATATTATATTTTGCCTGAGTTCGCCCGAGCGGAGCTCCGGCAGACTACGAACTTGTTAATTAACGCTACAACTACGATCTAATCGCTAAACTAATGGCAAGACTAAAATACATGAATAAAAATCTACTGAAAATGGATAAATGCACAACTCTTGTACCCGAGCGAAGTGTTTGCTAAGGGACTAGCAAAGGTAAAGCATATGAGGAGGTTGAGTCTGCATTTCATCACCTTTATTCATTTTTTAGCTTAAAATCTCATATAAAACACCTGCATATATTGATAAATACATATTCTTACTAACATGCATCTGTGTGTAAATATTGTACATTTTTTACTATTTTAACCTAAAATAAATAAAGAAAGAAAGAAAGGAAAAATAATGAAATAAAAATAATGTATATATGTAATAGATACATGCGGACCCAAACCTCGAGAAAAGGTCAAGACTTGACCAAATCGGCCAGGAATAAAGTCGGGGGAGATATGGTCCTTAATCAGAAAATCCAAAAAATGTTTTGTAAATACTTCTCATTTATTCTGTGTATATTTGTATAAAACTTTCACTGTTTTATTTGTACATAAATTGACTTCAAATGAAATAATTTTCAAAACAAAAATTATAAATAAAAATGTTTTCTAAATAATAAAATTAATTGAAAAATAAAACCTTGTACATTATAAAGGTAACCATATCCGGAAAACGGCATAAAATGATAATTGAAAGACTAATTCCAGCTCCTTATGAACTTGAATTGAACCAAACACACTTCCATCATATTCTTAATTAAATTATCTTTAAAATGGCAGTGGTTTCATAATTTTTGGAGTTACAGATTGAAAGACGGCTTTCTGGGGCGATTTTTACAATTTTACCATTTCTTTATTGTATATTTATTTATTTTTATACATATTATATTTGTAAATAATTGTAAATATTTTTATAATTATTTAAATTAAAAATAAAAATATTAAAAACATAAAATAAACTAATTTCCTTATTTAACTATGTTTATAATGTACCATATGTATATATTAAATGTATATAATTAATTTCCTTAAATAACCACATAAAAATTAAATAATTAACATTCATTATTTAAAATAATAAAGCAACGAAATTAATTAATTGATTAATTATGTAGATAACGTAAATAATTTTATCCACCATTAACCTCCTCCCTTCTTTTCCTCTCCATTCTAATTTTGAAAAATCAAATTCAATTTTTTCCTCTATTTATTTGGCCCTCCTCCATCATTACAACTTGATCAATCTTTTGGTGAGATGAGTCTATTCTCCAATAGCATCTTTTCGTAGAGGGGTGCCCAGCTTCCGAGCCGTCTAGTGACATCGAGTTGGTTCTCGTCGAGGCCATCACGACTCTATCCGCTCCCATTTGGTGAAATCCATTTTCATTTCTCATTTTTAATCTAGGCTAATTGTAGTTTAATTTTTGCATTTTTTTATTTATTTTGTTTTCATTTTTTATTCTAGATCTTAGAATCCATCATCATGATTTGACCCACTCCTGAATCCGATCTTTCATCTCATTTTCTCGATCTCCTCGCTTCACGCTCTACCTCACGTAACCACACACCTCCGACCGCGTATGGTGGTCGGAGACCCAGATCCATCTCCCATTTCACCGGATCCAAACCATTCAAATTTCTTCATTTATTTCATTTTATATCTCATTGACCGAGCTGTCGTGCTCGAGTCGAGTTATTTTTTATTGCAGGCATACAAAAAAAGAAAAAGATTACAAAAAAGAGAAAATGTCTTGCTGTTTGTAAAAAATTACAAAAAAATAAAAAAATAAAACAATTTTGGGCGGCACTACCACCACCCCCTCTCCTCACCGTCGATCCTGCAACTGCCACGAGCACATCCGCCTGAGGAGCACAACCCATCCTCCGCCTAGATAATCGCCACCATCTGCAGAGCCGACCAACCCTAGCAGGTGCTGCTCCACCCCCCGCCGTGCCGCCATCGCCCACACGAGTTCCTGGGCCTTTCCACCGTGAGCCACCGCCCGCATCCACTGCTACCGCATCCACCGCTATTTCAGTCACCGACCCTCGTCGCATCGCAAAAAGAAGCCCCCCTCGCGCCAGCCAGTCGTCCGCCAGCGAGCACCTCTGCCATCACCATCCACCATCGACCATAGGGGGCGTGTATTGCCCCTTTGCACAGCATCACTGCCCATCCAACCGCTGGCTGCACTGCATGCTCCGCTAGAGGAGCCTCCCTTTCCTCCTTGACCACGTTGTGCGTCCGTCAATCAACTCATCCGCCGCAACACTGTCTATCTTGGGTACGAAGGAAAGCTTCCCCGGCGTCACTGCTCTCATTCTCGATCCACCATCATCGCTTGGAGCAAGTCCCTCGATGCCACCACCGTATCACCACCACCTTAGATTATCGTCGATGCACGAAACCCCCTCCGTCATAGCCCACTAGATCTGCCCGTCATGCTTGCGTGTGGAGAAGAAGGGTGCGGTGATGCCCCTCTCTCCCTCTTTGAGCGTGGAAGAAGAAACGAAGGGGCAACCCAAGTGTGCCCTTAATATATATATATATATATATATATATATATATATATATATATATATATATATATATAGAAAATTGCAACTTCATCCCCTGAGTTAGTTATATTTGCAAAGAGGCCCTCGACGTCCAGCCAATCACATGCAGTGCACGTTTTTTGGGTAACTTGCATTGTCTGGCCTTTTTTTATTTCTTGTTAATTTTTAATGCAAAAACAATAAATATTGACAATTCAGTCCTTCATTTCCAGACTTAAAAATTGCATGTTCTTTTCATTGAAATAAAGAGCATTTGTGATCAATAAATTCTCCAAAATTCAAGTTAAGTTCCTGTTGTTTTTCTTTTCATTGTATAAATTTTGTATTGCATTTTTTATTTTATATTACTAAATTCAAAAACTTTATTTTTTTACTATTTGAACTTTGAAAATTCATAAAAAATGAATATTATGTTAAAAAACATTTCAAAAAATAGATTAGTTTTCTTTTGGTGTATTTTAATTTATGTGCAAATTCCACGTATTAAATATATCTAAAACTAAAAAAATACAAAGACTAAAAATCCTTAAAAATCACAGAAAGTTGTAGAAAAATCTAATAATAGTGATTTCACTTCATGTTTGTAGACAATTCATCATAATTTTTAGGAAAAATAAATTTAGTAATTTTTTATTTTGTTTGATATTTTTAAATTACAAAATAGTCCTGTCTGTTAACTATTTTCATTTATTCAAATTATAAAAATCTCTAAAAAATTACAAAAATAGTAAAAAATCATCAAAACACAAAAAAAATAGGATTTTTTTATCATTTTTGTCAGAATTGAACAATCTAAAAAAATTACATTTCTTTTGTGTATAAATTTGTTTTGAAAATAATATTTTTGTAAATTAAAGTTTTTTTGCAAAACTAAAAATCATTAGAAATATGAAAATTAGAAAATAAAAAAATAAAATATAAAAAAATCATGAAAAATCAAAAGATAAAAACTTCACAAAAACCAAGATAGTTTGCATTTGAGGTTCTCTTTTCTTGTAATTGATTTTTTCGATTATTAGAATAACTCTCGGGAATTGTAGCCTCCCTGAGTTTGTTCCTGGTGTTATACAGGTAAATTAAATATCAAAGATTCTCTTGCCACATTTTATTATAATTACTTTCAGGTTGAGACAAAAATGATCTTTTTTGTTGAGGGATTCTTTGGGTTGCAACAACACTTGTCGCTTTCATTTACTCATAAAATAAAAGCTATGAAAATCTCTGTCAACAATCAGGAAAAAGGAATATGTGCATAACTGAAATCAAAAGTACTATTCTTGTTTACATCAGAATTCATGTATACAACATCTTGTACAACCAGGATGCAAAAGGTGTACAATTGAGCATGGGTGGACGTCCAAAAGCTGTGATCTGTACTCCGTCGGTTGGCACTAGATCGGCTGCTAAAGTTGGTTCCTCCATGGCTGGCATGACTTCACTTTGACTACGATCATTTTTTTGGTCTTTTATTTTTTTTTGTTTTTTTGTTCTTTTGCTGGTTGGTGGCAACTGGTGATAGGTGGTGTGGCTCCTCCTCCTTCTTCTTCTTCGTCACCCGAACTGTGGTTAACACGATTGATGCAGAAGATGATGATTTACCAGATGAAGCTTTATCCTTCCCTCTGACAGTGGCAGACAGAGGCAAGGTCCTACCGCTCCTGAGAGTAACAGCATTAGACAAAACAAAATCACAATCATCTAACTCTACAATCATAGACGGGACATAACATTCTACCTTCTCTTTTCGCTTAAAATTATTATGGTTGGCTTCGACATGGACAGGAATTAGAGTTTAGTGGTCGTCAAGTCATCCAACTTTTGTGTCATCTCTGCTAAACCCTTGACCAACTGGGCCAAGAAATCGAGGCCCAGGTTCACAGAAACCATCTCGAAAGGTTTTGTGTGCTGACCACACTGTGGCTGATGGTGATGAGGTTGAGATGAGTGCTGATGATATTTTTGATGACGAGGAGGAAGCTGATACTGTTGGTAATGAGGAGGGGGATACTGCTATTGAGGTGCAACCACGTATGAATGGTACAACTTGTGCTGGTGGTACTTCGACTACTAGTACTGTTGGTTCTGCCTTCAATTGTTATGATACTACAGAGACCGATGGTACTGAGGTTGAGGTTGGGAGTACTGGAGACCACCCTGAGGTTGGCGGTATGACCGTTTGGTAGAGATGACTGGCCCTGGGGGTGTTCAACATGTCGGGCCAGTTGTGCATCATTGCTCCACACACCATTAACTTATTAAACAAGGGGTGGTAGCGGAAATGTTGGATCAAATGATATTTGGTAGTATGGCTGGTAGAAAACCACCTGTTGCTGCGATGGGGCCTGATATGGCGCCTGCACATAGTACACATGCTGGATCGCTGGCTGATGTGGAATAGGTTGAGGCTGCTGTGGCGGTGATGGCTCATCTTTCTTCTCAACATGAGTCTCTATTTATGGGGTCTTATACTGGCAAGCATTGATGGTACTCACCAACAGCTCTAGCTTCTTGGTGATCTGGTCCATCTTATCCAGATGTTGGGTCCTTTGTTCGATCATGGCGAGTTTCTAGAGATCATGTGATCGCTTCTAGATGATATCAACCTTGGAGATATGTCCCCCAATGATGCTGAGGTTGGAGCTCTCATCTCTCTCTGCCTCATGTGAGGCTGACATGTGCACATTTTGTGGAAGATCTGGGATTCTCTCTCGTAAGCATGGAATTAAGAGAGGGCAGCCTCTCCTTCAGCTATTTCTTCAAAAATCTGCAAGATTACATCTTTATCCTTATTGAAGTGGGATCCCCTACAGGCAGTGTCAACTAATCTTTCAATATTCAGGCCATCGAAGAAATGTTGGACTAAGCTGGCCCTCGACAGTCATGGTGGGGGCATTTCTCCTGCAGATCTGTGAATCACTCCTATGCTTTATGAATAGACTCGTGGGTAGCATGGGATAAGTTGCTAATCCGGGCTCGCATCTGGTTGAGCCGACCGAGAGGATAAAACTTGTGAAGGAACACCGACTTAAGTTCCTCCTAGGTCATCACGACCTTCCCTAAATTGTTAATCCAGTACAGGGCCTTTCTTGGAGACCGAAGGAAAATACAGTCATCTTGACTACATCCAACAAGATATTAGGGTAGTGTGTGGTCTTACAGATACGAGAGAACTGCTGCAGGTGAATATAGTGTTCATCGTTGGTGTTCCAGTGGAAGGTGGAAGAAGAGCAAGGATATGAGGTTTGAGCTTAAAGTGAGCATGCACCGGTGGGATGCGAATCCACTAGGTCATCTGACTGTCTCCAGGATTATAAGTCTATTTTAGAGTAGGCTTTGGCACCTTAGGTCCTTGTTCTTCTTCCTCTTGATCATCTCTGGGACTCTCATCCTCTCCTCTTCCTCTTGGTCTATTCCTCATATCATTCAAAATGTTTTGGAATGCAATCTGGATCAATGCTTGTTCACTTAGCTGTTGTTGTATGGCTTGGATGGATTCTAACAACTGAGTATTCACTTGATTCTGATCGGGTACTGATGAATCCACATTTCATCATCTTTATTCTATCATTTTGGCACCAAAAACCCTAGTAAATGCCTGTAAATAGCATTAAATATACAATCTTAGCATTCATGCATGTGCATCTAAATAGTGTATAAAATACTGTAATTAAAGCCAAAATTATAGAATAAATAAAAGAAAAGAAAAAGAATAAAATATTGTAAATATTTTATGACCCCAAACCCCGAGACCTAGGCATCTTGATGAATAGGTCGACCGGGAATAAAGTAGGGGGAGATAAGGGTCAAATACCTATATTATTCTACTCATTCTTTATTCATTTTGGGATCTATTTATAGTTCCACTTTTTGTACATAAAATAAAGAAATTTGTACATGAAAGTTGTAGATAATTTTATATAGAAAAATACAAAATTGATTTCACTCAAAAATAATGTACAGATAAAAAGTTATGGTCTGAATAAAAATCCAGAATCCCAACTTCCCAGACCCATATCTCACAAATGAAAACTCCAAATGCATCAAACTCACCTTTAATTGTATATAGAATAAAATAAGCTATTTAATGGCGGTGGTTTCGTATTTGGCGGAGCTACGGTTTGAAAGTTGAGTTTTGGACCCTCATTGTATAGCTGTACTGATTAAAATATTCAATTTATTATTTATTCATTCTTTTTTATATTTTTACATTTTTATAATTATGTAAATATTACTTATAATAACTATGTGCATTAAAATTAGAATAAAAATGCAAAGAAAAATGCAAAATAAAAATACCTACACAGAACACATAGACACAATACCTATATACATACCTATACATTTTATACTTATATTTTATTTAATATACAAAATAAATCAAAAAAATAAAATAAAAATAAATTTGTATATATAAAACTATTTTATAATTTTAGAAAATAATAAATAAAAATAATAAAATCAAAATACACAAAATAAAAAAATAAAGTAATAAAGTATATAGATAATATACCTATATAGGGGTATAAAAGCAACTTGTAAAAATAAATCTCATAAAAATAATTAAAAATCGGAATAAAATACTATATAAAATAATAAATATTTTTCATTTAATAACCTAAAATTAATTAAGTCATTTATTATTTTTAAATAAATTTTTAAATCTTTTTCCAGGAGTTTTTCCTGGTTGGTCCACGTGGACCAACCAGGGGACCTGGAGAGTTGACCTCGGGTCAACTCCCTGGTCCTACTCCTGTAGCTGTGTCAGAGTGGTTTTGACCCCTCTTTCACCCTTTTTTCGAGGCGACATCTTTCATCTGTTGAGGTCGATTCCTTCTGCAAAAATCTTCCCCTACTATTCATCTTGCACGCCAGTGCATCTCCTAGGGCAGTGGATCAAGGTTCGGCCCGTTGTCACCTCGTTTGTATCGCCACTTCACCACATCTAAAAACAACCCCCTCCTCTTCCTCTTCTCTTTGAACTGGCTTTGGGCGCCTAAATCCTCCAAGAGAGGGGTTGAGTTGCACTCCAGTGACAGGGGGGTCTCCCCCCATCCTAGTCGAGGTGCGGCGAGCACCTAAGGCCGTGTATCCATCATCTCCGGTGGCTGCGCCGCCGTGAGGTTATTCCCTCGCCCTACCTGGGCTTGAGGTTGGGTTTTGTTGCCTTTTTCTTTACGCATTTCTAGTTCTATTAGCTTAAACCTCAGCCTTCACCAGTTCATATTGCCTGAATCCCGTCCAATCATCCACACCGCCACCTCGCCGGAGTTCGCTCCGCTGAGCTTCTCCCTCACCGTCTAACCACCTTATCTTTAGCTTCATTTCACTCCCGTTAATCCGAGCTTCATCACGACCCCTTCATCTAACTCTTTAGCCATCGATTCGTTCAATCGATCGGTCACCAGAGCAACTCCGGTCACCTTCGTTCTTCACGCCATCCGCCGCATCGCACCACCATTCTATTGCACCACGTGATCGGGGCAACTTGCCCCCGATCATATCACCATTTTTTTGTGCAGGTCTACGCTTGAACTGGACACCTGGGGCTCAGTGAGGCGCGCGGTTGAGGTTCCTGGAGCCCACAGCTCCGCCACCCTCGCGTACGTCCTCCGGTTGTAGCCGGAGCTTTTTGGAGCGCCCATCCATTAGAAGACCGCCGCAGGAGGCCCGGGGGGCCATTTTGGAGCAGCTACGGACGCCGGGGAGGTGCGACAAGGCCGGAGGAACTTCGCCCCGGCGAAGTTCCTCCTTGTTCTTCGTCAGCTACTTTCCGCCGTCGGATTATGAGGGCGCCCCAGATCTTCTCACCGCCGTTCGATCCAACACGCGCCACGCCGTTCGATCGTCATCTGCTTCTAATCGTGGCCGCAGGATCGCGAAGGGGTATAGGCCGTTCAGGTGTTGACACGTGGACTAGTGGCTGAGGCCACACCGTCGGATCGAGCCCCTTGCTTGGGTATTTTGTGCTTTCCGCCCTAGCAATTTTTGTGTATTATTAATCAAGACATAAACTTTCATTTGCCGTTTAAAATTTTTGTAATTTTTGCTAAAAACCCCCTGAAGTTTTTTATTTACTTTTCGACCCTTGCCAGCCAAGCGCACGTGCGTGGGCACGTGTGCGTGGGCATTTTGCGGACAAGGGCCTAGCAGTTCTTGTTTTTAATATTTAGACCACTAAATATTTTGTCACGTTGTTTATTGTTAGTGGAATTTGCATTTAGCCCCCCAGGACTTTGCAATATTGCAAAGGGGTCCCCGCCAGGTCACGTGCACAGCGCGCGTGACCTTGGTGTTTTTGCAAGGTTACCCTCGCAGTTTGAGCATTTAACTTTTAGTCCGGAAAATATTTTCCTCAGTTCAAAGTTTTTTTGAAAAGTGCATGTATGCCCCTGGATTTTCTGATATTTGCAGTTATACCCCTGCTAGGCCTGATTAATGTTTGGATGCTTGTTTCAATTATTTAAATTATCATTCTAACTCCAAAAATTCTCAAAAAATAGACTTAATCTCCTGTATGCTTGCTCTTTGATGCTATATTTTTAGTTTTTGATTTTGTGTCTTTTTAATATTTATTAAAAATAAAAAACATGCTTGTTATTCACTGTCTAGCTTAGAAAATGCCAAAAAATATTAAAATCCCTCGAAAAATTCCAAAAAATTCCCTAGTGTGTATTTTACCCTATTTTAGTGTCAGTCCGAAAATCCCTAAAAATCTCAAAAAAAACCTTAAAAATTCAAAAATACATTAAAACTTCAAAAAAATCTATAAAATCAAAGCAAATCAGAAAAATACAAACTCAGTTCCTGTTTGTTCTATAGTTCATTATCTTTATTTGAAAAATAGTGTGGAAAAATTTTGTGGCTGTTTGCTATTTTTAATCCCCATTTTACTCACAGCCAGTGCCTTCTTCACTGTTTTCCTTTATTTCAGTTTTAAAAATACCAAAAACACTTTGAAAAATACCCAAAAATCACAAAAACAGTAAAAAACTCTAAAAATACCAAAAACATTTTATTTCTGAATTTTTGGTTATTTTTACACATTTTTATAAATATTTGATCTTCTCTTTTATTGCATTGTCTTTATTTTCCAATATTGAAAAAGAAAAAAATATATAAAATATAAAATTATAAAAATCAGAAAATTAAAAATCAAAATACAAAATTTAAAATTAAAGAAAAAAAATTAAAAACCCACAAAAAGTTCTTTTCTTGCTTGCTTAGTGTAGACACACTCACATTCACTCACACACATCTATTTGCTCTACCCTGTTTGCTCCCTATGTTCGAACTCTTTGCATACTTGCCCTTTACATCATTTCGTGCAGAGTTAAAAATAAATTTTAACTCCACATTTATTTCTAATTATTGATCTTTAGTGTGGGTTAATTGTTGATTAATTAAGGATTTTTAGCGGTCACCGCAGTGACCTGAGTGTTCCCGCCTTGTGTGGAATACTAGACCCTAGAAATTCCTAGTTATCAGGTACCTGGCCCTGCTCTAGTTGTGGAGGCTGCTATCCTTTCCCTTTGCCATGAGAAGCCATCTCTAGGTCTGAGTCTGACAAAATGAACTCCAAATTGGGATCCAGGACTGACTTCTATCTTCAATGCAAGAGGTATCCCAATCAGACCACTATGAAATTGAATACCAGCTGAAGTGATGAATCTGAGGTTAAGGTCAATCCCAATCAATTGTGAATGGAGTAAAAGATGTACTGAAATCGACCTCTGTTCGTAACAATCGGAAATGGGACAAGAGTGGTCCCGATTTATTAAGAAATAGAAAGATAGTGGAATGAAGTTGAGGAGACTGGAGATCGGTTCACAAGGTCTGAACTGGGTTCTTGGGGATCTCCTCAAATTATTGACGATACCGAGTCCATGGAATTGATGTAGGTGTCAACGGAGTCTCGACTGAACCATCCATGGATCGACATCATGGAGGAAAAGAAGGATCGATGCAAGAGGAATGATACAATGGTCAACGGGGAATAAAAGGAATGTAAAATAGTAGAAAGGCTCGAAATGAGCATGGGGTCAAAGAAGAAACACATAAGACAAAATTTGTGCAAGCGCATAGAACTCGATCTTTTAACCTTAATCTAGATGCATACAATACACAATACAAAATTGGGTTTACCAACTCTACACATGTGAAGTTGTAAGGGATCATCTACTTTTATCTTTTCATTTTTAGAGTTGTTATTTCATGCATATCTTTTAGCAAGCCCTTAGACGCTAACCCTATAGGAGCATGAATATTGCTAGAAAAGTATCATGTATCATCCTCCTTTATAATCTGTAGTCTGCACTTTTTGAGGTCCTTGTACCCCTTCCTAGATCCCTACTGATCCAAAGAATGAGAGTTAGAAAGCCGATAGGTGAAACCACTACTTCATATCGTGCTCGCATTGGAATCACCCGTGAGCGTACAGGGCCCTACTTGGACACGAGACGATGAGACAGACACACCCGTGATGGCGTGGCCTAATCTCAATACTTTGGACAAGGTCGATGTTCTACACAAGGTGAGGACATCATCGTTGACTAGGTCCTACTTGTCCATGCACGATAGAAGTGCCAATACTTCGAAAATCCAGGTGATACACAAAGCAATTACAGACTGGGTTTTGGGCTCTAATCCTTAGCGGGTCGCACCTCGCTCATGGGAGGAGTTTTGGTCCCCTCCTAAGGTACTTTAAGACAATGAGGGCTTTATGAACCCCCAAAAATGCAATCCATTATAGATTTTAATTAAGGTCAAAGTTTATTTAGTAGTCCCCTTGTTTTAGTTTTTAGGTTTTAACTTTTTTTAAATATTTTGCATACAAGCGCCTAATGATTTTATGAATTTTCATTTAAGTCCTATGTTCACAAAATCAGAGGAAGATAGCAAAAAAGCAGTACAAGTCGATTCAATGATGGAAATCTTACTATAGAATCTAATGATGCATGCATAGTAAGAGAACTTACAATGCTTCCCAGATCTCTCCATGTGGTATGCAAAATAAAATTTTTAAACCTATATACATGGTGGTGTACAATCAACAAAATCGCCTAAGCATAAACTATTATTAGTTGTGAAGAACCAAATGTCAATTACTCAGAAATGAACCCGAGAGTCTGGTCTTGGGGACACCTCAGTGCCCACCACAATGGGTCCTGCCAGCATTATATGGTACCTCTCTCGGTTCATGGGTTCAAGTCCAAATAGTTGACAAATATTAATTTGATAGATCCAAACGTAAAAGACTATAGGAACAAGATTCTTATTAGGGTTTGGACCTAAATATCGATAGAAGCAGTCCTAAAATCTAGGGATTTCATGCACACAAAACAAATAATAATAAAGACGGAAATCTCAAAACATTGGAAAATAAAAAATAAAGAGAAAAATATGGAGAAATAAAGTAAGAAGGCGAAGAAAACTCGAAGAAAACCACGAGGACCCCCAAGTGAAAAAAACACTTGGTAAAATATGTCCTAAAGTTTAATGTCCAAGTCCCTGTATTTTTACAAATAATAATGAATAATAAATCACTCTATCACCAAAAAATAAAATCCTAAGCGAAGATCTATGTTAAATCTACTCCTTGGTATGCTGGTTGCCTCTCCTACTGGCCAGGGCAAGAAGGTCAATCTCCACCAAGCTTGGTTGCATCAACCTAAGTCATCCTCGCATAGCGGGCCCTCTTAACATACACAACCAAGAAATGCATTACCACATATATTAAAATAATATGTTCAACTAAATAAGAGCTGAAATATGTACAAGTCAGAAAAATGTAGAAAATATGTACAAGAAAATAAATCAAAAAGAAAAGAAAAATATGTAAAAATTAGGCTGCAAAAGGTTGTTCCCCGGTAACGACGCCATTTGATAGAGCCAAACTTGATCAGGTAAGGAGGGTCTTGCGCTCCACCCAAGGAGGGAGCATAATCAATGCGTTGACCTCTCACAAAGACCAAGCGGCTGTTCAACAAGTACCCACAACATATAAATCATCAACGAATAACAAAAATGTGAAATACATATTATTTTACTCTACAAACAAAGGTGTATAATGTGTAGGCATATAGAGGTCGAACCACTGAGAGCAAACATTGTAGCCTAATGACTATTTCTAATCAAAGTGAATTGTGTACACAAGTGTCCTCTTAGTCTTTTTGTGTGGGATTTTGGTTTTACAAATTTTTAATTGATTTTTACTTATATATATATATCTTAATTTTTTTGATTTTAATTTCATTTTAAATTTAAATTATAATATATATAAGGGTATATGAATATATATATATAATGTATAATATGATGGGTTCAATTGGGTCGCCCCTGCCCTCATTTTCAGTGTTTTTTCTTTTTATTTTTTTTTCAAAAATATCACCATGTATATTCATCTATATATCCCTCCTATATATCATTCGAATTTCGTCAGAAAGAGAGACTCATATGCCCTACATCTAGAATAGGTCGATTACAACAATGTTTAGATCGTTAAAATTACATGTTCTAGATGGAGGGCATATGAGTCTCTGTTTCTGACGAAATTAGAATGACATATTGTAGGGATATATATATATATATATGAATATACATGATGGTATTTTCCCAAAAAATAAAAAATTGTGGGAAAATAGGGGTGGGGGCTACCCCATTTTTTTCATTTATGATATAAGGTTTATATATAATATATATATATATAATAAATATTCAGAAAATAGAAAATATTAAGAAGTATAGTCATGTTTATATATTATATTTTTAACGGTATTAAAAATATTTATAAGGTAATTATAATAATTATAATAATTATAATAAATAAGGTATATATAGGTATATATTACAATATGTGTATTATATTTATAAATATGGCTAAAAATAATTAAAATTCAATAAATAAAATGTTTTTGTTTTTATATTTTTCTATTATTTTTATGATTTTATGGGTATTTTTTTGTTGATTTTTAGGTATTTTTAGAATCCAAAATAGCCTAAAATAGGGATTAAATTAATAGATCGAATTGTTTTGAGATTTAAAAATACTAAATAAACTTAAAAATTCCCAAAACCAATTTTAATATGCAATAATATATATAAGTAAAATGTTCAAATAGAAACTAATATTCTTGAAAATTTTTAAGAACTTCTATATTTTTTATAGGATTTTGGAGCTTTTTAATTTTTTATCATTTCTTTTCCTATTTTTTGAGATTTTTGGTCTGAAGCTATAAAATACAATAATAAATGAAATATGTATTTTGGAATTTTTCAAAAAGGTTTTATATTTTTTAAGTCTAACGGGGTAAAATGTGCTCTTTTGAATTTTAATAAATATGAAATATGCATAAAATGCAAAATAAAATATGTAGCGCGAAAGATCAAGCATCCATGTTTATTATCCTATTTTTACATTAGAGCATAGGTGGCATTTATAAAAAATAGAGAACATCCACAATAACTAAGAAGTTGGTAGGGATCAATTTGCAAATAAAAAGTTTTCAGGCATTTGCGAACCTAAAATAAAATCCAAGGCCATAAATGCAATTTACAAAAATTTTCAGGTCCCTTTACAATTTTTTCCACAAAATTTAACACTGAATATAGAAATTTTTGGACTAGATATATATACATAAACCTGCAAGGTTATGTGTGTAAAATGCCAACCTCATGTAGGAGAGCGCATGAGGTGAGCTGGCATGAACATAGATGCAAATACCAGAAAGGACAAGGGATTCCATGCAAAATAAGCACATCTATTTACACTACAAAGCATATTTATAGTACTAAAAATGAAATAAAAAAGGTTGAGGGGTATCAGTGATATTACCCCATTCATCGACAGAAGGAAGCATCTGTGGTGGCGCCACGTAGGTGCCACTTCACTTGAACAACGGCTCAGACGAGGTACTGATTCATCCGATGTCAACAACCTAGATTAGATTTGGGTCACGCTGGAGATTCAACGGCTCTAGAGGTATGGTTCGTAGCTCCTTGTCTCGACCACCTCCCACACGACAGAAGGGTTCTACACTTTGCTGATGAAAATCCACAGTCGTTGGCACCTTTAGATGGATCCATGCCTCGTTGTAGAGAGGCATGTAGCTCTTGAAGAATCAGGGAACATGGGAGGTACATATAGGTCCATAATCGACCCTTTGAGGGTCTGTTTGTTCGCTGACCTGTAGAGGAAAGTTAAGGGTCTCGAGGAGATTCGCTTCGAGCCCTTTTGAAGCTAATGCGCCTGGAAAATGAATAGGATGGGGGAGCTCCGACGAACTACGGAGATGGAGCTCTGATTCACTGACCCAAGAGCGATCAGGTTGGATCAAGCAACAACAATAACAATGAAGCCTTTTCCCACAATTAAGTAGGGTCAGCTACATGGATTCTTTGCTTCCATTCAGATCTATCTTGGGTTAATCTCGAGCTTATATCCAAAAAACTAAGATGCCTTCATATAATCTCTTTCCAACAATTATTGAACCATCCTCGCCCTCTCTTAGCCGGCTCAACATCCCAACACACACATCTCCTAACTGATGCATCTGCTGATCTTCTTTGCAAATGACCAAACCATCTTAAGCGGTTTTCTCGCATTTTATCCTCAATCGGAGCTACACCAACTTTCTTTCTAATTGCATCATTCCGAATCCAATCTCTATGTGTGTGTCCACACATCCACCTTAGCATTTTCATTTCTACTACAACCATTCTCTGCATATGTCTATTGTTCATAGGCCAACATTCAGATCCATAGAGCATAGCAGGTCTCATGGCTACTTTGTAAAAATTTTCTTTTAATTTTTAAAGGAATGTTCTTATCACAAGGAATAATAGAGGTTCCTCTCCACTTTAGCCAGTCTGCATTTATTCTATTAGTAACATCTCCATCAAATTCCCCGTCGATCAAGTTGGATGAAGGAGTGGAAAAAATACAGAAGGTGACGGGGAACAAAATGGGCATGATAAATGGGTTAGAACGTGACAGATTCATGGTGAAACATGGCCGGAGCAGTGAGCTTCGACGATCAAAATCCTGAAATTTTGGCTAAACCTACGATCTGATTACAAAACTAAATGCAGGAATGAAATAACTGAAAATACCTAAAATTGAATAAAAATCGCATCTCAAACCTGGTTTTCACCAAGGAGCAGAGACCTCGCCGAAACGATGCCTTGGACCACCTCCTCTCCTCCTTGCCTCGAACTTGGGGGATGCTCACTCTGTCATCGGGACACACACACAAGGCAAGGGAATTCAAGGCGGGAAGAGGGGATCAAATTGGGCAAGGAGGATATTGGGTTTTATTTATATACATGGAGACGGGAGAAGTTGCAGATCAAATGGAGGACGATTCGATGAGGATTGATGAGATCTAAAGATCTTGTGTGAATCAAGGGTATCCCATTGACATATTTTGTTCAATGCTCAAGGTGAATCGATCATTAGGATCTTTGGGAAAAAGGAGCACAATTGAGTGCTCGAGGCATGTGTCAGAGCAGAGAGGGCTGAGGGGGCAGTTGACTAGGGTCAATTGTCGGAGCTTTCTGGTTGGTCCACGTGGACCAACCAGAAAATTCCAAGGAAAGAATGGTTTATAAAATGAATAATAAATAATAAATGATTTTACTAAATTTCAATTATAAAATGAAAAATTCTTCTAATGTTATGCAGTATTTAATGCATATTTATATTTATTTTTATGGGGTTATTTATTACATGCTATTATTTACAAGTAAAAACATAGGTACATTTACCTATACATTGTATATTTTAATTTTATTTTGTATTTAAATTTTATTATTTTATACACTTAATTTATATATTTATAATTTGTTTTAATATACTCAAATATATTTTTATTATATTTTTTTGAGTTTATATGTACACTTAATTAAATATAGGTATAAATTATATATGTGTATGTTTAATATATTCATCTATATAGTTTTGTATACTATTTTATTTTAGTGTATTTTTAATAATTTTATTATATTCCAAATATGTACATATACTATAAATACTAATTACAAAATTATAAAAATGTAAATTATGAAAATATAAAGAATAATTAAAATGAATGTTTTATTCAACTATATTATACAATAGGGGTCCAAAACCTAACTTTTGCATATTAACTCCAAATTAAATTAATCCGCTTTCATTAAATAGCTAATAAAAAGTTATATACAATTAACGGTGATTTTGATGCATTTTGAGTTCATCTGGAGAAGATACATGTCTGTGAAGTTTGGGGTTTGAGATTTTATTCATAGTATAGAATGTATATTGTACATTATTTTTGTGTGAAATCAATTTTATATTTTTTTGTGTATTTTTATCTGCAACTTCCATGTACAAAGTTTATTAATTTGATGTATAAATAATAAGGAATAAAATATATCCCAAAAATAAATTATTGAAGAATAAATAGATGGGGGTTTTATTATATTTTTGGCCATTATCCCCCCACTTTATTCCTTGTCGATCTAGTCAATTCTTGACTTGACCTCGAGGTTTAGTGTCATAAAATACTTTGGTATTTTATTTTATTTTATTCATTATTTTATTTTGGCTTTAAATACAATATTTTATACCATATTTATACTATAAATAAGAGATGTTAATTTATGCAAAATAATGGTATTTACATGCATTTAGCTAGGTTTAGAGGCCAAAATGAAAGAATAAAGGTGACGAAATGGAGATACATCACCAGTACCTTTCAAATAAATTCTAAAGAATACCTTATAGAGAAAGGAATGTTGTTTCTATCTCTCTCCTTCTAATACACCTCATCTCAATAGAGTTGTAGGGAGATGCAATTGAATCATGCGTGACATGATTTGATCAATGATGAATCTAAGCATAATTACCTATTAGTTTCTGGGTATTTGTAGTAGAGACTGTAATGTATAAGATTTCGTGCAAATATGAACCCAAAACCCCCATAATCTATGGTTTGGAACTAAGCTCAGTGTTAGACACTTGAGGAATTAGGGTTGCTTAGTCCTTTCTATAACATGGATGTAAGTTAGCTGGAATTTAGCACATGAAATTGCTGCTTCATTTGATGTTATTTGATACCTACTTTATAACCTTGATATTCTTAAAGATTTCATTTACTAGGATATGTTTCTTAGAGGAAGACTTTCTTAAGAATCAAGATAAGAATGAAGTAAAGGGACTCATTGAATTCTAAGAAGATAATGAGGCTCCTAACATTGAAAACTAAAAGGATAATTGAATATGAAACACTCATACCTCTTCAAATCAGTTTGAGGGTGGTAAGATCACCTAGAGGGTATGCATTCCATGTGTCAGAGGAATCTGACAATGATCGAACTTCATATGACATGCAAAGACGGATGCTAGCAATAAAGTCTAAAGTAGACTTCATAAACAATTGTTGTGTATGGGACCTCGAGGATCCACCTATAAGGGTTAAAACCATTTGGTGCAAATGGATCTTCAAGCGAAAGAGGAAACCTGATGAGAAGGTTGAAACCTTCAAAGCACAGCTCATAGCCTAGAGCTACACGCAACGAGAAAACATCGCTTGCGATGAAATTTGCTCTCCAGTGTCCATGCTTAAACCCATCAGAACATTGCTAACTAAAGCTACATGACTTGACTATGCCATCTTAAGTCAAGATTGCATTCCTCCATGAATACCTTAACGAGGATATTCATATGAAATAGCCACAAGTCTTCATAAGACAAGGTGTGCAAGATAAAGAACTCCATCTATGGACTCAGATAAGCTTCTTATAGCTGGAACATCAGATTTGTTGATGTTATAAAGGTTATAATTTCATACAGAATCATAATGAACCATGTGAAGCTTAGTGGGAGTGTCGATGTGTTCATCGTGCTAAATGTAGATAAAAAATCCTAATCATTTGAAATGATTTAAGGGTGATAATTATGAGTGTTTTATAATCTGATTTTTCCATATCTTGAGATGAAAGATCTCAAGGATATCTCTTAGATCTTAGTTTCGAAGTTGTTCAGAAGCAAAGAGAAGGGGGCATTGGGACACTCACATTAGTGGTACATCTTGGACATATTCTATATTGAAAAAAACCTAAGGAAGGCTTCTTACCTCTAAGATACAGTACTGACCTATCAGAAGGGATAACATCTCAATGTGTTTGATGATGCGAATACTAATGCTGCATGTCCTTGTGCATCAATTGTGGTAAACTTGGTGTATGCTAGATGTGTACATAAGACAGATGTCTGCTATGTAGCGGGACTAGTAAAATATTACTAATCCTACATGGAGATAAAACACTTAATCGCAGTGATAACAACACCTTTAAAGGATAGTGATATTAAAGTCTTATCTTTAAAAACTTAAGACTTTATAGATAATGCTCTAAAAGTTCTTACCTACAAATGCCTTATAATACTTGAGACGGAGATAGAGATATTCAGGCATAAGGGTGTTCTAATAAGGATAATAGAAACTTCTTATTGGTTTATAATAGTTATAATAAGTATCGAGTTATAGTGACATAGGCACAATAACTACTTTAACAAGATTGAGTATCAGATGCATAAGATGTAACATTCACAATGGATGTGAGCACTGTTACAATCTAGCAAATGATTCTCAGTTACAACCCTGAAAAGTTAGATCTCCAATTTACACACCAAGATTAATAAGATAACTCCAAAATATGATGCTCAGGTATCTCCTCATTTATCCCCTATACTAAAATTATTCACATGTAATTTCCTCAAGAATATTGCAATTGGAGAACAAAGGAATAGACCTACAATAGTATTTCTCGTAAAAAATAATTATTAAATTTTAATAGACTCAGAGATCCACTGTGTCTCATAGTATAAAGGATGAAATGAGTTTTAAAACAAGACTGAGATCGCAATTTTTAGAAATCAAATGAACAAGTTATTTAAGTTTCAAGAAAGGGACTGGAATGTAATAACAAATGTAAAATTACTTATAAAAATCGTCCAAATGGGGGCTTATCTTACATAAAGCAAAGTCGACAAAGGGACTTTGTAATTAATCCAGGCCGACACCTTCAATGGTGATCCTCCTTGACGGTCAATATGCTATGCTTAGATAATAGCATGATACATGTAGCACTGTTGAATTGTCCTCTCTTGTCCAAAGGTGAGGCTAATGTCTCCAAGGATGAAGTTTCTCTTGGGTTGTTGTTGGACATGTGAGTCCTATTAGCCATGTGAGCCCAAGGCGAACCATTTTTATAATAAATATTATTGTAATCATATCAATAAAAGTTATTGATTTATTTCACTCCATGTCAAAGATTAAATGAGTGAATGCACTATAAGGTACCTTAGTACAATTAGGGTTATGTACCTTGGCCATCTTAATGATCATACATCTGTTGATTCAATGGTTGAACCATAGAGGATGGTTCTTGGATGAATATCTAAGGAGTTAGATTGAGGACTCATCAAGCACCATCAGATGATTTATTAAGAGATGATCTCCATCTTGAGAAGGAGATGGCAATCCTTCTCTAAAGGCTGATATTTAATCGACCTTTTGATGCATGTCCTCTCCATATGAATAGAGAATTAGAGGTGTCAGAGAAGTTAGGTGAAAGAGCTGACTTAACAAGATCGAGATAACCAAGACCTATGTCATATACTGTCACGATATAGGCATGCATCCTCTGACCAGAGACATATATTGCTATATGTCCGAGTATGTACAGTTGGCAGACCGATAGGTTGACGGCCTAATCAAGGTCTATACACCGACGACCTGGTGTGCAGACAAGGGCATATGAGCAATACTATCTCTCAAAGGGATCATACATGTTCACTTGTGAACCAAAGGACATGAGCTCACTCATAAGGTATTGAGACTAATCAAATTCCATGCATGGTCGTCTTGCTTTAGAAGCAAGACAAGAATTTGTAGGTATGATATATGCTTTTGGAAAGCATATGATCGATACCAACTCCAAATGACTCAATGAGAAACTTAATGATAAAACCCTAAAGAAGGCAATGTTCTCATATTCATAGTGTCAATCTACTAAAGTTATGTGAAAATATAACTTTGTTGCATGAATTTCATATGCATTTATTTACAAATGAGACCACATACATTCCATGTACTTTGCATTTATAATTGGAAAAGGCATTGTCCTTTGATACACATGTTTATCATATAATCATTTTTCATAAATTTGGATACATCCATTTGATTCTTTCTTATATGCCCTATCTTACTTTATAATGGACTTGTGCTTAATAGTTATAAACCATGATTGTTGAACTTGATTTAAAGATATATATTACCTAATGCTTGATTTGGATACCTCAGCACCCCTTCTGTGCACCCCGATCATATTGGGACCACCATTCCTTCGAACGGCCGAAGAAGTAGTCAACCATGACACTAGAAAGATCAGCTTTTGCTCAAATAGCGACAAGATTCTCATCGAAACAATCCAAGTGCCAAAACTCACAGAATATGTGTCAGATGAGACTGAGCAGATGCATAAAGAAATAGAAGAGCATGATTTTCTTGTAGAGATTAGAGACACAACCTTATTATTGAATGACATTATAATACATGAGTTCCTCTCCAAGGAGGAACCCTTTGAGAGCACAGCTGAATTCCATCTTGTCCTTGATGATGAGGTATTTGCCAATCTACTAACTGAAAACAATGAAATAAATGAAAGCAATCCATCCATGACAGAGTAAGATGAATTTCTTAAAGACCTGTCAGAGGCCTTGCACTCAAAGATAGAACCATTCCAGGTGGACAAAACACTGCAGAGAGAGCCTATACTAGTTATGGTTGCTGAAGTTTCCACAAAGTTGACTCCAACCCTCCCAGAGCTAAAACCATTACCATCATCAATGAAGTACACCTTATTGCAGGTGAGAAAAAGATGTTCGTGATTACTCGCTTGCTCGAGGTTCTAGAAAGAAACCGTAAGGCAATAGGCTGGAAAATTTTGGATCTCCATGGGATATACCCTTCATTATGCTCGCACCACGTTTATTTGGAAGATGACTGCAAGCCTTCTCGTGAGTTTCAATGTTGGCTGAACCCAAACTTCCGGGTGGTCACGATGAAAGAAATCACGAATTGGTGCGATGCATAATTTATCTATCACATCTCCGATTCAAATTAGGTAAGTATGTTACATGTTGTTCACAAGAAATCAGGGATCACCATTATAATGAACAATAAGGGAGAGGAGATTCCGACCAAAGTACCCTCTTCTTGGTGTGTTTGTATGGATTACGATTGCCTAAAACTAGCGATCAAGAAAGAGCATTTTCCTTTGCCTTTCATTGATCAGATCGTTGAAAGACTAGAGACAAAGGAATATTTATAGGGATTTTTACCCGATAGACCCTATAAAATTTTTAAATTACTGCTACGACCTTTTACACAATGTAATTACCCCCATGGACCCTGTAAATTACCCCAAGAACCCCCACGGGCTTCGAACAGATTACCCAGAGGGTTCATGGGGTAAGAGTTGGTAAGTTTACGAGGTCGATAGGGGAATTAGGTTGTTTCAAAGGTCATGGAGGTAATTCACAATGTTTATAGGGTCTGCCGGGTAAAAATCCCATATTTCTATTTCTTGGACGGGTATTCTAGATACAAATAAAGTTGATATAACTTCGGAAGATCAAGAGAAAACAACCTTCACATGTCCGTTTGGGATGTACACATTCAGACACATGTCGTTCGGATTGTGTAACACCCCCGCTACATTTCAGAGATGTATGCTGGCCATTTTTGAAGATATGGTGGTCAGTTTTC